>JAEQBH010000559.1:0-470937 GCA_016808115.1 Tetrastigma voinierianum
GCTTTTAAAAATCAAAACAGAGCCCTAGCTTCAACCGTCATTAAAATCACCACAGAACCCTGCCTAACCGATCGCTTTTGAAATCAAAACAGAGCCCGGGCTCAACTGCTTCTTAAACAAACACGGAACCCGCTCAACCGCCAGCACCAATACGATTTTTCAAATCTGTGTGAACACGCTGGTAACTATCAACCACGAGCCTGCATTGCTTGTCGCACTTAGCACCGGAGCTCCTGGCATCGACCGCGTTTCAAGGGCTGGACTTTGGTCCACTTAACGGTGGAAGGGCCTGCACACTTCACTCCACTACATTTTCCCGCAGATGGTGGAATTGAATTCCGGTCACCATACTACCAGAAGTTAACGCCGCTAACCCTATATACTCCCCGCACGCCACTTGCCTCTTTTAAATGCCATGATGCATGACCTGCTTGCCGGACTACCAGGCAAAACTAAAATGCATGTATGATATCCTAACAATTAACAGAACGCATATAATACCTGACCGCACGCCGCTTAGAACTGTGGATTTTAGTTAGCCTATTTTCGAAATATTCTTTTGCTTGTTTTGCTTGAAACATGGTTTAATAATTCAACCACGCTTATTTATAGACATGGTTTGATAATAAAAACCATTTGTTTATACAACCCATTGCTTGCTTGCTAAACTCATTGCTTGCTTGCTAAACTCATTGCTTTATTTTCAATTATGGCTTAAATCAAACTACTGACATGTATTTTCAATATGGCTTAAATAAAAACTATTTGCTTGTTTTTCAATTATAGCTTAAATCAAAACCATTTGCTTGTTTTTCAAATATGGTTTACCATCAAAACCATTAAATACCAGTAAAACAAGTTTATAATAATAATACACTCATATTTGGAAAAATAGGTTAAACACTCACCTCTTTGTTTCCTTAACCTGAGCACAACTCCACTACTTTCTCCGCCTCGTTTTTTTTAAATTCTCTCCTCATACACACTCAACCGACACACATACATATAGATCGCTCAGAAGGCAGAACTTAATGATACTTCTCACACTAGTCACTTTAGGGTCACATTCCACATTCATATAAACTAAATGAACAATTTACCCTGAGCACCAAACCCCTAACAAAAAACCACCATTTGCAAACCTTTTCCAACAATACCTCTGACTTTATTACCCAAAAATTATCCAATTACTAAAATTATGGAACTCTCCATGCATCAGTCCTTTATATATCCACGACATCTCTATAAATTTTCAATTTAAAATTCCTTCTAAGGGGCCCTTCAACGACATAAATACAAGTTACAGAATTTTTTTTGATGCCAAATTGGTTAGCTCACTGAATCACCTACTGTTATCCTTGATTTCTGGGGTCTTAACTCCATAAATTGGAAATTGTTTATTCACTCATTTGAAGCTATGGTTCTAAGGTTTCTTCTCTCCAATTGAATCACTCAATTAATCACCAAAACTCTGCTATTGTATATTTATATCTAGATTACTCAAATTGGCATAACAGAATCTGCTCATAGTCTTAATTTCAAAACTTTCTGGGCACTTTGGGTTACAATTTGCTTGCACTTCCTTCAGCCATTTCTAGAAGTTCATATTTTACCCAGAATTTTTAATCACTCAATTTGGATGAGTGAAACTCCACTTTCTATGACCAAAACACTAGATAACAATACCCAAACAGAGCATAATCAGTGAGCTACACGAGCCTCACCTTCAGTCCGTATTGGGAGCCTTAGAGCTAATTTGCTCTGGGCCTTTATATACATTTAGAATTCCTATGGAGCCCTGGTAGTTCTAAATAATTGGAATCAATTGGTTGGATGATATAACTTGATCTATAGCCAAAACAAAAACAGGGGTTTTACAAAAATTTTGACAGCAATTCCTTTAAAAACCCAACATTCTCCTTTGTTTTTTACAACCAGTCCTCAAAACCGTAATACCTCAATAATCAACATGAAAGTCATTCAAAACCACTCCATAACACTTGTATTGGTGGTTTGGAACTCATACAACAAAACCTAGGTAAAAATCTAAAAATTTCAACCTAAAGGTCACGATTTCCTTCCAAACCATAGAATTATGATGAAGCTGCATATTTTCTTTACCAATTAGGATTTTACCCACAAACTTCAACAATTCAAGGGTTTGTGTGATCTTTCCACAAAACCCTAGACAAAGGAGCAACTAATCTCCAAACCAAAACCTTAGGAATCCAAAATACACATGATTCCAAAATGAAAACATACCTTTTTGGTCTTCTCCCACTTATTCTCCTTCTTCTTCCTCTTCTTCCCTTCTTCCCCCTTTCTTGCTCTATTCTTCTTCAAAACGTGGAGCCCTAGCAATTGAGACCAAAAATAAATTTTGGTTTGTCTCATGCCCTTTTTTAATCCCATGTTTCCCTTAATTGCAATTAAGTCCTTAGTCACTTTAAATATTGCAATCAACTTATGTTATTTTCATGTTTGGCACACCATCTTCTCAATTTATGTTTTATTTCAATTTTGGCATACTATCTTATTTGATTATGCCCTTCATGTCCCATTTGATCAATTACGATTTTACCCTTGTTCTAGTACAACATTCCGGGTTCCATAAATTATCATTTCACAATTTCTTCCAAAAATACTACAGTGACACTTAGTGCTCATGTGTGCCCCTATAGTTGCAAATGCAGTACACCATCTCGGAATGACGTCCTGTATTGCTCTCATTTTTGCCAATTTCTTGTTTTACTTTTTGCTTAATTTTTTTCTAAATTCATTTTCAAAAACACAAATTGGGTGAGGAAGTTATATAATTAATAGGTAAATTGAGTTTCATTTAAATTAATTAAGATTGACTTAAAAATTAAGATGGTTTTAGACCCGTCGAGAGATGCGAGGAGACATATCACGGGACATGACCAAAAATTCTAGGAGATGTAAAGACAATCTAAGACGGATAAACAGTCAATAGCTTTTTAGCGGTGGTATCCTTAATGTAGGCTAATTGACAATGATCGGTGGCTATATTTGACACTAATATTAAAAATCAGATTTGTTATTTAAGAATACTATTGATTTTATAATTAATTAAAAAGTATTATGTATTTCAACTTATTTAATGATATCTATTAATTTAACTACTAAACTACATCTGATGATTGCATATGGTGGCTTTCAATGACAACAAGATCAGGTATGAAAAAGAATCAGATGTATGTAAAAAATATTAGTATATATAGACATAATACAAATGCATGGGTTTTTCGGTCTTGGATTAGAAATAGAGATGGAATTTTTTTGTCTCAGATCTAAGTTGACTTCAGAGAAGGAAAATTTTGGTCTCTAATCTGAGACGGAAAAATTTGGTCTCTGATCAAAGACAGAATGTTTCGGTCTCTAATCAAAGACAGAATGTTTCGGTCTCTGATCGGAGATGGAATGTTTTAGTCTCTGATCGGAGACGACATGTTGCGGTCTCTAATCCCTTAGAAAAATCAAGTAGTCTCGATCGAAATGAGGTTGAGGCGCCGAAAATTCCATGTCAGATTAGAGGCCAGTTAACAGATGCAGTGATTAGACACGGACTTATTCGGTCTCTTAATCCAAAGGACACTAATCGAATCTAAATTAAACTAAATCTAAATGTCAACAATGTCTATAACAAATTTAAGAATCTAACCCCAATTTGTAATGTTGGAAATATGTACATATCATTTTTGAAACTAAAAAGTACTTTAGTTACATGGATATATACATATAAATAAACTAGCATGTGGACATGATCACAAATAAATAATAAAATCCTGCACATCATCTTATACTCTTTAAATTGTTCTTATTGCTTGCAACCAACACAATTATAAGTACAAAAAAAAAATCTTACAGTTTGTGTTTGAAATAATTTGAAGTACTAATTCAGTTACAATTTAAATGATAAAGACTTTAATTTACCTCTTCTGTGAGTGATTCTTTCTTATATAAACAATGGAATACATTATGTATTTATAGAGGTGCCAAACAATAATAATTAAAAGTTTTTAATTTAAAATATTAATAACTTTTTTGAATTAAGAAGTTTGACTTCTCACCACAAAGACAAATAAATAAATAACAAACCTAATAAGTGGAACCTAAAGTGGGGTTCAATTGGGAGAAATAAGGTAATCAAGAGCATGGGCTTGCTGCAGGCTCACTTAAAAATATTATCTATATATTTATAATTATATATCACAATGAATTACACATTTGTATCCTTTACTTTAAGATCACCTGCTATTATTGAAAATATTAAAATAACTCATTCAATCATTTATAATTGAATTATTCTTAAAATTAATTAAAAATACAATCACAAAACTACCAATTCTTTTTCATTTCATACATTTCTATTTCCTATGATCTTCCAAGATTACTAATATTTAACGTTATTTCTTTGACTAATAATATCATTAAAAATGTAAATTTAAATTTTCTAAAAATCTAAAATTATAATATAAACTTACAACTAAAACATGATATTTCATTACGAGTTTCAAAAACAATAATAAAACATATCAAAATTAAATTAATTCAAATTTTTAAATAAATGGAGTTTTAATTTAACTAAGCTTAAACTTAATTTAAGGGCAAAAATGATCCCAAATTTAAATATGGCAATTAATTAAGAGGAATGTTTAGGATAAAAAGAGTAAAACTCAATCAATTGTGTGATACAAAATAAATTAGTTTATTAAGAAAACAAAAAAAACAAGGAAGACCTAAAATGGGGGAGGTACAGTGTAGAGAATTGGGCATACATAAGGTTAAAAAATAAAATAGAAAAATAAAGACATGGAAGCATATGGCCCCACTACACATGATTGTTTTTGTGGGCATGTGTTTTATAACTTATTTTATTAGTGGATAGTTATTTTTGTGTTTTATAATTTATGGTATTAGTAGTAAGTACCAAATGTCTATTAGACTACGTATAAAAATGAGAAGAATATGAAAAACTAAAGTTGCATTGACCAATAGCACACATTATCATCTAAATGGTAACAAATAGATAAATAAAAATGAATGCACATATGTGGAACCAAAGAGAATAGAAAGAGCCACAATGCACTTTTATGATTTCTAAGTTGTTTCATGTTAAATACGATAAGTACATAATAAATTTGTAGGCTACAATGGCATCAAATCAAGTTCAAACACAAAAATAAAACAAATTGGCAACAAAGAAGAACAAATGTTTATATGTTAGAAGACGGAATATGCAAGAAAAATGTCTTACCTACATGAGTAGTACATTAAACATGGATGGAAGCTCATTTGAGCTATCTTTTATTTGATGGTATAGAAATTACAGTTTCACAAAGCATTTTAATCCATAGAAGACTCCCAACATAAGAGAATAGGCAACATCCAACATTAAACCTACAAAATCTAAGCAACCTCTAAGATCTTGTCTTCCCCCATTTGGAGCTCTAAATTTGAGGACAAAGAAACATGGTTGATGTTGTAAACTCTTATGAAAAACCCACCACATTTGGACAACGTGGGAAGCAAGAGAGAAATATATTTTCCTTCATAAATAATTAGAAACCCCTGATCCTAACTGAAATCCAAACATACCTAGTAACTAAATAATTTAATACATAGAAATTTAAGTGTTCTTTATCTCACGTCTAACCAAAATGATACCATAGTCTTGATAAATGATATTGTACATGACCAAAAGAGGAAAATATATTATTAAATTAAAGTTAACTACCAAGAACAAATAAAATAAAATAAAAAATTACTCTTTTTTGCATCTTGTTTCTGCTTAAAGACACCAGTACCAGCTACCGAAATGTCAAAGGAAGAACAACCCATTTGATATGAAACCTAAACATGTCTTTCCAAAACAATACAAATGTGAGAATCCAAAGCCATCACCTACCCAGTTCACTTAAGGTTAATTTCTAAACCCTACCATTTCTTAACTCAAGAGGAATGTTAAGAAACCCAAGCTCTAATCTAATACCTTCAAAGTTTTGAAGCAAAATCTCTTTTATAATATGTAGTTATATTATACATCTAAAATGAATAGATGATAAGAAACCCAAACTCTAATCTCTTACCTTCAAGATTGCAGAAACGAAATCCCTTGCAATAGTTGGATTATCAAAATACAGAAAGATCCACTCATTGATATGGGATTGGAAGCCGACAATATTATGATTTCAATGATGTTAGTAAAAGGAAGAGTTTGGTTAGGTTAGGATTTAGAACAAAAGAGTTTCAAACCCTAGGCTCCCGAAATGATAATGGGTTTTGAAGATGAGAAAGTGTTCTCTCGTACCATAACAGCCTTAGGTACATATTTATAACATGATATCTTGACATATAATCCATAAGTCGTTATTATCATTTCAAGTTTACGCATATGTCATAGCCGCTCACATGTAAATTGTAAAAGTCACTGTTGTATATTAAAACAATAAATAATGACGTATATGGCCTTAAGTCAATAAAAAATATGTTAAGGTTAGCCTTTTTTCTTATAGTGATTGTATGTTTCCACTGGTGTGTGGGATTATGAGTTTAGAGAATTATAAAGATTGATTAAGATTTTTAGAAAATTTAAAGAAAATTGTCAAAGAGAAGGAAGTTATTATATCGAGGCCCAGAGACATCACGCTCTTTACGATCTTAAGATCTTTGGAGCTTAAATCATGCCCTATTATTGCAAAATATTTGAAGGTGAACTACAATACATTTGTCATAAGCACAGCACAAGGGAATAAGGGAAAAGAATGTGCACCTCAATGGCTCGAGAGTATTTCATATGCCTGTAGGGGTGAAGATTATGATGGAAACTTGTCTGAGCTATGAAACTACAATGAAGTTTTAGCTAAATGGGTTGAAGAAAATTCACCTAAGCATTGGGCAAATCCATATTTCCCAAAAACAGATGGGACAAAATGACGACAAATCTTGTCGAGTCATTTAATGCATGGTTAAAAAATGAACGTCATCACTCTATATGCACCTTTTTAATGGACCACATGATTAAACTAGGTGGCATGCTAGTGAAGCAAAAGGAGGAGTCACTAAAATGGAAGGGGTCCATTGGTCCCAAAATTGAAAAGAAGGTTTTGCTAAATATCACAAAGGGGGAGGGGTATGCGGTCAATCCATACCCAAATAGCAAGCCTGGGTGTTTCACCGGGGTAGAGTTTTCAAGTATTACCGAATTTAGTGAATAGAACAAACATGCACCTGCATGGCATGACAAATGTCAAGATTACTATGTGAGCATGTTTGTGCCATAATCCAGTCAATTGGACAAAATTTAGCTGATTTTGTTGATGAATGGTTCACTAAGTACTAACTTAGTGAACTATGTCAAAACATAAAGCTTCTCATGTAGGGACCTATGGTAGTGTTAGGTCGAAGGACAAAAAGAAGACATTATTATGATGAGAAGTACTTGTGACTTATAATCCATGTAGTATTCTCATGGTGGGTCGATCCAAGACAATGTTCACCAACATAAAATTTTATGAGCTGATTTAATATCATATATCCATGATCGTAGAACATGATCATCACCAACCTATACTAGTCTTAATTCACTATTACTCCACCAATAATGAATGACCAGGACAATTTAGAATAAAGATTTTACTAAGTCTAGGTTCTACTATCAAGTCACACACTTGATGACCATAAGTGGAATCAACTATTCATGGAGTAAATCACCAAATTAGAAATGTAAGATGATAATGAAAATGCCTCTTTATTATTGAAACATCAAAGTAATAACAATTACACTATTGCCCTAGGGCACATCACTAACATCTACTGTCTCAAAGTATATAAGTGGTGACATAGTTCGCCAAATCTCCTGACCAGCAAGACATATCAGGTAGATAGGCAACTGACTCTACGATGTATGGCTCCCATAGTACCTACAAATATCCACACTACCTCAATGTCAATATGAATAAAATTATCGTTATTGTGAATATGACTAAAAATAATATATATTAATATAAAATTACCCAATCATGAGTCTGTGCATCCACATGGTCTCAATATAAGGTGAGCACACCAAATGGGTTATGCACCCATGATAAAGGTACTCTCTAACAAAACCCGAATCTGACAACGACTCATGCTCAATCTACACTCTTGTGGGCCTCGTGCTCAAGTAGTAATCCATGCTCTATACCCTTAGCTACTTCTCCATCAACTACACGTCATTATCATGTAAGTGGCAGGATCGAGGTGTTGCTGTTTTGCCCAAAACTTACTCCCACGGTAGTCTCCCAAGACTAGAGTTGGATAAAAAAAACCATTCAATATTAGCAACATCTTAGTGATTGACTTTTATATGTGTATGTTTATTAATATTAGCAGCATACCTATAACAATGTCATACAATCGAGAATCTCAATAGCACCATCGTAGCTCACTCGGCATAACTCCTGGTATAAGTGTGCTAGAACTATACTACCCAATTGTAAATAGAGGTATGCGTCAAATCTCATAGTAATAGGAGGAAACATAGGTGGACATGCAAACCCTTCTTATCTACAAATATAAAGAATCCTTGCAATGCTAGGATAAAACCACGTGCACTACGCTCTAATGTCACCTCATCTGCGTCTATGGGTGGAGTCAATAACTGTTGAGACAACCAGCTAGTCGAGATAGCAAATCCTCTAAGCCTACCGCGATGGGATCACACTTAGCGCTCTTGATACGATGACACATCGGTCAAGACAGCGTTGACCGGCGGGTCCATGAATTCGGAGGCCTAAGATGATAACTACATCTTGTAATGTGATCGTCATCTCCCCAACCGGTAAATAAAATGTGTGTCTCAGGACGCCATCTCTCAACCAGACTAGTGACGAGGCTCCAATCGAGTGTGACGTCTCCGATGCGGTAAAGACCATAAAAGCAAGATTGGATCACATACGGGCGAATACTAGGATCCATATACCATTCTCGCATGAACTTCGACATTTGTTGTCGACATGTGAGTACCAATGAAAGCTACAAATTACAAAGATATCAATAAATCAATTCCTCCCCTTACATTACACAATAATCGAAAACAATATTTTATGATATGAAAAATGCTTACCTGAGTAGTGTCCACTAAATGAGACCAATGTCTATCATGTAAAACCAAGACAGATCTATCTTAACGGATTTACATCATAAAGCCCTCTGAATGCCATATTTGTAACATATAACAATCAATAACGATTAACAAATGAGCAAGTACTAGTATATAGATAACAATGCAATTATTAAAGTAGTGTAACAACAAAAAACATACATATTTCAATCAACTTGCTTCCTATTTTAACAAGATCGAGGATTGTGACCAGGTTGTTTGCACAACCCACATGTAATAGTAGTGTTCCCCTCTCTAATGTCCATTTCATTATGCAAACAGTTGATTTTAGACACCATGTGATGTGCAAGCCATTTACTCATATACAATGGTTGGACCATCATAAGGAGGCCATTCATATTCATCGAAAATGGGCTGGAACAAGGTTGTCCATGAATCATAGTACAATTGAGGGTCAGAAGAGCCTCAACAAATAATAAAAATCTACAAGGCGAAACCCACATGTCATATAATATGACTACTGGTGGAAATCCATATATAAGTGTCTTATCACAAGTGCATTTATGGTCAGTGTGCTGAGGCGATGTTCACTTCCTTGACTTGCGATAATATGAAATCAGCCCCCGCTGTGATCAGAAAGAACAAGCTCAAATGATCCAACTTTAACCAAATGTACCTTAATCTTAACACCAACATATGGAGTATATTGCTCATCTGATGCCAATATGTTATAACCTTGTTCCCTTCTTGCAACATAGTAGCTATTGAGCTTAAAAAAGGTCAATTGAACCAATGCAAAGTACGCAAGCCAGCCCTTTAAGAACACTATTGAAACCTCATACATGTTTGTACATTATCCCATATCTTCGACCTCCATCATGAAAGAGCCCATTTCACAAGGCTACCTACAATCATCATTGGTGGTTTCTAAATTAATTCTCCCAATTGTGTCCATATACATATTGAATTTTCCAACTTAAGTTGCTAGCAAACTTCAGACACAAATTCTTAAGATTTTATCTTTGAATCGATTCATAAAGTTGCTTGCAAGATGACGCATGCAAATCGTATGTTATGCATATGGTTCAGTCCAACCAAGATGAACATCAATCATTGTTGTCATAATGTCTGGATGTCTATCATATATAACACAAAGTCTCATCGGTTGAGTTACCTGTTTCTAATACATGTTAAGAACCATCCCCACCTACTAATACTTTCTCTTTCTGTAATAGTAAATGCTAGTAAAAACAACTGATTATTTCAATCATAAATTTCATGAATCATTAACTTGCTCTTATACTTCCCATATAAATGTGTACCATCATTACTCAATATGGGTCACAATGATCGGGAATCCTTCAATAGACGGATGAAACGCCTGTAAAAGCGCTTGAAATACCTTTGTTATATATGACTATCAAATGTTTTCCAAGTTACAACACATCCATAATTTGCTTGCTCTAATGCCATGAAGAAACATGACAGTTCTACGTATGACTAATGGAAGTCCCTAAATAAGGTTGTAAGTGATTTATGTTTTCCAACCAATGTCTTCTTGTATGATATTATTTCATATCCAAATTTCTCCATAATTGTTGCTCGATAACATTTATCGACAAAGTGAAATTGTAAGACCCAGGAAAACCTAGAAATTTGAATTTTGCTAGGAATGGCAAAATGGTAATTTTTTCATAATTTTCTAGATCTCATGATCGAAACTGACTTCACCGTTGAATCTTCGCGAAATCTAAATACTACCTTCACATGGTAATTTTGTTTGAATTCCAAGACAATAAGATTTTCACGAATTTCGAGGCAATGGGCGTCGAGTTCACCCTGAAAGCGAGATTTTTAGAAAAATCCTGAAAAATGTCATATATTTAAAGAATGTCCATTTAAGATAGATGAAACTTAAACCGGGACGAAATAATTTTTTTCGGGGCGAGAATGGAACCAAAGAAGTGTGACACGTGGCGCGACGTGAGCCACGTGTCCACACTATAAATAGCCTAAAATATATATAATGCCAAAAAGATCTCATTTTTGTCTAAGAGAAAAACGTGATGAGAGAGAGAGAGAGAGGAAAGAAAAGCAACCTTTCTCCGGCGATTTCACAGGGTTTTGCTCTTACCTGAACACCAGGACTTAGAGGTGGGGCAAGCTATTCTACACCACAAGAGCTATTGCCAGGTACTAGAATCACAAGATTTCGACAAGGTCTAAGGTTCGGGTATTCTTGAAAACTGAGAAAAAGGTGGTGTCTAGGGAAATGACACTTATTGAGTAGGATTTTTATCCTACTCGGTTTAATTTCTATCTAAGGGCATGTGTCTGTGTGTCAAAGTGGAGACTGTTGTCCAGTTTTTTTCCTCCGATCCCATGACTATGTTTTTGCCTTAACTTGGTCATCCCTCATCCGAATTGAGTGATTCTAATTGTTGGATAAACTAGACTTATAGGAGAACATATCTCCTTGAAATAAGTCTATCCAAATTCCTACCCATTTGGACTCAGAAATGCGTTCAAAGTGGATCTATGTTTAAAGTAATTTTCCCTGCCTTTTTTGAGACCCCATGACTGAGTTTTGGCCATAACTTGGCCATCACTCATCTAAATTGAGTGATTCTAATTGATGGGTAAACTATACTTATAGGAGAACATATTTCCTTGAAATAGGTCTATCCAAATTTCGACCCCTTTGGACTTAGAAATGTATTCAAAGGGGAGCTATGTTCAGACAATTTTTGGTTATGTTTGAAAGCCGAAAATTCAGCTTGAGCCAGACATATCTCGATTTTCTTGCAGTGATCCGATCGGGGTGATTCTAGCCGGGAGAAGAACCTCAAGAACCATATCGCTAAATGGGAACAAAGAAACAATATCAAATTATGGATTAAAACCCTAAAACGGTATCACAGTTGTTTCCAAGTAAGTAGAGTACACTCACTAGCTTTGAAATGAAAAGAGACCGGCCTTCGTCCGAACCCACTGGGTGTTCTTGACTCTATGGAAAGCTCAATTAGTCAAGAACCTAGCCATATTCCTATGGAGGGTAATTAGTATCCACAACCTTGTTGAAACTTGGTGTTTGTACCAAGTGCAAGTGGGGACACCTTAGGTCATCATTTTGTTTGCCCTCCAACTTTCGATGACCATATCTTCGCGTCGAACTCCACTGGCTGTTCTTAGGACTCTATGGAAAGCCTATTGAGTCAAGATTCTTTCCATGTGGTGGAAGGCAAAGGTGTCCACAACCTTGCTGAAAACTGCCTTAGTGCATGTTATTCGTTATGTCGATGTGAATACGTGTTTTGACATGACCATCGCAGTACGTCAGAAGTTATCAGATGATATGAATTTCCATGAGTTAACCTAAGGAAGGCTATATGATATTATTACTTGTTTAGCTCAAAGTGTATTGATGAATGCTAATATGCATGATACTACGATATCTATAAAGATTGGCATGAAATGTATGGAACTTATATGTTTGCAATATATGTTGCATGGTACTTGACATGAAGTACGATTAATTAGAATGTTCCATGTAGTGTGCATCATACATGTGGGCCATGAGAATTTGGTAAAGGACATTAGCATTGCATATGCACAAGGACATCAAATATATCAAAAGCGCAGTATGGATAAGGTCATTAATCATCGTTGATGAACGGGTCAGTGAGCTGCACTGGACGCACGCCCACGATGTCTTACAGTTTAAAAAATAAAAATTGTGAAACCCCGAGAAAATCCAATTTTCTGAAAAAGGGTAAAATGGTCATTTCGGTAAAAATCCGAAATTTGTCTAGATCTCGGATGATGAAACGGACTTCACCGTTGGAATCGGTCTCACAAAATCTAAATATCACGTCACTTCACACTCCGAAATAATCGAAATTTACCGCTGGCGCATCGCCATTTGACAGTCAGAAACTGGCTTATAAGAGACATGTGATGTGACAAAAGTCACCTACTACATGTACCCATGTGACACATATTGCATGATTAGTGAGAGGATGAGATGAATGGTTTAGATTAACGCGTCAAAATCCAAAACTTAGTGGACATGGATGGAATTAATGAGAAGTTAAATGAGTATAAGACAAAATAGAGAATAGTTTTCCATTTGAACACAAAATCAACAAAGGCTGATTTCGAGATTTTACAGAGAAGGGTAGTGACTTCTCTCTAGATTCCTGCCTCGTAATCGTCTGCTCATTAGCTGGGCATAAAGCTGCTCTACTTGCGAGGGCTACGCTAAGGAATTGTTCAATTTGTTGGAGTTCCGACCACTCCAAGAGGTAGGTATCTTTTCCTACTTGTGTTATTCTTTGGCTAAGTGCCATGTAAATGGTTGGGGATGTTCTGAGGCTTAGACTAGCCGTGTTTTCGGTCTCAAAACATTTGAACCGAGTGGAGAAAATCCCCATTCTTGTGGCCGTGAACATTGCCAACCCGAGGGTTTCACTGTTCATATGAATAGTGACGTGATTTTTGGTGTGAAAGAAATAAAAAGGATATTTTACTCGCATTCGACTTAGGCATATGTGAGGGAGTTGGTGAGGACTCTGGATACGGGATTAGCCACGCAGTATTATCATCTTCGAAAGTGTGTCTATGTAATTGTTTGGATGTGATCATTGCCATGACATGTGCACTTAGGTGGGGAAGTAACCTATGTAGGAAATTATCACTACCGGGCTTTGCCTACCCCGCCGAGGGATCACTATTTTAGGTACAGGAGTGTATTGGGGATATGGTCACGCCACTGTAGGTCGATTTAAGAAAGTCTGACATGGGCTTTAGTATTTTCATCTTGCATAACATGTATGGAAATAAACATAAGCGAATGGCAGGATTTTCAACTCTTGAACTATGTTATATAGTTGATATGTATATTGTGAGTATTGAGGCATGGGCCTAAGTGGCCATTTTACTCAGATGGACTCCGGTGTGGTCATCAGGAACCTGTCAGGGACAAAGGTGGCCTGGGGGTAGAGCTCTCCGTACAAAGGAGACTCTTCCCGATTTTCATGAGTGGTGTCGGGTTACCCGACATCCACGAATATTCCGTAGGTTGACGGATTGTCAACGAGACACCCCGATTCGGCAGCCACAAAAAATAAATATAAATAGCGTGTCATGCAGCAAGAAGCGGGACCGTTAACCCCTCATGTGAAAAGCCCGGAACATGGGGTGTAAGAGACCCTACCGGTGTGATCCTCGTAAGAGACCCAACAGGTGATCCAAAAGTTCCAACATGGGTGTAAGAGACCCGCGGCAGATCCAAAAAGTTAAGTCGCCAAAGAACACACACACCTGGCCATGGTTATCACATGACTTCGAAACAGGTGACAGGATTCGGGATCGACTCGTGATTAGCTCTCCCATTGGCACTCTGTACTGGGTACCGGTGAGCCTGCATGACTCCAGATATGTGTGTCATTAGTTCACCAGCTGACGCTGTCACACTCGCATAGGAATGTGAGGGAGCCTGGGTAAGGACTCCGGATATGGGCAAGAATATATTCCATGCAATGACATACAACATTCATGTAGACATTTCACTTGGATGTGTATTAGTTGGTTTGATCATTGTCTGAACACTTAGGGTGTGAAGTAACTCTCAGAGGAGATTATCACTATCGGGCTTTGCTCACCTGGCCGTGGGACCCCCTTCGTGCATAGATCAAGTGTGCGATCGACCGCATCTCGGATCCGCACATGAAGAAAGTCGATGTGGCTTTGGACCATATTTTGTATATGTATATTAGAACAATCATTTTTAATATATCATTTTGTATAAGAGTGTATAATTGAACTCTTGTAAACATATCACTACATAGTTGCATGTATAGTATTCAATATATGGTTGAATGGGGCCGAGTGGTCGCTATGACTCATGAATGACTCGGGGCGTGGTATATCGAGTCCTGGACGGGTCAGCGTGATGTATTATACATGTTGTATTTCGATAGAGCTTGTACGTAGGAGACTCTCGCCCGATTTTTTTGTTAAATTCATGGATCCCGATAAATGGGACATGATGATGTGGCTTTCAAGTTGTCTGACATCCATAGGTCACGTTGATCTGCCATCAACGGATCCCCGGGATAGGGGTGTCACAGAACTGTGCCTTAATCATTACCTTGATATGATCAGCAGCCAAGTTGGAGTCTAATTATTAATGGTCCCTATTCAAGCAAGGATTGACACAAGTATATAGACCTTTATACTTATTGATTGCGAAGAAAAATGTATCTTTCACAACCATAGCACGGAGCTTTCATGTACATTGACACTCATCGGTCTTCTTACATCTTAACACTAACAATTTTTTTGAAGATGCAACAACCACATATTGTTGATGTGTTTTAATAGAGTACAAATTAACATCTTGCAAAGTAGCTTTGGAAGTAAAAACTTGGCTAACTACAAATTTTCCACTTGAGTTTGTGGTATTATACCACCCATGGAGTCTAGTCACTAAAGAATATCACCAAAGCTTCACATTTTCAAACTAAGTCGATGGTATAAGTAATACTCAATAGTTTCTCTCATCCTGTCCTTAGGATCAAGGCCCTCATGATCTAGGTTATTTGAGACATCACAACTTGACACATCCACAGAGAGATATCTCCCTTACTCATTCCCCGTAAATTAGTTAATATTTAAGAAAGATGGAACATGTCCATCGACTTGAACATCCATCCCCATCACTTTCATCATCACCATCTTCATTACCTTTGTCATCTTTACAATCTTGATCATCTTCATTTACTTCACATCTATCCACCTCCACATTCACTGGAGCGTAATTAGGCTCACACCCATAGCCCAATTCCTCAATATTAATATTTATTCGAAGTAATAAATTTGTGTAAGTACCAACTGATTGATTCACTTGTGGTTTAACAAACATTAGCCAAGATACACCACTTCCTCTATTCCGCTATATGTTAACTAATTAAGGTTATGTTTCTGTCCTCATAAGGGATTTAATTTAAATAAATGGATTCCCAAAAGCACACAATTGAATAGTTATTTATGATGAGGATTTACATGAAAACTATGTGCAAAAACAGTAATTTTCCAATATTAACCCCACCAAACTCCACTTCCCAACACCTGTAACCAAACTCCTCTTCCTTCTACCCAATCGTGAACCCCCACGCCTAAAAAGTTTTTTTTTAAAATTTTAATTTTAATTGTCAGTAAATCTAAATCTTAATTTTATTTTAATTTAATTTCATTAACTTTTAGTTTTTAATTAAAATCCAAAGCCACCCTCTTACTCACTCCCTCTCAATTTTACTTTTTAAAATTAGTTTCCTTTTCACTTTAAATCTTTAATTTTACTTCTTTAATTTCTTTTGTAACTTTTAATTTTTTTATTTTAATCTAATTTTAGTATCATGTCTAATTAATATAATAAAATTTTTAATATAAAAATATATTTATTTATAATAATTAATCATCCAATAATTAAATAAATATTAACATTTGTTAACATTAATTAATAATATAATAAATAATTAAATTATAAGACTTTACTGTATATATAACTTATTTATTTATTTTATAATTTTCATATTTTGAATCTTTTTTTAAATTGTAAAAGTATTAAACATTAATTTTTAAAATAAAAAATAAAAACAGTATTCAAACTAGTTTGAATAATTAAAAAACACATAAATTTTTATAATGTTATGTACGGATATTAACATTGTTGTTTTTAAAAACATTGTTTGCATAATACTGATTAAAAAACATTGTTACCATAATACATAATAATGTTATAAATAGATATGACAATGTTACTATTAACTAGTTTGAATAGTGTTTTTTGATTAAAAAAATTGTTTTTTATGTATTTAAAAAAAATAGTGTTTTTTTATTTAAAAATGGTTTTGAGGGGTAATGACGGGTTGGGATTTTAATGAAAACTAAAAGTTAATAAATAAATTATAAATAAAATTCAAGATTTAGATTTATAAAAGAGGGAAAAGTAAAATTAAAAAAAAAATTATTTTGTGGTGGAGTTTGCAGGCTCATTTCAAAATATGAAAATTATAAAAAGAAAAATATTATGGATATAAAAGAAAATAAATTATATATACAATATTAGTAAAATCTTATAATTTAATTATTTATTATATAAGTCCATCATACCTTGCTCAAGTAGTAAAACATTCATCATTTCAAATAAGTATAGGATGTTCGGAGTTTGAAGCAGTTTACTAGCTTGAAATTAAAATAAATAAAAAATATTTATTATATTATCATTATTTTAGATGAATGTATTTTATATTAAAAAATTAATTTATTTTAAACTATTAAATTATTAAGTTAATACTAGACCAAATTAAAAAAAAATTAAATTCATAAAATATTATTTCAAATGTTAATATTTATTTAATAATTTGGATGATTATTATTATAAATAAATATTCTTTCCAAAAAAATGATTATAAATATATATATATATATATATATATATATATATATATATTTTTTTTTTTACTCAATAAAAATTTTAAATTACACATAATGCTAGTATTAGATTTCAGTAAAAAATTATAATTTAAACAAAAAAATTAAAAATTAAGATTTGAAAAAGAGATATAATTAATTCTAAAGTAAATTTGAGTTGGGTGGTGTAGGACGTGGGTTGAGATTTTAATAAAAAAACTAAAAATTAATAAAATGAAGTTAAAATAAAATTAAGATTTAGAATTACAAAAAAGAGAAAAAAAAAAAAAAAAAAAAAAAAAAAGTACATGGGGCTGCACAACTGGGTGAATGCCTGAATGGAGGGGTTTTATTGAAAAATTACTGTTTTTGCACATAGTTTTAGGGAATTGTAGATCCATTTGTTTAAATTAAATCCTTTAGGGGAGAAAAACATAATTCTCCCTAAATTATTTATCATAATAAATTTAACATTTTAATTTTTGTAAAATTTGTTAATATGTTATACAAATATTTTTATTTTATTATAATAATAAAGGTGATTTGATGAAAAATGGGATCTTTTTACAAAGCAGGAATTAAAGTTGACAACTTGCGTCCCAGCCAGCGGAATCTTCGTGGATGTCGGAGTAGCACGGCCTTGCGGCTCGCGAAAATCGGGTAGATGCAGCTGTAGAGTTCTACCTAAATACAAAAGCGTGCCACAACCGATTCATAATGACGCACGAGTCCTTATGCGAGTAAAATAATGGCCCCTTGGGCCCCTGCATTAATACCCATAAAATACATGCCCAACCGATATATTACATGGTTTAAGGTTATTTTACATTACTCTTAATTCAACACATATTAAAATTTCTGATTAATACATGTTATACAAATCAATACCAAAGCCACAATGGCTTTTCTTAAGCATTGGCCTCTAGCGGCGCCAAATCAAAGTCACCAACCAATTTCATTGTCTGCAAATAGTGATCCTCGATAGGGTAATGGCTAGTAGAGATAATTTCCTATGGGTTACTCCCATATAAGTGCGCGTGTTTTAATAGTATTCGCATTATTGATTTCATGAACTTATTCGAATGTCTACATGCAAAACCCATGTCAGTCCTCAGGCTCCCTCACATATGCTAAGCTAGGATGCGAGTAAAATCACAATTTTTCAAAACAAAGCCATTTGTTCTTGAAAACACACTACAGTTTTAGGTAAAAATATTGGACAACCCTCCGAAACGAATCTGTGGATATCCCTCGAAACAATTCATGGGCCCCTCGGCGTGGTGTTGGACAATCTCCCAACGATTCTCAGGAAAATCTTCGTCGAAATTCGCTTTTCGCGAACATTTTCATTTTGTTTCGTTTCGTATCGTCTTATTTCCTTGCTTTTAATATTAAGTGCCCCGGTGCATATGGAATGCATTATGCCAATTCAAATAATTTATGCTAATACAATTCACATGCATATATTAATATAATTTACTCACGACAATCGTATTTATTCGATTTCGCATCGATACTTGTAAAATTGGCTTGTAAAGTTTGATTAATGACATGAAGCAAATTAGTTTTGAATCACTTACAAAACACATTTTTGAGAAAATCATGTCACTATTCACACGAATAGTGAAATCGTGGGATTCTTGTTCCGACCACAAATTTAGGATTTTCTCCGCTCGGTTCTGGCTTTTGAGGCCGCAGTTCACGGCTAAATCAAGCCTCAGAATATCCTAACCATAAACATGGCTCTTAGCGAAAGGAATATTACAAATTAGGAAAATATCTACCTCTTGGGTTGACGGAACTCTACCGTCGGTGCCGCAGCGTAGCCCTCGCCGCATAGATCGACTTTGCTTCTTGCTTAGAGTATTCGACAGACCAGTCGAATGATCGAATCTAGAGAAGAAGGTGCTCTCTCGATCTCACAAATCTCAAATCCTCACCCCATTGCCAATCCGTCCAGCCACTGCCCATTTGTGTCTCAAAATGGAGAAGATGACACTGTTCATCTTTCGTCTTATTATCATTAACAATTCCCATAATTCCCATAATGTCCATTTTCTTGATTTTTGACACTTAGCACAATCTAGGCCATCCATTTCATCATCTCACTAATCATGCAAGATGTGTCACATGAATACATGTAGTAGGTTACTTTTATCACATCATATGTCTTTTAAACCCGTTTTACGGCACCCGATACCCGGTGCCTCGAAAAACATGAAATTCCGACTATCTCGAATTCGACGAAATTCAGTGTGTTAGCTAGATTTCGCGAGACGATTCCAACGGTGAAATTTGTTTCGTCATCGATATCTAGAAAAATTTCATATTTTTACCGAAATGATCGTTTTGCCCTTTTTCAGAAAATTGGAATTTTTTTGGGTCTTACATTCTCCCTTCCTTAAAAGGAATTTCGTCCCGAAATTCTGGACAATCACAACAACTCACATGCATATGCAACGTGCACTATACCATGCATGTAAACTAGTCATTTAGGTATTAAACGACTAAACCATGTACCTTCATCCCTAAACAAGAAGGGATAAGTGGCCCGCATCATGTCCTCGCTCTCCCACGTTGACTCCTCCACTCCACGGTGCTGCCATAACACCCTCACTAGCCTCACGGTCTTGCGTCGCAAAACTTGATCCCGACTATCCACAATGCACACTGGTCCCTCCTCGAAGGTCTCATCGAATTAATCGGCCTCAATTTCTCCCAATCCAACACATGAAATTTGGATGCAGGTGTACCTCGAGACATGGAGGCGTGAAATACCTCGTGGACACGACGTCTTTGGGCGATAAAGCCAGCCGTCACGCTCACGTGTCTACCCTCACCGAGTATCTCGAAGGCCCAATAAACCTCGTGATCTTCGCACCTTACTGCCGAACGACCCTCCTCTTGGGCATCAGCGAAGGCGTGATCTCGACCTCAAGTAAAAATTCGGCGTCTCATTTTTGCTCGGCATAGCTCTTACGCTTTGCTGTAGTGAGAAGGCGTTGTCGTATCAAGCTCACCTTCTCGGAGGTGTCTCTGTCGAATCGGGACCCGATGATGGAGCGCTCTCCACAGCGGTCCAACATAGCGGTATTTTGCATGGCTCCCATACAATGCCTCTTATGATGCCATTTGTATACTCGCCTGATAACTATTGTTGAAGGTGAATTCCACTATGGGAAAATGCTCCTCCCAGCTACCCTTATGATCCAGGACGCATGCTCCCAGCATGTCCTCTAACACCTGTATAGCCCTCTATGATTGACCATCCGTCTGTGGGTGGAAAGTTGTACTCATGGTCAACTGTGTGCCCATAGCCTTTTGCAAATTCTTCCAAAAGTGGGTCGTAAACCTCGGGTCCTCCAGGTCACTTATGGATGCGGTAATCCATGTATCAGAACTATCTCGAATGTATAGCGGTGAATCTTGATGAAGGTCATCCGCACGGCTAGAAAATGTGCCGACTTCGTGGCGGTCCACTATCACCCATACCGCACCATGTCCTTGCGGTGTCGAGTGGCATGATGGGTCACAAATCCATCGTGGCGTGCTCCCACTTCCACTCGGCCACCTCTAATAAATGGGAAGTAGCCGTGGCTTTTGGTATTCGGCCTTAACTGGCGGCCACGTGAGACATCGTCGAGCAAAGAAAGTCGTGTCTCTTCATCCCGCTCCAATGAAAATGCTGGCGGCGAGATCTGGTACATCTTCGGTGCCACACAGGCTTGACGAATCGGAAGCGGTGAAACTCCACTGAGAATCTCCTCTCTCGTCCCGGTCAATGGGAACCCTACCCGTTCTACAATAGAAGACTACCATTTCGTGGACGGTCGGCCCTGATCACGATACTGGCCATTGCCCTAGTCCCGATGGACACTATCTCGTGTCCACGCGCCCAGGACTTCGATCACTTTCACTGCTTTCGAAAGGCGGTGTAGCCATTAAACTCCCCAGCGTACCACAGGCTTGCTCATTTGTATTGTAATGGCTGTCCCATAGTCTCGAGCATCTACTCTCGAGAAGCTATACTAGCCAATGCTCCGTGATTTCGGTGAGTGCATCAGCCCGTCACATTTGCCTTACGAGGTGGTAATCTGAAAAGTGAAGTCATAATCTCTAGAACTCCATCCATCTGCGTTGCCTCATGTTGGTCATTTGCGTGAAAATATACTTCGGACTTTTATGGTTTAGGTACACCTGAACTCGCCATATAAGTAGTGGTGCTAAATCTTCAGGCGAGGAACTACGACCGCCAACTCCATGTATCGTGTGTGGGGTAATTTTGCTTTCATGATTCTTATTTGTGAGTAATAAGCTCTTACCCTCCCGGACTACATCAAAACACATCCTAATCTAGCCCTCGAGGCATCACAATACACTTTGTACCCCTGTCCCCTATCCGGGACTATCAAGATAGGAGCTGTAGTAAGCCTCCTCTTCAACTCCTAGAATGCCTCCTCGCATCGGTCATCCCAGTCGACTTGACCGCCTCCTTAGATTCGATCTCGTCATAGGTGCTGCTAATCGGGAGAAATCCTAAATGAATCTCCTGTAGTACCCAACCAATCCCAAGAAACTACGTATCTCGAAGACTGACTTCGGCTTCTCTCGAATCATCACGGCCTCGACCTTCTGCAGATTCTGCGGCCCTTTAGTCGGGCACCACGTGTCCCGAATCTAACCTCGGTAAGCGAAGCTTCGCACTTGCGAGACTTGGCGTACAAGCGGTGATCGACAAAGCGTAACACAATCCTCAGTGATACTCATGTCTCGCTCGGTGGGAGTAGATCAAAATGTCATCCTGAAGACTACGACAAAGCTGATCTAGATAGAGTTGAACCACCACATGCATGAAGATCCGTGAATCGTGCGTATTCGTCAATTCAAGGGCATCCTTTGCGTAAACTCAGAGTGCCCATAACGCGTCCCATGGCTTGTCTTAGGGATATCGTCTCCCCCAACCCTCGGTGATGGTAACTAGTGCGAAGGTCTATCTTAAAGTAGACTCACGCTCCTCTCTGGCCCGATCAGACAAATCGTCGATCCTCGCTGATAGGTACAGATTCTTGATCGTAACCACACGTTATTGCACGTAATCGTCTGCGGTCGAAAGTGCTTGTCAGCCTTCTTCGCCCTTGAAAACGAGCCAGGAGCGCCCCATAGTGAAGTGCTCGGTGTAATGAACCCGCAATCCCGTGCTTCGTAGCGTTTGGACTCGAGTTCTGCAGCTCATGGTGCCACTCCGTCTTGGTCGTAGAGATGGGCGAAGTACTAGGGTGTAACTTCGATGCCGAAGTCCTATAACCCTACGGAGGTAATCGGTGCTTCTACCGTCGAGCGTCCTCATCTTCGTATTGCCGAGTTGATCTAGAGTCTGGTCTCACCTTGTCCTCTGAGGTAAGGCTTCTTTAGCTAACATTAGCGTCACGAGCCTGAGCTGCATTTTATGCAGGACAAAATATCATGCTTGTCCCCTGAAATACAACGATGCGAGTCTTTTCGAACAGGCGGTAACCCTCAGCCGCCATGTCGATGGCTTATTTCTACATGAAATTTCTCGACGATCCATCCCGAGGATGGCGTTGAACTCGACATGTCCATGACCCTCGGGTCCACTTTGTGGAGTAGAATCCCACAGATCTCACGGCTTTGTAACTTGACATATCATCCTATCCTCGCCTAATCCACACAGGGAATTCACATCTGAGCCTCCAGGCCTCGGCCACGGCTGGCTCTATCCATGATTGATCTTGACATCTCTAAAGTGTAAACATAGAGACCTTTATTCACATACAGAAAAATTTTATACACTATGTCCATGCATTCATAGGTAATGCAAGACAATAATTTCATATTTTAAATCATATGCAACAAAAAATTTATTTTATATATATATATATATATATATATATATATACTGTTGTAAAATCAGAAAATTTTTCTCCTCAACACACCATTTTTTTTTCCACCTCGATAGCCTCCTTGCTACTCTAAAAATGTAGTAGCTTGAACCTTTGCAATTCATACAGACTCAAAATTTTCAAGAGTTTAATTACAAACTCTTTTTAGGTGTACAAAAGCTGGAATTTTTCTCGAATTTCACAACCCTGTCTGTTCATGTTCAAAGTTGCCGAATACGTCGAGGAAATTTTTTTTTCATTTAATTATAGGCTATTTGCCCAAAATTCCTCAAACGACTTGTTCTACACACTAAACCTAGTGTTCAACATTTTTTTTTTCCTGTGCTATTCTGGCTTACAAAATCCACACAATTCATAACACACAATCACACATCACACAACAATCATCAGAGTGCACAAGGAATGCATGATCTAACCCGTGCCCATCAAGTCCTAGGTAATCGTATACTTAACTTATTTATACTAAGCTATACTTAGTATCTGACATTAAGCTCTAGGTATTTATAAACCTAGGCTCTACGTGCAATTTGTGAAGGCGGTATGTCGAGACTAAACTATGGACAGACCCAGGAGCTCCCAAGTGTCGTTTACCTTAGCTCGATACCAAACTGTGGCATGCCCCGAAAGCGAGGGGTCTGACAACCGTCGACCACGGAGATACTCGTGGATGTCGGGTAACCCGAGCCTGCTCACGAAAATCAGCGAGTCTCTTTTGTACGGGAGATCTACCCAGTACAAAACTGTCCCAAACGGTTACAATGACCACCACCGGGTTATATCTGAGTAAAATAATGGCCCCTTGGGCCCTACATTAATACCACGCAAAATACATATCCCAACCAAATATATTACATGGTTTAAGAGTTATTTTACATTACTCTTAATTCAACACATATTAATTCTGATTGTCGTATTTATCTGAAATCAATACCAAAGCCCTGATAAAACAATACGAAATGCGGCCTCTAGCAAGCGCCGTCCTCGTGCACACTCCCTGTACCTGAAATAGTGATCCCTCGACGGGGTGAGCAAAGCAGTAGAATAATTTACATGGAGTTCTTGGCTTTAAAAATGCTGCATGTTATGGCGAGAACAATCACATTTGCTTGTTCATGAACCTCGAATGTTTACATGCCCCGAACCCATGTCACAGAGTCACCTTCGACTCCCTCACATATGCTAAGCCGAGATGCGAGTAAAATCACAGGTTTTGAAGCAAAGGCTATTTGTTCTTGAAAACACACAAGCCAGTTTCGGTAAATGAACTAACCCTCCGGGCGAATGCGTTGGATAACCCTCGAAACAATTCATGGGCCTCAGACGTGAATTGATGGACAATCTCCCCAACCTGATTCTCAGAAAAATCTTCGAGTCGAAATTAAACCCTTGGCTTGTTTTTCGATTTTGTTTCGTTTGATGTCATGCACTCACACCTAATATTCTAAGTTTGCCCGGTGCATATGGAATGCATTATGTCAATTCCAAAATAATTTATGCTAATACAATTCACATGCATATATTAACATAATTTACTCGCGACAATCATGTTATTGATTTTCATATCAATAACACCAAAATTAGCTCACATGGGCTAGTGGCAAACCTGAAGCAATTCATTTTGAATCACTTACAAAACACATTTTCACACGAAAATCCACGTCACTATTCACGTGAGCGGTGAAGAACCCTCGGGTTCTTTGTTACTTGACTGCAAATTGGTATTTTTACTCGGTTCAAAGCTTTTTGAGGCCAGAGATTCTGGTAAATCAAGCCCAGAATATCCCACTAACCCTGAACATGGCTCTTAGCCAAAAGAATATCTAAGCCGGTAAAGATCCCTACCTCTTGGGTTGTTGGGCTAGCCCAAATGGAATGTACTATGCGTGGCCTCGTACGTAGATCGACTTTTGCTTCTTGCTCCGTCGAGAAGCTAGGTGTCGACGACCAATCTAGAGAGAAAATCTTTCTCTCTCTCTGCAAAATCTCAAATCCTCACCCCCGCGCCAATCCGATCCAGTATTTGCCCATTTGTGTCTCAAAATAGAAGATGTATTTTGTTAATCTTTACGTCTTATTATAAATTAACAATTCTATAATTCGTAATGTCCATTTTCTTGATTTTGATAACGATGCAATCCCCAGGCCATGGAAATTTCATTCTCGCTGTCGTGCGGCGTAATCGGCGTAGTGCGTGTGGGTGACTTTTGTCGTCGCGTGTCTCTGAGCCCGTTTCTGGCACTGATATCGGTGCCTTGAAACGTGAAATTATCTCGAAATTCGACGAAATTCGACGTGTTAGCTAAATTTCGCGAGACGATTCCAACGGTGAAATCCGTTTCTTCATCCGAGATCTAGAAAAATTTCGAATTTTTACCGAAATGAAATGACCGTTTTGTCATTTTTCAAAAAATTGGAATTTTCTCGGGTCTTACAAAAAAACATTTTAAAAACTAAATTTAAAAAATCTAATTATTTATTAATTTTTTTACCTTATTTTAACAAAAAATCCCTCATTAATTTTTTTATAAAAATAGTCATTTCTTTTCAAAGATATACGTAAATACATAAAAAAGAAAATGACATTTTTGTCCATTATGAGTCATTTTTCAAAAAAGAAAGGGAGGGTATTAGCTTTACAAATTTTGAGTTATTTAAGGTATTTTAACCAAAAATTTATATACTTTAAAAAAAATCAAAGTTATATCATTATTACACAAACAAATACTAACTTAAATTATTTTTTAATATATTTAAGATTATGATTTTAATCATATAAAAAACAAACAACTTAATACTTAATATAAATATAATATTAAAAAACGAACTATTTAATATTTAATACTATTAAACCTTATTCATAATTCAATTAAATAAAAATTCAATTCAGCATTAAGTAAAAAAACAAATGTCTTTTTTTTTTTTTTTGAAAAGGGAAAAAGGTTTAGCTAGAAACATACTTTTTATGATCCCCTATATATAAAATGAGATAATTAAAGGGTTGCACACCAAAGGCAGAAAATACTTTTTAATACCTTGGTGCACCAAAACTCCCACATCGATTAGAAATAGAAAATCTTATGAGTTTATAAGCATTGATTATATCTAATTGGTATGGGGTCTTTTTAAGAGAGAAGCCCAAAAACAAATCCACATGAATTAGGACAATATCATACTAGGGAATGGTTTCCCAACATGTGGGGTATATCATAGTTGAGGGAGAAGTGAAAAAAAAAAAACCATGAAAGCCTTTCTACTAGGTAGAAACACTTAAAAAAAAATTGTTTTCATTAGTAAAAAACACACACAAAGACAAATTAGTTGTTCAAGAATTTGAATTGTTGTTAATTTATTTCTATAATAATAATTATTATTTTAATAAGAATAATTTAAAATTATTAAAATAAGTTATAACATGTAAGAGCATTCTGAATGTTCTCCATTTTTATATATGGAGATTTTCACAAAAAAACTCAACTCTAACCATTCTTCATTTGCAATATGGAGACGTGAATAATACATCTTCGTATATGAAGATTCACTATTCATCTTTTTTATTTTTATAATAATAAAAAATAAAAAAGTGAACTACAAAGAACCATTTTCCAAATTTTTTATAATATTTGAAATGTGAATAGTGTGAGAAAGATGAATATAAAAATTGTTGATTTTAGAGTGGAAATAGAAAAAATGGGGTTCATCTCCAAATATAGAGAATGTGATAATTTGGAGATAAAAATGGGTTGTGATTGGAGATGCTATGATATTTTCTATAAAAATGTTATTAATTATAATAAAAGATTTAAATTTTTTTATAACTAAACATTTAAGGTACAATCCATGATTATGCTTTTAAAGTTCTTTTGTCTTAAAATTATTTAAAGTTCTTTACTATATATATATATATATATATATATATATATATATATAAAAGTTATTAGTAGTGTGAGTAAATGCACTTTTAATAAGTTATTAATATTTAATAAAAAATGGTCACTTAATCTTACTAAGGTAAACATTTGCAACAAAAGAGTGAGGCAGACTTCCGTCCGTTGGACTTACACTTCCCCATAAGTCTGTATCTGAGGAAGGGTTTTAGAATTTGGGAGTTGTAAGTACCAATTTTGTTCGTCCGATCTCCGGGGCATCAACTGCACAATGTGAACCTGCAAAAAGGGCGATCCGGCGATGGTGAGTCGGCCACCTCTCTGATGATTAAGTCAGCAATATGGAGAGGAAGAAGAAGGAGGTTGAGATAGTAGGAATTGCATACCCTTTTATGTGGGGATCTTCCCAATTTATAGGGTTCGGTTCTCAAATCTATGTTCTTGTTTTAGGAATAAGATCTGTTTTTTCTTATTAAGGATTATCCTTTTATGGACAAGATACATTTTTTGTACTCGAGATTATCCTTTTATGGGAATAAGATCTGTTTTCCTTATCAAGTTATCTTTTAAGGAATAATATATGTTTTTTAGCTATGAATTATCGCTGAAATAAAGGATTTAGAAATTAGGAAATTTAGGGATAAATATATATCACTGCCGTATTTTCACATATGTGGTGAGGTGGCGGTACAGGGGATTCGGGATCCCACGAGTTTGGATTGCTTTGTCACGGTGGGTTCAGCGGTTTTAGGTGTAATGGAGCCGCCTTGGGCCGCTTCATGAGGCGGGCGACAATGGGCTTTGTCTTGGTATTTGGCACAGTGAGTAGTGGGTTTAGGCACAAAGCGTAAGTGCCGTAGGAGTCATCTCATCTCATCCGACTCATTTCTTATCCTCTGTATTAGGTCTTGACCATCCATTAGGGTTTTAGAATAAGGTATTCTTTCTCAATCTCACCCACCATCTCCATTTGTAGTTGCTTTCAAGGACTGATTTTGGATCATATCTAATAAACCCCTCTATTTGATTCTTCAACGTCATCTGGGTATTTAGGCTACCCTAAGCTTTAGAAAATCATTTCAGTAATAATGAGTTTGTTTTTCAAGTCAGATATGTTGTTTTTTTTTCTCCTTCTTTCCTTAGATTATTTACTCAATGCTTATTTTCTTTTCAAACTGTTTTGTGGAACAGGGGCGTCTGTGAATTTGCTACGTTAATGGCACCCTCAAGAGGTATGTTTTCCCCTACTTTCTTTGCTTGTTATTTGGTTCCTCAGAATTTCGATCAAACAAAAGAAATCTTTGGATCCCGCCCTTCTACCATGAAATTATATTTTGGATTCTCTGGGTCGCTGTTTAATACCGATTAAAAATGAAAGATATAAAGAATTTGGAAGATTTAATGATAAAAACTTTACTTCTTGCCCGTTCATTTTGTATTATTTCTCAGAAAGCAAACAGATTGCTTTTCCCACTTTTTGCCCCAATATTCTTGACACAAATTTCCTATTTTAACGAATCTGTCCTCAAAAAATGAGGTAGTATCGTGAATATTTTTCTTTCCTTCATATTTTTCTTGAAGCCAAACTCAACATTATGGTTTTGCCTCTCATTTATTTTTCAACATAACATATTATATATATATATATGTATATATATATATATATATATATATATATATATATATATATATATATATATATATATATATATTAATCACCTATATTTTATTATTAGGGTTTTGAAGAAATCTTTTTAAATATACTTAAAATTATATATTAGTTTCATATTATAGGACGTGTTCATCATTAATTCAAAAGGAAAATAGACATTAGTTGCTCCATTTACCATATTACATGTGAATAATAAATTTTGATGATTTTGTGAATGATTCAATGGCATGGCAAGATGAAGGGACAAAGTAATAAATAATACCAAGTAATTACAATTCTAGTACTCCAATTCATTAGTAGAAACCCTTTCAATTTCCGAAAGGTCAAAGGTGCCAAAGAAAGAAATTACTTAGTCCCTTTAGTAGTATAATATTTACATAAGAATATTAGGAAGATGATGTATTGGTGTTTCTTGTGATTATTTTCTTTGTTTTTCTTTTCACCTTTTTGAATTTTATTTTGAAATTTTATTTTGAGTTTTGTGTTATATTAGACATAAATCCATTACAAGATTAAATGTTTTCATTTCTATGATTTAGGTCTAACAATTTGATTAAAAGTTCAATGGCATGAGCGGAGTCGGAAAAAGGTATATCATTTACATGCTTAGTGTTGATTAAAAAATTTGATTTATTAATTTGTGATTTCATATAATTTTGTTACTTAGCTTGATTAGATATGTGATCCTTTTGGTTGATTTATTCCCGTTGATTTTAATTCAATTTTAGAGTCCCAATCCTAGAATTGATGTATTGTGGCAAATGACAATTCCAATTAATTATATTATAATTTCTTAGATAGATTTGAAAGTGTTTTGGATTTTGAGGTAAGAATTTTTGATTTATAGATTGGATCAAATAATGGAAAACATTTTGTAGTTCCTAGGAATAAAAACATGGAACTTAGGAGATGCTAGGTTTATAAGGGAAAGAGTGGGTCAATAGTGTGGTAATGTATCCATTCCAATATATTGATTGCACATGTATTTCAACAAACTATTGTAGTTTCTCTTTTTTTAACTATCATGTGTATGCACTGTCATATAGGTTGTTGGCACTACAACAAAACTTCAAATTTATGACGTTTTATTCCTTGACATTTTGAAAATGTCATTATTCTCTATTAATGATTAGACATGCCATGATATTTTGCTAAAACGTCATTGTTGGTACATGTTTTATTTTTATTTTTATGGCACTTATTAGAAGTGTCATTGTTTTTTTTTTTTTTGGATAATAACCATTAGATTTAATATAATCAAATCTTAAGCCATGTACATAATTGAGGAAGGGAGGAGAACACCTCCATTCACCCATTTCAGACCTAGAAACAGAAGCCTTTGCCAAGCAATGACTCACTGAACGTCGTACATGGACAATATCGCAATCACTAAGGCTCCGGATAAGGGATCTACAATCATCAATGATCAGCCACACACTAGAGTTGTAGATAGAACCCTTGTTTATTTGAGACACTAGTACAAGGGAGTAGGATTCAATCGTGACATTCTGGAGACCATTCCTTTGTATCAAAACCAACGCTTCTCTACACCTAAAGGCGTCAGTTATTAGGCCATTATGAATGATCAAATTAACCACGGCTACCACTAGTCCTTCATCTTCATTCTGGATCCGCCAAAGCCAAAGCCCACATGAGGAGCATGGAGTGTAGTTGCACCATCAACATTACATTTGGTGAAACCTGCAGTTCGTAGTTTCCACTTGCGATCTCCAGCTTCTACCACGAGCCTTTGGAGAGGCAAGGATTGAGGTTGTTCTTGTTGCCATTCTTTCAGAATGTTCATCATAGTGCTATATATTAGTATGTAATCTTGTATGTGTTTTTTCCATACCCATGCATTCCTACCATTCCATAATAACCCACACATCATTGCGCACCGTTGTAGCTGGTCCGAGGTGCAAACGGAAGCGAGCTTGTCCCACCATGCTGCAAATGTGACCATTTCATATTGCCCTTGGCCTCGGGACCGGTGTTGCAGGAAGTTTGAAGCCGAGCTTGGCGGTGACCTTCAGGGTGTGAAGAGTATCCTCCATGCCGTCGTGGTAGCTAGGACAAGAAGAGTCCTCTACTACCCGCTTCTCAACCAACGACTTCATTGTCGGGAGGAGACCCATGTACACTCTCCACACAAGGTTCTTTGCCTTTGGTGGGATGGGAGAGCTCCAAAGCTTCCTTAGGCCTGCACATTCGGTGTTGAGGGAGAGTTAGGCTGGGTAGAGGAGAGATGATAGTGTCCACACCTCACTGTGTAGATGCCCTTTAGATCGTGAACCCATTTCCACCGATCTTGGGGTTGATTGAGGCTCATCGGGACTTGCTTTATGAGCGCTTGGTCTCTGCTGTTGAAGTGATCCAGTGGATGTATTCCGTCCCCGACACAGCCTTTGTAGTGTTTTTCAATGAGTTCATAGTGGCTTTTTCCAAGCCCCCTGTTGGGGGAGATTATAACCATGGGTTTCTCAAGTCCGGTACCCACGACTCTTGCCAAATCCTGACATGTTCACCGCTGCCAATTCTCCACCTTACACCGCTTTGAATCACCCCTTGTGCTGACAGAATACTCCTCCAAATGAGGCTTGGGTTGGGTTTTATTTTTGCTTGGAGGAATGATGTGGTAGGATAGTACCTAGTTTTAAACATATGTGCCACAAGAGAGTTTGGGTTGGAGAGGATTCGTCAACCTTGTTTTGCCAAAAGTGCTAAGTTGAAATTTCTAATTTTCCAGAATCCTATACCTCCCTTATCCTTTGAAATTACTGCCTGTTCCCAGGAGTCCTAGCATATCCCTTTTTCCAGAGATTGGTTTCTCCCCCACTAGAATGCATTCATCATCCTTTCTATTTCCGCACAGAGTGTGGTGGGAAGTAAGAAGACGGTCATCACATATGATGGGATGGCTTGGTTGATGGACTTAGGAGCACTTCTTTCCCCGCTCATGACAAAGATTTTTTGTTCCCTTAGTCTGTTCCAAATTATCTCCTTGATATAGACAAAAGTTGCTTTTTTTATTTCTTCCCGTGATGGATGGTAACCCTAAGTATTTTCCTCAAGATGCTTTCGGCTTGACAAAAAATATGTCGCGTATCACTCCTCTGGGCCTGACGCTTTTTCATATTGCACTAAGCAGTTCTTCACATGAAGGCTTTCTTGTTCGTCAGCTCTGAAGAAGAGATAACTATCATTGACAAAAAAAAGATGGGTGATTATTGGGGCCCCCTTGCTATTGAACAACCATGCATGAGACCTCGACTTCAAAGGCTGGATGGAAGCGAGATAATCCCTTTGCATAAGATAAACGAAAGGAGAGAGGGCCACGTTGGTGAAGTCCCTGCCCTTTCAGTTTAATTGGGCCAGATGTGGCGCTTAGTCAGGTGTCTGTTGACTATTCCCTTGTTTTGCGAAAAATCTATACGTCTTGTATCACGAGACACATACCTGAGTAAAAATTGCCACTTGGGCCCCTACATCAACACTCATCAAACATATATCCAACTATATTCCAATAGTCCAAGAGTTATTTCATTACTTTTAATACAAATACATATTAAAATCTATCATTCTGTCTGTATTATCAACGTAAGCCACAACGGAAGCTTTCTTCGTCGGCCTCTAAAATGACGCGTCTTCTCGAGCTCCTGTGCACGAAAAAATGCTCCCTCGACGGGGTGAGCTATCGCCCGATAGTGGAATCACCTAAATAGGTTACTCTCCACCTAAGTGCGTATCACGTCGCTGATTAAGCAATATTTCAGTAAATACGTGATCACTTACTTGAATATCGCATGTCAGTTCCCATGTCTCGAGTCCTCATAGAGCCCTCACACTTGCCTAAGCCATGTATGAGAAAAATGCAGATTTTAAGCAAAACTTGTTGTCCTTGAAAATAAACTCTGAATGTCGATATGGGACTACCCTCAGGATGAATGTGTTGGGCTTAAGAAGCGTCGGGGTCCTCGTCGAAATGATACGTTGGGCGTCTTTAACCCCATTCTCCCGAAAATCATCTGTGAAATTCTTCGCAATGTCATTAGTTTTTCGAGAAAAAGAAAAAGCTCGGTAATCATGCGCTCGCACCTAATTTTTATGTTGCAGGTGCACATGAAATGCATTATGCCATTTCAACCATTTTTTATACCAATATATATAAAATTCATATATTCTCAATTTTACCAATTACCACGGGTAATTCAAATAATATCAATAGTCGTCCAAATTAGCTCAACGAAGCGAAATAAATCTCATCTCCAATAGCTGCACACCTGATTATATTCCATATAATTGTGACCATGTGTCTTCTCCAAGCATTAACCTATTAATTTCTTTGATCCAATAACTCCCCAATGCTTCCTTGGAACTAATCAAAATTCCATTTTCCAATGCTTTATGTAATTATATTCATTATAATTGTGACATCCTACTAATACGAGAAGTTCATGCATTAACTTATCCATTTTCTACACAAATCAATGAATTCGTTTCGTGATTTTAATGCCGACACATGGGTTTTGGTCCATTTCACACAAACCGGAATTTGCTTTTACGAGTCCCAACCCAGCACGTGGGTTTGTCAGGTGGGCGACCCACTCATCAAACCTCGGTTCTTCTTTGCGGAACTAAATTCCACATCGTTCGGTCTCCTACTCCACCAAAGCGCGAATTTAATCTTGAATTTATCACAGCGATTGACCAAGCGATACGTGGTGTCACTAAGCGCCGAATGAGCTCCAAAATTCCAACAATTCGGTCCCGAGTTTTGGGGATAGATCAAGCGACCGCTCATTTCAAGTCAGCTCAAGCATCATAAACGCATGTAAGGGTAAAATCGTAGGATAAGGCCGCACCTCCACGAGAGTTTGTCAAAAACTCCGGCTTAGGGTGCCTACGTGTAGTCCTCGTGTAGAACCACTTTGCTTCTTGGCCCAAAGCAATCCGGCGGTCCGAACACCGGAATCCTAGAGGGATTGCGCGTACCTGCAAAAATCATAATTTTGCAAGGCGAGAACTCTCCGCCATTTCATTTGCACGTTTCCTGCCCCCAAAAATGGAAGAGACTGCTCCTTTTGTCCTCGGCACCTTACATGTCTTATGATTGGTTGAGAGGATTCTTATCATTGGCCGTGAAAGCTGACTTTTTTACTTGCGATGGCGTCGTGCCGTGGCCGTAAGTCGATGGGTCCTTGTTCGGGATTATTTGGCGGAACTTGTGCGTGATAGAACCTTGTGTGCCACTCAAAATCGCTAAGTGTCATGTGGCCATGTTTCACGCCGAAGCGTCTGAGTCGAATGTGCGGAATTGACGAGAATCGGCGTATTAGCTGGAATTTACGTGAAGACGATTCCAGTGAAATCAGTTCCGTCGTCAGGAATCTATAAAAAATTCAATTTTACGGGAAATTACGATTTCTTAACCGAAAGTGGAATTTTAAGTGCAACCTTGAATCTACCACTCTTTGGAGGATATGGAAGTGAACTAATTCGACACATGCCACGATTTTTTCCACCCACTAGGGATGGAATCCAAGCGGAGCATTATATCTTTCAGACAGCACCATTCCATGCGATCATATGCTTTTAACATGTCTAATTTTAGAGCAGCAAACCCCTTTGTTACATGTCTCTTTCTTTTCATATAATGATTCACTTCGTAAGGCACCATGACATTGTCTGTTATTAACCTGCTAGGAACAAAGGCACTCTAGGCCTCAGAGATAATTGCAGGGAGACAAACTTTAGTATTTAGAATTTTGCAATTATTTTATAAAGTACATTACATAAGGCAATGGGATGAAGATAAAAAATTATGTCCTGTTTGGATTTCTTGGGGATTAGCACAATTTGCGTGGAGTTCATAACCTCTGGAATAATACCTTCCTTTAAGTGCTTGATGCAAGTTGATGTGACCTCTTGACCCACAATGTCCCAATAAGTTTGAAAAAATGTTGGATTCATACCGTTTGGGCCCTGTGATTTATCTGGGTGCATGGAGAAATTGTCTTTTACCTCATGAGTTTTGAAGGGATGGAGGAGGTATTTGTTGGACTCTTCCTTGACTTTCTTCTCGACTGCTCTCAGCATTGGCTCGTTTATATTGCCCTTTAACGTGAAGGTAGTTGAGAAATTATTTACTATTAGCTGCTAAAGCCCATGATCCCACGTACACCACTGACCATTGTCATCCCGTTTGTTTTGTTCCTGGTGGAGGCAGAGTTATGGAAAAAACTAGTGTTTTTGGCTCCCGATGTGAGCCAAAAATGTTAAGCCCCCTGGCGCCTGTAGGTTTCTTACCCTGCAAGAATCTCATTAAGATCACCTCTGGCATCTTTCAATTGCCTTGACGAGTTATCATCCATGCAAAACTTTAAAGCTCTTATGCGATTCCTACAACTGGTAAGCTTTTGCTGAAACTGTATTCTTTTTTCATTGCCTCGGGCTTCTAAGTCTAGAGCGCACTTATGGAATCGATCATGGGCATCTGAGGTGCTTTAGTTGGTTAGCTGGCTGATCAGATTCCTGCATTCTTCTTCACGGGTCCAAGCATTCTCGAACCTGAATCTGTGCTTCCGAGGTTCTCTCCTTTTCGTACATAGGATTAAAGCTGAATGGTCAGACACTATTGCATCTTCATTAGCCACAAAAGCCCCCTGAAAAAGACTATGCCAATCCCTTGAAGCCAAAGCTCTATCCAAGTATAATTAAAAATTGGTCAAGTATAATTTTTTAATCTAATTTATGTTTTATATGACCCTAATATTTTTTCTTTGTATACGAGAACAAGATTATTAAATATTAGTGACCGCTGATTTTTTGGGAGATAAAGGGTGTTTCACGTAGTTCGAGTTCGCAAATGTTGGAGTATGAATCATGGAAGACTGGTATTTTCTTTATGATGTTGAGGAATTTTAAGAAGTCAACCACCCCAAGCTGGCTTGATATTTTGTTGAAGTATAATGACCCTCGCCTTGATCAAGTTAAAGATAAGGCCCGAAAAGCATATCAAGTCAGCGCAGATGAACAAACCTATAGTTTCCTAAACTTCTTGAGAAATATGATTGTACATTTAAATGAGGTTAGATTAACAATTCGATTTGAATTTAATGATTTAATTATAACCACAACCAATTGATTTTATTCTAAATTTTTTATAGGTTATAAGACTATCTGATCCCATCACCACAACTTCATATACATACGAACATGAACTGATATCCATGCATGAGGACGTCATTGGCCCATTGTCTTTATAGCTGCATCTGAAACCCTTGAATAGATAGTTTGTTGTCTCACATTTCGGCCTTCAGATTGAGCCAAAGGTCGTTGAAATCTCCTACTAAACGTCCTGGCCAGTTGGGTAGTGATTGGAGCGTTTAATTAGCGCTACAGGATTCCTTATGCCTATTCACTCCCGGAAAATATAGTAACACGTTAATCTCCATAGGAGAGTCCTCCCACGAGATCTCCACATCAACGAATTTTTTGGAATGGTTACATAGTGCACCAGGTTTCTTCCTTTATAAGAGCTATGCCTCCATTGATGATACCATCCACGGCAAAGAGGCCATCATACCTTATTCAACGTTGAACACATTCTACTTTCCGTCTACTAACATTTGTTTCCATAAGGAAAACAAGGTCGGGCTTGAACTAGCAGCATTCGAACTGACTGTGGATAGCACCCGCCTTAATAGTTGTTGATTGAGCATTGGGAACTGATTTTCTAAGGTAAACCCTCAAGAAGCAAGTCCTCCATACGCCTCCTCTTTAAATTTGTAATCACTAGACCTTCCATAGTGTGGTTCGTCTCATTATGGGATGTTGCATTAGGGTTGCAAGATTCCATATGCAGATCCTCACCTTATGGGACCACCCCCACCATCCAAAAACTCCCCTTCCATATTGACAGCACGCATTATGGCTATCCTCCAACATTTGTTCCCTTCCTTTTTGGGTGTTATTTCCTCCACCGTTACTTGTCCCTAATGGCCCTGCCGGAAAACTTCCCGGTAACGATGTCCAGAGCCATTTCTCCCCTGGATCCTTTACCAACGAACGATTAGACATGGTTTCACATAAGGTTTTTGAGTGTCCCAGCATTCCACAAAAGTCGCAGAAAGTTGGGAGCCTCTCGTATTTGTAATTAACCCAATACCATTCTTCCCCAGGTTTCTTGACCTTCATTCTTCGTCTCAAAGGTCTTTGGGTCAGCTTCTATGAAGATACCAATATAGTTCCTTACACCTCTCACCACCCTCTCTGTCAAGAAACCGCATGGTAAGTCGAAATTTGAACCCAAAAATCTGCGTGAAGTAATTGTACCGATGCTGGATCCATGCCCAGCTACAGTGTCTTCATTGATGGAGTTGACGATTGAATGTCCATGGTCCCCCGTTGATGACTCTTTGCATGTCTAACTCATGGGTTGAGGTCTTTGCCATGCACACCTTTTACAGGTCTCTAGATTGAAGCTAGCGTGCTCTCCATTTCTTGGCTATTGACTAGGCAGTCAGTAAGAAACCTTCCAACCAGCACCCACTTGGTAGTTTCTTGTTGTTCAGGATCACCTCCTTGAATATCTTCAAAGCCTTCCTCTTCCTCTTCCTCTTCCTCAATGGATAGTCCCCTGCACCGATCAATAACCTCCTCCATAGTACCCCTTCTCCAGTCGTCCGCAGAAGAAGGTAAAAAAAACAGCAGCAGAGAAGTAAATTACAGTAGCAAAACTCTTCACAGGGGTGAGACAGAAGTGTCATTATAAAGACTGATAGAAAATTGCAGTTTCTGGAAATTGAGAAACCTTGTCACTTGTACAAGTGTCATTAATATAAAAACATTAGTTTTGAATTTATTAGATTCGAAAAATAATTAGTTTTGTATTTTTTATTTATAAAATAAGTAATAATATTTTAAATTTTATCTATTACATTTTTCACCTTTAGTTTTAAGAAGAAAGATTATCAATTTTAGTTGAAAATTATTTATTAAAAATAAAAGAAACTTATTATCAAATTTAATTTTTTTTAAATATTTTAGCATTAAAAAAATTCAAATATTTTTATTTATAAAATAAGTAATTGTATTTTAATTTTCAAATTTATCTACATTCTTTGGAAAACTATGTTATGGGGCCTAACATGAAATATTTGAAAATTTAAATTGCTTTTATCAAAGCTTATTGTCTGTTGAACCAAATAATTGATAAAAAAAAAACCGAATATTTGATAAAAGTCAGCTGAGGTGACAAAAGAAAATCTGTCTTCCCTAAAATACACTTTATTTATGCTGCATGAATCCTGTTTGTCATTCAAGCATCCCTTCTCCTCTCATTAGGTTGACATCAAAACCCATGCCAAACATCCCCTTTCCTTCTTCTTCAATCCCACACCTCCATTTCTTAACATTTTTGTATCTTAGCTGACCCAACATTTTGTTTATCTTAATAGTGTGATGTAAATCCTTTCTTTTTATTGGCTATATATATATATATATATATATATATATATATATATATATATATCAAATTAACCTCAATAAAAGCGGCTTCCCATTTTCTTTTAGCTATTGATAAAATTGCATTTAAAAAAACAAGATTGACTAGCACACTAAATCCACGATTAGCTCAGGTTAACCTTATAACTTCAATGAACTAAAAGTTTGATTAGCAAAATTAACTATCTTATTTAAGTGCATGTTGGTGGTAATTAATTGGGGTGAGGATTTAAATAATGCTGGCTAAGCAATAGTGGTAAATGTGAACAAAAGAGGAGTCCTATTGGTGGGCTTGTGGTCCCCTCCCTTAGTCCTTTGAGATTGAGACATGGGTGAAGGTAATAGTTGCAGTCCATGTGCTATTTGCTTGGCCAACTTGTCTTTCTCACTCACGCTCCATTTCTACAAACTGGGCAAAAAGAGTACTTTATTTTTTTTTTCTTTTGGTTTTTGTTTTAGATTAGCTAGTCAAGCCCATCATCCTCATCATTTTTCTTAGACTTGGCTAGAGGTGGAGCTATCCCATTAATTACTCTAATCACTTAACCAACATAAGAAGGTTCAAACACAGACACTTGTCCACACTGTATATAGGTCTGGATAAAAATATATGTTCAAGTCATTTCAAGTAGAATTTTAAGTCAATTGCATTTAATTATCGAATCTAATCACGATTAATATCATTACCAAGAAAATGATTTATTTTTTTGTTTTGTATTATTAACTATTTTAATCTTTGAAACTAACGAAAGTAATTTTAAATCGTAGGTAAAGCGCCATGAAAATCTGTGGATGATTAAGGAAGCTTTCGGCGATGGCTTAGCGAGGCAGTATGCGAAGAACATTCCTCAAAACACTAAGAATTTGTATTTTGAGATTTTAAGGCATAATATTTCTTTCAAATATATTGTAATTTTAAAATATAAAATGAGTTTGTATAACTATTTATTTATTTTCAAATTTGTAGAAATATTTTGGAGGATAAAAAATAAATTAGTATGTCGGGATTCTTTGGGAGAAATAAACAATTATTAGGTATAAGAGTTTCATTTGGACCATTAAGAACGCCAAACAAAAGTCGGCCTATGTTTATGATGATATTTGGAAGGCATGGAATGATGGATTCAATAAGCCTGAGTACATAGCAAGAGCATGATAAAACAAGCTAAATCGGCAAGCCGATGAACCTACCACTCATATCGGAGGATCTATCACACATTCTTCACATGCCAAACGCATGGTTAGGTTTTTACGATAAGAAAATTTGTTACAATAATATTTTAATTTTGTGAACTCATAGGAACAAAGTTTGGGAAAGAAGCCTACATACTATGAGTTGTTTATTCGCAATCATACTAAAATGAGTGATGACTCATTGATCAATAGAGAAAACAAAGCTTTAGATATTATCGAATTAAGAATTTAATGTTTTATTATATTAATAGTTAATTCTTTCATTACTAAATTTATAAATTATAATGTGATGTGTTGTTGAGTGCGGGATGATTTCATCCAGGCTACGAAGGAGATGTCGAACGGAGGTCGTCAGAGACCTCGTCCGATTGATAACAATGAAATTTTTTGTTAAAAATGTCGGGAGTAGATAAATCGAGACTATACGGTATTGGCTGCGAATATCAACATCTTAAACATTCTTATGCTTTTAGTGGCACTTCACCTACGATAGGTCATAGACATGAGTTAGAGGATCAATTGCAGCATGTGCAGGAAGAGAATAAGTTGTTACGTGATCAATTTAAGGATTTGTAGGACTAACACCAAAAAATGCAGGAGCAAAATGAAAAAAATATAGGAGCAAAATCAAAAAATGCAGGAGGAGATTGTTTGTCAAATTTATGACACAGCTACCAGAAGACTATTGTCTAATCCTCGGCAACGACACTAAAAAATTGTTTGTCAAATTTTTGACATGACTACCAGAAGACTATTGTCTAATTCCCGGCAACGGCGCCAAAAACTTGATTGACCGATTTAGTATAGACTGAATCTATTTATGTTTGTTTTATCTCTGAAATACCCAACAAACTGCCCATAAATTGTTAGTGGTGGGATTAAAATTTATGCTGTTGGTTTCTCTCTCTAAAACATGATAAAATGCAGATTGGTCTAAATAAATCGTTGTAAGTGCATAGGTCTTACAAGTAATAAAGTGGACCTTTAAGTGCGAGATGCTCGTACACCACGAAGATTGATAAGAGAATCTATAGATCAACTACCCTTACTATTCAAGGTTATTACTATTTGAACTTCTAAGTTTCTAAAAATGAAAACTGAAATAACAAAATCTAAAATCACATAAGTAAAAATTTAAAAACATATTGAAATAGCGAAGCGTTGAGATGTAATCAGACAAGATAGGATCTGATGTTCTTATTATAAATCTGCAACGGGTTCTTTTAAAACAGATTTTTGTTATGGGTTTGAATTTTGAACTTGTTCAAGAGCAAGGTAGTATAGCCTTGGATTCCTCCTTACACTACACATTTTACTCTCCAGTTTGCCACATTCCTTTCTCTAGATGATGGGTCTGAAGAGCTACTTATAAGCAGTGATTTAAATATCACAATATATCGTGTATTGGTGTCAATCGATACGATATACATCATCAATAATTGGTTGATAGAAATATCGACAAAAAATCGAAAATATCGTCGATATATTGGTTTGGGCGTTATATCGCCGATATTTCCGATTTTTATTGAAACTTAAAAAAAAAACAATATTTGAGGTGATTGTCTTGTTATAGAGCAAAAAAATAGGAGATGAAGAGACGTAAGAGAGAAAATGAAAAGTCTTTTCTTAATAATTAATATCGCTTATTGTATGTCTTCCTTAATAATTACTATCATTAATTATTTGTAGAAAATATAAGAAGATAGGAGATGGTTGGAGTTATTATGCATTCCTTAATAATTACTATCATTAATTATTTACAGAAAATAGGAGAAAATCAAGAGACAATTGGTTCAATTAAATACTGAAAATCATAACCAGGAAACCTAGCCTGTTCCCAACAAGTGCTTAGCCTCCCATCACTGGTTCACAAACAATAACGACTAGTTAATCAAACAAATTCATTGATTTTGTAAACAAAATTGAAGGAAAAGGATTCCAAAAAAATAATCCATAAAATAATTCCATAAATATTACCGAAACCTTGAAGTTAGACGAGAAGAAATGGAACTAAATATTTAGTGATCTTAGCTCAAGATTACAACTCAGATCTTTTATTTCAGTTCCAGAAAAAAAATTCCAAAGAAAAAAAAAGAAAAAAAAAATCTAAATCTACTGTTCCTCTTCTTGCTTCTTTCTGTCATTCTCTACTTTCTCTCCCCTTTCCTTTTTGCCCTAAATATCTCTATTTAGATTCTCATTAAATGTTGGGTTGGAATTCAAGGCTGATGTCGTGGGTTTCTGTTCAGGCCCAATGATTTTCTTCCATCAATGTCGCGACATAGCAACGCCCATGTTTGTCATCTGGCTTTGTTGTGTCTTTTGTCACAATATAGCAGATGGAATAATCTGGAGTCTTTGTCGTGACATAAATTTTTAATGTTGCGACATAATTTCATTAGATGTCTCATGAGAGTGTGACGTCCTAAAACTCGGGGGTTCGTTGACCAACCGTTAACCCGCGGAAAACTTGTGGATGTCGGGTAACCCGATACCACACTATTGTGTCTCCTTTATCGAGACCCATAATTTAACAAAAATCATACAGATTCTCCTTTGTATAGGGAGCTCTATCCAAAAATATAACCTGTACAACAGCTAATATCATGGCCCATCCAGGGCCAAATATCATATCATGACCTCTTCGGGTCCATCTATGAGTAAAAATGACCACATAGGATTCATTTATCCACCCGGGGGTTTGTTGACCAACCGTCAACCCGCGGAAAACTTATGGATGTCGGGTAATACCACACTATATTGTCTCTTTTACTAGGACCCATAATTTAACAAAAATCATCTGAGAATCTCCTTTTTGTCTGGAGGCTCTGCAAAAAAATACAACTTGTACAACGGACCAAAATAGCATAGCCCATCAGGGGCGAATATCATATCATGACCTCTTCGGGTCCATCTATAAGTAAAAATGACCACATAGGGTCCATTTATCCATACTAAAACATAATGCAAAAAGTTATAATACCATAGTCCTTAAGAGTTTAATTATAATACTCTTTACACAAAAACATATATCAAAACAGTTTGTTCTAATATATTTTACAAAAGTAAGAACCAAAATCACAACCCAGCTTTCTTCACAATGGCGACCTTGAGTGAGCGTCGTCTCCCTGCACACTCCTGTGCTGAAGGGTCCCACGAGAATTGAAACAATGCCAAATAAGTAAAATCTGAGGTTACTCCCGCCCTAAAGTGCACATGTAATGGTCATGTCACCAAAAAAACACATTCCAATCAAGATTATGCAAACCTATAATGGAATTCTCCATGCCATGAATGAGATGCAACTCACCATGTCCCATGTACTGAATCCTCACCAACTCCATCAAACCTGAGTCCTAACCGACTCCTATCACACAATGTCGAAACCCATGCGTGATAAAATCCATCATTCTTGAATTACATCCAATGATTATTTTACAAAACAAATTTCATCTGTTTTCAAACTAAAAGCTTTTTGGATGTTCACCTCAATGATCATTTGTTTTCAAAACTCCATGTGTCTTTTATGGGTGACGAATTTTCCGGGGTCCCACCACAGGCTTCGCAAATCTTCCCACACTTTTACGGGCTTTCACCGATGGATCCATATGTGTAATCAAAAAGATAACGGAGCTTTCACTCGACACATAATTTCATTTTCCATTTTCAAACCGTGCGACTTAATTTGGACGTTGTCCCATTTTCCGAGCTCGCACAATCAACACCAAACACAGTGTTAATTTGGAACCATGCAAACCATGGAACTCTATTGGACGTCGTCAAAAGTACCGTGTCCACAAACCATTCACCCAAGAATGGTGAATGAAAACAACCATGCACACACAACAAGTCATAACAGACCACAGATAGTTCCGACTCGTTAAAAACTAGCTCCCCAACAATTTCTAAAATTCGACACAAACCATTAAATGTACTTAAGTTGTATACCTAAATCGAACCATAAATCAAGTTATAAATGTCCGATTTGGGTGATTCAAAAGCCTAACATCAATTTTTAAGATAGAGATACAATTTACTTAAAGGATACTAGTCCAAATTCTCACTTTTTCCTAATCAAAAATCAGTCCCAAAAATTTGGACCGTAGGTTTGGCCAAAACAAGGCAACCTGTGGTAGTCCTGGAAAACAGACCATAATCCTACATGCATCCACTCAAGGACCAAAGTTCCCAACTCAAGTTCACAACTTTAGCTACAATTGTAATGAAGGACACTAGTCCAAATTCCCTCTTATTCTAATCAAAAATCAACCCCAAAAACTGGATATCATATAAGGTCAAAATAGAGCACTATTCCCATAACTCATTATTTTGCCAAACAGCCCCTTAGGGAAAAAAAGGGCCAAACAACCCCTTAGGGAATTAAAACTCAACCAAACAGCCCCTAGAATGGAAAATAAACCAAAGTAGGAAGAATTCCCACCTCTTGGAGCATAGTAGAAAGTCTAGGAAGTCCCGTGAACACTTCCTAAACCCGAAACCTTTGATTTCTCAAACTCTTCGCTTGAATCCTCGCCGAAATATCATGTTTTCAATACCCACGCGTAGCCCTTATCTAGTAGATGAACTTTTGTCTTAGGCCCGACGAAAACCGACCAACGGATCTCCATAGATCGTAGAGAGAAGTTGGATGCTCTCACTTTCTCTCCATTTTTCCTCTCTCTCTCTTTCTCTCGGACAAAACAAGGAAAAATGTGGGATCTTTTTCCTCTTTGCCCCTTTTTGTTTTAACTCAAGTTAAGTTAAGTGTGTGCCCATGTCTTGCCACGTGTGCATGCCCCATCCGGGTTCATTTATGCCCCGAAACAATTTATTTTGTCTCAATTCAAGTTCAATTTATTTTAAATGAACTTAATTTATTTTCTACTTTCAAGATTTTTTTTTTCTCCAAAATCCTGTTTTTAGGGTCCACCAAGCACTCGATGCCCCGACAATCATGAAAATCCATCGTTCCTTTAATTCAACTAAATTGCCTTCATAAGTTAAGTAGATCGAGACGAATCCAATCTGAGGTCCGTTTTCATTATCCGAGATTTAAAATTTCATTTTTGCAATTTGTACATTACGGCACTTAATGTTTTGGCCATTTTAAGAAAATTCAAATTCTTCCAGTTTTACATTCTTCCTTAATGTAATTTCGTCCCGAAATTCATACACACATATACATTCAACCACATGCATGTTAGAATGAATACCTGATGATCATATTGATCAAAAGATGCCACACCTCATCCAAAATAAGAAGATGGTTCCATATCCTGCTACTCATAAACATACACTTCCTCCACTCCAATTACTTCTCGGTCTTTCCTCGCAAGACCTTATCCCGTCTATCCATGATACGCATCGTTCCCTCCTCAAAGGTCGCATCGACATCAACAGCAAGCTCGCCCTAATCCACTATATGAGTCGGATTTGGAGTGTACTTCCTGAGCATGAAGAGATGGAACATTACATGAACACCCGATAACCTTGGCGGTAAAGTCAACCGATACACAACTATACTCACCCTCTCAAGTATCTCGAAGGGCTTGATATACCTCGGCGATAGCTTTCCCCGCTTGTCGAACCTGAGTATGAAGAATTCCTACCTCTTGCAGCGTAGTAGAAACTCTAGGAAGTCCCGTGAACACTTCTTAAACCCGAAACCTTTGATTTCCCAAACTCTTCGCTTGAATCCTCGCCGAAATCTCGTGTTTTCAGTACCCACGCGTAGCCCTCGTCGAGAAGATAAACTTTTGTCCTAGGCCCGACGAAAATTGACCAACCGATCTCCATAAATCGTAGAGAGAAGTTGGATGCTCTCACTTTCTCTCCCTTTTTCCTCTCTCTCTCTTTCTCTCTGACAAAACCAGGAAAAATGTAGGATCTTTTTCCTCTTTGCCCCTTTTTTTTCTAACTCAAGTTAAGTTAAGTGTGTGGCCCATGTCTTGCCACGTGTCCATGCCCCGTCCGGGTTCATTTATGCCCCGAAACAATTTATTTCATCCCAAGTCAAGTTCAATTAATGAACTTACTTAATTTATTTTCCACTTTCAAGATTTTTTTTCTCAAAATCCTGCTAAATCACCAAGCACCCGTCCCAAAAATCACTTAAAATCCGACTGCTCCTCGACCAACGAATTTCATCCGCGTAACTAGATTTCGTGAGACGAATCCAATGGTGAGGTCCGTTTCATCATCTAAGATCTAGAAAATTTCCAGTTTTGCAACTTGTACATTAACAACAATTCTTAATGCTTGGTTTTTTCAAAGAAATTCAAATTCTCCTTGCCTAATTCTCTACCCCCTAAATAGAATTTCATCCCCCAAATTCACACACACATACACATTCAAATCACATGAATATACAATAGTCATTTTATTATCAAATGACTAAGAAAATACACCTCCATCCTCAAACAAGAAAGGATAACTGGCACGTATCGTGTCATCGCATTCCCATGTTGCCTCCTCCACTTCACTTGCCTCTCGGTCTTTCCTCGCAAGACCTGATTCCGTCTATCCATGATATGCATCGGTCCCTCCTCAAAGGTCCCATCAGCATCAACAACAAGCTCGCCCTAATCCACTACATGAGTTGGATTTGGAGTGTACTTCTGGAGCATAGAGACATGGAACAATGCATCAACACCCGATAAGCTTAGCGGTAAAGCCAACCGATATGCAACCTGCACTCCACCATCTCGCGATTCAAGGGCTCGAGTATACTCTGGCCATAGCTTTCCTCGCTTGTCGAACCTGACTACTCATCGCTTAGGCATTACCTTCAAGAAGACATGATCACCCACCTCAAACTCTAGAGGTCATCGCCATCTGTCGGCATAACTCTTCTGTTGGCTATGAGCCAAGAGAAGACGCTTTCGTATCAAGTCCACCTTCTCGGAGGTGTCTCTAACCAAATCCGGACCCGTGGAGGGTCTCTTCCTCCTCTCCGTCCCAGAGGACTGAAGAATACACCATGTACCATCCCTTTTCCCGGACTACCCGACAGGATCCTAAGTAAGCCTCCTTCAATTCCTAGAATGCCTCTCACATAAGTCATTCCACTCAAACTCGACCTCATTCCAGTCAACCCCATCATAAAGTACCTAATCTAGAGAAGTCCTCAATAAACCTCCTATAAGACCCTACCAATTCCAAGAACCGTGATTTCAAGATTGACTTCTGTTCTTCCCAACTTATAAATGCCTCTCTGACCCTTCTCCGAGTCCAGACACCTCGGCCGATACCACATACACCAAGAATCTCGACTTCGCAGTTTCAAAATTGGCTACACTTCATAAATTTTTGCATGGCAATTGATGTTATCTCGCTGGGTCCTGGAGAAAATCCTCAAATGACCCTATGATCCTCTCGCACTTGGAGTAGATTAAGATGTCGTCCACGAAAACCACAACGAACCGACTCCAGTAGGTTAGAACACCCTACGCATAAGATCCACGAATGCCGAGCACTGGCCAACCTCGAATGGCATCACTGTGAACTTGAAATGCCCACATCGCATTCTAAACGTCGTCTTAGGGATATCTGTCTCCCTAACTCTCAACTGATGGTAACCGATGCGGAGATCTATCTTGGAGCAAACCTACGCCCCTGTCAGTTGATCAAACAAATCATCAATCCTCGACAAAGGGTACCTATTCTTGATAGTAGCCCTATTCTATTATCGATAGTCTAAGCACAGCTGAAGAGTCTTGTTCCTATTCTTGGAAAACAGAACCGGAGCGCCCCAAGGTGAAGTGCTCGGTCTAATAAAACCCCTGTCCAATAATTCATGTAATTAGACCTTGAGCTCTTGCAACTCAACAGGTGTCATTCTATATGGTGTCAAAGAAATAGGCGATGTACCAGGGTATAACTCATTGTGAAGTCTACATCCCTATACGGAGGTAATCCCAGTAGCTCTTCTGGAAAAACATCCTCATACTCATAAACCACCTGAGGAAGACTCAACTCCTGTCTCACCTCGTCTTCCAGGGTAAGGCTTTCCAGCCAACTCATCAACCGCCCATGCCACCAAAAGTCGTACACGGCTTGGGGTAAAGAATCAAGCTTAACCCCTTGAAACATAACACAAATACCATCTAGTGTGTAAGCAATAACCCTCCTACGATCATAATCAATGACGACTCAATGCACCGTCAATCAATCCATCCAAAGGATGACATCAAACTCTGACTTGTCCATGACCCTTAGGTCCACAGTGAGTAGAATCCCTAAGATCTCTAACTCACAATCCCAACATATTTGATCAACCCTCACCCTAGTTCCTAGGGGAGAACTCACATGTAATGGCGCTTCCAAGGTTTCAACCTCTAAGCCTAAGTCTCTCACTTATCTTCAACACTAGCCACTCGGATGCTTAGTGTGTCGTCCACCTCCCTCTCAATGGACATAACTGTCTTGACCACCAAGTCCGTGTCTTGTAGGAAGAGTCCCATAATTTTACCCCGGATAGACAATTTCAAACCATCCTCAAACTTTCTCACTTTGACCATGTCCGTGTCATTAATCACAAGAAAACGGGCTAATTCGAACTTAGCCACGCATTTGAGCATTGTCATCGGCTCCTTGTTTCGCTTCTAGAACCCGAGATTTTCTGCGATGTCGAAAGGCATCTCGAAACACTTGTCCATGAAGAGCTCACATAACTCTTCCCATGTCATTGCCTCCAAGTTCCTTGAGGCTTTGACCCAATCCCACCATACTTGGGATTCACCCTCTAGCTAGAATGCATCTAGCCTTATCCTAGTGGCATCAGAGGTGATCTCTATAAACTTTGAGATTCCTCTCCTTATCTAACTAGTAGTGCATGTGCCAACTACTAATAGACTTCACATCCTGAACTAATCCGTTCATTTATTTTCCGAACCCCTAAGGTTATGTTTTCTAACCCTAGACGTTCCTCTTTTTCCATATACATTTTACCATGCATATAATTCACACAACACATGGCACACAATCATGTAGCATATTAGAGCACAAAACATGAAATGCACAATGAATGCAATGGTCAAAACCCATGCCCATCAAGTCCTAGGTAATCGCATACCTACGTCTTGTTACCAAGCTGTGAAGCTAGTACCAAATCTATCAGGCACCAGGTTAACATAAACCTAAGACTGCATTCATAATTACGTCTTAAACCTACGCCCACCAAGTTCTAGTGTGTTCGTGATACATAGGCTCGACAATGCTTCGGACGCCGGCATGAGATGCACCATAAATGTCCTGGCCTAGGCCCATGCCCGTCAAGCCCTAAGTACTCGTATACCTAAGCTCTGATACCAAGTTGTGACGCTCCAAAACCCGAGGGTCCGTTGACCAACCGTCAATGCTTGGAAAACTTGCAGATGTTGGGTAAACTGATATCACACTATTGTGTCATCTTTACCGAGACCTATAATTTAAATAAAATCAGACATAGCCTCCTTTGTACAAGGAGATCTACCCAAAAATACAATATGTACAACATATAATAGCATGGCCCATCCAGGGTCAAATATCATACGCGACTGGTCCATCTACGCAGTAAAAAAGACCACATAAGGTCCTTTTATCCATACTAAAAACATAATGCACAAGGCTATAATATCATAGTCCTTAAGAGTTTAATTGATACTTTAATTAAAACATATCAAAATGGAATTTTTGTTTTAATTTATTTTACAAAATTAAGAACCAAAGCCACAACCCTGCCACAATGGCGCCTCTAGTGAGCGCCTCGTCTCCGCACACTCCCCGTACCGAGCTGGTCCCACGACGGGGTGAGCAATGCCCAGCAGAGTAAACTCCTACAGAGGCTACTCCCCACCGAAGTGCACATGTAATGGTCATGTCACCAAAAAAACACATTCCAATCAAGATTATGCAAACCTAGAGTGGAATTCTACATGCCATGAATGGGATGCGACTCACCATGTCCCATGTATTGAGTCCTCATCGACTCCATCAAACCCGAGTCCCAATCCAATTCCTATCACACTGGTGTTTAAAACCCATGCATGATAAAATCCATCATTATTGGGATTACATCCAATGATCATTTTAGAAAACAAATTTCATTTGTTTTCAAACTAAAAGGAAAGTGCAAATCGGAGTTTAGACGAGAAAGTTATGGTCAGTTCTGTCGGAGCCGCTGATCTCGCATGAGTGTGCCAAAATTGTCTCGCACCCCAAACCAAGACTACACCCTACCAACACTCTCGTCAACTCCAAACCATAAACAACCGGTCAACCCTAGGGTCCGATCATCCATGGCTACTGAAGGCCTGATGCTCAACCACGCCCCGCCAGAATCCAAGGCTACACATGTAGTAGCCATGGTGGGCCTATATAATTTTTGTCTTGAAACACTGGGTCCGGTCCTTGACCTTCAATAAATACAGCCCTAAGATTACGGCTGAACCAAAATGGCCATTACATGGCCACTAGGCAAGAAATAACTAGTGTAGGAGAACCCTACCTTTGGAACCTCACGAAATTAGGATTTCGACATTCATCGCCAGAATCTCTTATTGCAGAAACTAACTTTCGCTCGCTCCGACGAGTTTCGACCGCCGATTAACCAGAGATCTTAAAGAGAACCGCAAATCTTTTTTTTTTTTTCTTTTTTTTTTCCCTTTTTTTGTCTCTTTCCTTTTCTTTTCACCTTACCCACCGAATTGTTTGATTTCCTTCAAGTGAGAAGAAACTTCCTCTCACTCTACTATTCATCTTGCCATGTGTTACCTTTTCCATGGTCCATGTGTCACATGGAAACATATTCCTGGGATGGCACTTCTCCACACCACACGGCTCTCACACATGTCTTCTCCCACGGGTGCCATGTGGCAGCCCTTGGTCATGCCATGTGACACCACCCCATGTGTCACCCGACATTCGGTGCCTCGAAAAACTTGAAAATCCAACTGTCTCGGAATTTAACGAAATTCGTCTGGATAATTAGATTTCGCAAGACGAATCCAATGGTGAGATTCGTTTCATCATCCGATATCTAGAAAAATTATAGTTTTATAACTTGTACATTAGCGACAATTTACCGTTTTGACCATTTTCAAAAAAATTCAATTTTTCTCGGGTTTTAGAGAGAGTTTGTTGCGACATACAAAACTATGTCGCAACAGAGTTCTTTTTCCTTGTCTTGAGCTCTGGTTATATTTTGTCGCGACAATCATTTCTATGTCGTGACATGCTTTATTTATGCTGCCTTTGCTTCAACAATCAAAACTATGTCACGATATATTTCCAATGTTCTTCAGTAGTCCTTGTAATTGAATGCCGCGACATAGATTTCAAGCTTCGCGACATAGTCTACTGCCTCCATATTAGTTTTATGTCGTGACGTGGGTTTGAATTGTCGCAACATAATTTTCTAATGTCGCAACATAAATTCCAAGCATTGTAGTGTTAGCCTTTGAACTGTATGTTGTGAAAGAGTTTTGAAGTTCGCAACAAACTCTTCTGCCTTCTTCTTTATATTTCTCGCGACAGAGTTTTGAATGTCGCGACAATTTTCACTTGTCATTCAAGCATTCTTCTTAATAAATGTCGCGACAAAGTTCTCTTGCTGTTACCTTTCCATTGTCGCAATATCGTTTCTATTGTCGCGATAAACCTTCATTTTTGCTCAACAAATGACCTTTGTATGATTGTCGCGACAAAGTTCGGTAGGATTCCCAAGCATTTTTTTTCAGTAGTTGTCGCGACAAAGTTTCCATTGTCTTGACAAAGTTTAGTTGTTCGTTTCAATACCGGTTACAAAAACAAGAAACGTCGTGACAAAAATTCTTTTGTTTACAAAGCAATTCTACCAATTCTTTGCGATTGAGAATCTATCATAGGACAACTTTCGCCATTTGCTCATTTCTTTTTCGCGACAATGTTTGCTTTATCACGACAATGGTCATCAGCCATAGCCAATCCGTTGTTGCTTATCATTTTTAGTCGAATTTGTCGCTTTTTTTTTCATTTTTTTGCTTATTTTTTCTAAATTGCTACAAAACACAAATTTGGGTGAAAACTATATAATTGTGCATTAAATTGAAGTTTTAAGCCTAAAAAATTCATTAAAATTGGCTTAAAATTAGATGAGTTTTAGACCCATCAGAGATGTAGAGACAAATGCAGGAGCATGACCAAAAATTCTAGGAGATGTAAAGACAAATGCAAGAGCAGATGAAAGCACAGTTAGCCGCTTTTTTTTAGTGGTACCTCTTAGTAACCGACTGGTGACAATGATCAGTAGCTATATTTTCACTAATATTATCATTTTGTTATTTAAGAATACTATTGATTTCATAATTAATTAAAAGTATTATGTATTTCAACTTATTTAATGATATCTATTAATTTAACTACTAAACTACATCTCAATGATTGCATATAATTGGCTTTCAATGACAACAAGATTAGTATGAAAAGTCAAGATATGTTAGCAAAAAATATTAGTATATATAGACATAATACAAATGGGTTTTTGGGTCTTGGATTAGAAATGGAGATGAAATTTTTTTGTCTCAGATCTAAGTCGGCTTTAGAGAAGGAAAATTTTGGTCTCTAATCCGAGATCTTGTGGGCCTCTGGTCTCTCGATCAAAGACGAATGTTTCTGGGCTCTCTCATCGAGATAGAATGTTTTGGCTTCTTGATCGGGAGACTATCGTTTCGGGCCGATCTAGACGCACATGTCGCGCCTCTAATCACACAAAATCAACTGGTCGATCGCAGACTCGAATTTGAGAACCAAAATTCCATGTCCGGGACAGAGACCTAATTATTTGGGTTTCAGGATTAGACAATTTTAATTTATTCTATTCTTTAATCCAAAGGACACTAATCGACCTAAATTAAACTAAATCTAAATGTCAACAATGTCTATAACAAATTTAAGTGACTCAACTTCAATTTGTATTGTTGGAAATATGTAGATAATATTTTTGAAACTAAAAAGTAATTTCTTTAGTTACATGGATATATACATATAAATAAACTAGCATGTGGACATGATCACAATAAATAATAAATCTTGCACACTATCTTATACTCTTAAATTAAATTCTTATTGCTTGCAACCAACCTCGTTACAAGTACAAAAAAAAATCTTAGCTTGTGTTTGAAATAATTTGAAGTAATTAGTTTATTCCAATTTAAATTATAAAAGACTTAATTAATTCTTTCGCATCTTTCTTATAAACAATAGGGAATCCTACATTATGTTATATATAAAGTGCCAAACAATAAATAATTAAAGAAGTTTTAATTAAAATATTAATAACTTTTTGAATTAAGTTTGACTTCTCACCACAACGGACAAATGAATAAATAACAAACCTAATATAATGGAACCTAAAGTGGGGTTCAATTGGGAGAAATAAGGTAATAAAAAGACATGGAAGTATATGGGCCTACTTCAAAAATATTATCATATATTTATAATTATATATCACAATGAATTACACATTTGTATCCTTTGCATACAAAGTCTGCCTGCTATTATTAAATATTAAAATAACTCATTCAATCATTTAAATTTGAATTATTCTTAAAATTAATTAAAAATACAATCACAAAACTACCAATTCTTTTTCATTTCATACATTTCTATTTCCTATGATCTTCCAAGATTACTAATATTTAGCGTTATTTCTTTGACTATTAATATCATTAAAAATGTAAGTTAATTTTCTAAAATCTAAAATTATAATATAAACTTTCATAACTAAACACTTCTGATATTTCATTACAGTTTGCAAAACAACAATAAAATATATAAAAATTCATATTAATTAAAATTTTTAAATAAATAGGTTTTAATTTAACTACAACTTAATTTGCAAGGGCAAAAACAATGATCCAAATTTAAATATGGCAATTAATTAAGAGGAATGTTTAGGATAAAAAAAAAGGTAAAACTCAATCAATTTATTATTGATACAAAATAATTGAATTTGATAAGAAAAAAAAAAACAAGGAAGACCTAAAACGGGGAGGCACAAAGTGTAGAGAATTGGGCATACGTAAGGTTAAAAAATAAAATAGAAAAATAAAGACATGGAAGCATATGACCCCACTACACATGATTGTTTTTGTGGGCATGTGTTTTATAACTTATTTTATTAGTGGATAGTTAGTTTATGTGTTTTATAATTTTATGTATTAGTAGTTAGTAATAATATCTATTAGACTACGTATAAAAATGAGAAGAATATGAAAACTAAAGTTGCATTGGACTAATAGCACACATTATCATCTAAATGGTAACAACAGATAAATAAAAATGAATATTAATATATGTGGAACTGAAAGAATAGAAGAAACCACAATGCACTTTTATGATTTCTGTTGTTCTTCTATTCTCAGATGATGGTCTCGTATCAAATTTGTGAGCTTCTCTCGCATCAAACTAAGTTGAAACACAAAATAAACAAATTTGGTAACAAAAAGAAGAACAAATGTTTATATGTTTAGAAAGACTAATACAAAGAAAATGTCTTACTCTACATGAGTAGTACATTAAACCTATGATGGAAGCCCATTTGAGCTATCTTTATTTGATGGTATAGAAATTATAGCCACAAAGCATTTAATCCATAGAAGACTCTCAACATAAGAGTAATGGGGGCAAAAGATCCAACATTAAACCTACAAAATCTAAGCAACCTCTAAGATCTTGTCTTCCCCCATTTGGAGCTCTAAATTTGAGGACAAAGAAACATGGTTGATGACTGCAAAGCTCTTATGAAATACCCCACCGAAGCTGGACAACGTGGGAAGCAAGAGAGCAATATATTTTCCTTCATAAACAATTAGAAACCCGTGATCCTAACCGGGAATCCAACATACCTAGTAAATTCAAATAATTTAATAGAAATTTAAGTGTTCTTTATCTCACGTCTAACCAAAATGATACCATAGTCTTGATAAATGATATTTTAGATGACCAAAAGAGGAAAATATATTATTAAATTAAAGTTAACTACCAAGAACAAATAAAAATAAAATAAAAAAATTACCTCTCTTTTGCATCTTCTGCTTTCTTAAAGACACCCATTCAAAGCTACCGAAATGTCAAAGGAAGAACAACCCATTTGATATGAAACCTAAACATGTCTTTCCTAAACAATACAAATGTGAGAATCCAAAGCCATCACCTACCCAGTTCATAAGAGTTATTTCTAAACCCTACCATACCCATTTCAAGAAGATATTAAGAAACCCAAACTCTAATCTAATACCTTCAAAGCTCAAACAAATCTCCTTAATAATAGTTATATTATACATCAAATGAATAAGTTATAAGAAACCCAAACTCTACCTCATACCTTCAAGATTTTGAAACGTAATCCTTGCAATAATAGTCGGATTATACATCAAAATAAATATCTCCATTTATATGGGGATCGAAGTCGACAATATTACATTTCAATGATGCTAGTAAAAGGAAGAGTTTGGTTAGGATAGGATTGAACAAAAGAGTTTCAAACCCCAGCTCCTAAATGAAAATAATGAAGATGAGAGTGTTCTCTATAAATACCACTAGCAACCTTAGTACATATTTATAACATGATAGCTTCGATATATAACCCATAAGTCACATCATCAAGTTTACGCACATGTCATAGTTGCTCACATGTAAATTGTAAAAGTCATTGTTGTATATTAAAACAATAAATAATGACGTATATGTTATATAAATATCAATCCAAAGAAAGAACAGAAATGATTAGAGATACAGCCACAAATGAGATGATAAGTAGCAAAGCAAAGAAGATGATCGTGTTGTATGCTAGGAACAAAGAGTCAGCCAGCGGAGCAAAGAGTGCAATAGGTCAGGTGTGGAGCAAAGAAAGAAGGTAACAAGTAATTGTACCTGTAAACAATAACTGGAGATGCAGTGATCTAAGAACTGTAATTGAGGACTGAGGTGTGTATAACACTGTCCTTAGGAATTTATTTCCCCAGGATCCAACAGTCCTTCAGAACCGAGAGGTCTGGATCAGGAACAGCAAGGAGGAGAACTGGTACTGGTAGAGAGGAAAATAGGATGAAGAAGATCCTTTTTTCAAAGCTAGTCTACATTTGATTTTATAGGCAACAGTAGTTGACCGCATTTAATAAAATTAAATGGTATTATATAAAATATTTGAATTCAAACAAACCGCAGAATTCAAACACAAAACGATTCTATAGAGTTAATAAAATAATTCTATTATAACATGCACAAACGATTCTGACTTTGAATTCAAAAAATACAAAACTAGTTGTTTTATATTTGGGTTAATTCATTACTTTGATTCAAAGAAAACCTTTGGTATTTATTTCCATTTTATGACTTCAAAATCGTTTTGATTTTAAAGGCTCAAACTCGTGTTTTATTCAAAGCTTTACTAAATTAAATTAATTCGAGCAAAACCGAATGTGTCCCCATTTATACACGCGTTAGGGAATCCATTGATTTGACCGGACTCGGCTTTTGGCCCATTCCCTTGTGCACGCGAGGCCTCCCTTTTCTCAAACCATGATAAGCCCATAAACGTGGTTTTAATATATAAACTCAATAAAACCTTGTCTTTGCTCTATGTGGGACACAATTTTTGTTTTTGTTTCATTGAAAAACCTATTGTTTACAAATAATCCTCACATTTTTCAAAAGAAAGAAAACTTTTGTATTTAAAACATATTGTTTGGAATATGGAAGAAGGTGTTAATGCTCTTTAAGTTTGTGTTCAATGAACTATGAACCAAACATAGATGAATAAGGTTTAACTTACAGAGCTTTGGTGAAGCTTATAGCTTCTATGAACCAGAGTACTCTTAATCGTAAATTAGAGACCTTATCATCAGCACCACACATCACGATTCTTACTGTTCAACGCCGTTGCATACGACAGTGCCATGCGCGTGCTCCTCGACATCCATAAGCGCCGAGAAATCTTGTCATACCACTTCATAGGAGCGGCCCCACTCCATACTTATATAGGTGATTTCATCAAATACATACTGCATTTATATGTACTACCCATAAGGGATATGAAATCATTAAGAATATTAATCAACCCAAATTATGCATTCTAGCACCATAATCACATACCATAGAAAGGGACCATTTTGCCGCAGTATACAGATTAACAAGTGACTTGTTATTACCCATATGAACCTTCTTCATGAGATCTCCAATCACAAAGGTTTGGTTTCCATCACTGTTAATCTCATATTGGCTTAAGTCCCATTCCACTCGATGTTTCCAAAATTAATTTTCTTCCCAAAGGCTTAGTCAGAGGATCAGCCAAATTCACTTCTGACTTTACATAATCAATGGAAATGATTTCATCTTTCAACAACTGTTTCACTACCTCATGTCTTAGACGAATATGTCTGGTTTTCCCATTAAACACTTTATTCTTTGTGATCGATATTGCTGCTTAGCAATCACAATGCATGACAATCGGTTGTTGTCGGGCCATTCCCAAAGGAATTCATGATAGGAAGTTTCTTAACTACTCACCTTCTTACCCCAAGCAGATTCAAGAGCCATAAACTTGGATTCCATGGTAGCTAGCTAATGAGAGCTTGTTTAGATGATTTCCAAGCTATAACACCACCTCCCAAAGTAAAGACATAACCGCTCGTGGATTTTATCTCATCTCGAATAAGAGACCCAAGTAGCATCATCGTATCCTTCCCAACACAACTAGAACTACTATAGGATACCATAGCTCATGGTACTTCTTACATTTACTAGTCTAGCTAATGCACTAATGATCATTATTGGGATTATGTGTATATCTACTTAATCTACACATTGCATATGCTATGTCAGGTCTAGAAAAGTTGATTAAATGCATCAAACTCCCAATAATCTGTACATACTCAGCTTGACCCACAGGATCACCTCTATTTTTCATTAAATGAGTGTTTGCATCATAAGGGGTACTCACAGGTTTGGCATCGAAATGACCTAGAATCCCTCTTGAGTATTTTCTTCAACATAATGTTCTTGTGATAGCATTATACTATCACCCATCCTTATGATTTTCACACCCAAAATGACCTTAGCTTCACCTATATCTTTCATGTCAAACTGTGAAGCTAGAAATCTCTTGGTACTATGTACCATACTCAGGCTAGTGCCAAAGATCAACATATCATCTACATACAATGCAATGATTACACATTCTTTTCCTGTTACACTTTGTATATACACATTTATCCACTTCAACAGATAAAAACCCGTTTTTCAACAAAGCATTATCAAATTTCTCATTCCACTGTTTAGGTGCTTGTTTTAAACCATATAGAGACTTGTGTAATTTGCAAACTTATGTTCTTTTCTAGGTGTAATACAACCTTCAGGTTGTAACATGTAAATCTCTTCATCCAAGTCCCCATTTAAAAAGGTCGTTTTAACATCCATTTGATGAATAAAAAGTTTATGAATTGAAGCTAAAGCAATTAAAATACGAATGGAAGAGATCCTAGTAACGGGAGCAAATGTATCAAAATAGTCAATATTTTGTTTTTGTGAAAAACCCTTGGCTACTTACCTAGCTTTTGTATTTTTCAATGGAACTATCCGAAAGTATTTTCTTTTGAAAATCCACTTGTAATCGGTTTTGCTCTTGAAGGTAAATCGACTAACTCCCATGTTTTTTATTCTTTTAAAATAGAGTCAAGCTCAATTTTAATGGCTTTCCAAAGCAATGCGCCGTGGGGAGAAATCGTCAAAATAAGATGACTCGCTCATTTTTCAATTAAGTAAGTATAAAATCATTCCAAAGGAAACTCCTTTTCTTCGTCTCTTACTCCTTTTCAACTCATCATGAGAGCTTTCCATATCATCCACACTAGTGGGCACATGCTCATCATATGATTTTTCAGCATCCACAATTGTGGGTGTATGAGAAATTTGTTCAAAAAGTGGGAAAATTTGTTCAAAAAATTCGGCATTTTTTGTCTCAATAATAGTGTTGCTTTCTAGAACATCACTTTTCAAAACTAGAAATCTATAAGCTTAATTAGCATACCCAATAAACATGCAATCAGAAGTCTTTGACCCTATTTTCCTCTTTTTAGGATCAGGTAACATAACCTTGGCAAGACACCCCCACACTTTCAAATATTTAAGGTTAGGTTCATGACCTTTCCATAACTCATGTGGGTGTTTTGATCAGTTTTCTTGTATGGAATTCTATTTGTAAATGACATGCGTAGAGTATGGCTTCACTCCCACAGATTGTTGTGTGTCAAGCACTAACAAAAGCAGAGAATTCATCATTTCTTTAAGAGTCCTATTTTTCCTTTCAGCAACTCCATTTGACTCTGTGAATATGAGGAGTCATTCATGAATTATTCCTTCATTTTCTCACACACATTTAAATGGATGTATTCGCCCCTCTATCAGATCTAACTTTTGATTTTTCTATCAAGTTGATTTCTTACTTCAGCTTTATAGCTTAAGAACATGTCAAATGCTTCATCCTTACTTAAGTAAGTAAATCTCTAGCAAACCTAGAATATCAATAAAGGTTACATAGAATTTCTACCTCCTAGTCATGGTTTGTTTTAAATCCCTAGATCGTAACGACAAAGCTCTAATAACCTTGCTTTCTTAGTCACCGAGCTACATGTCTTTTAGTTAGCTTAGAAGTGGCACATATTTGGCACTTACTTTAAGCCCGAATAATCAATTTATCGACAGCCTAGAGTTTGCATTTTCTTAATATATCCACTTACTCACATGTCCTAATCTAGCATGCCATATATCATACGAATCAACCAAGTAAGAAGAAGAAGAAGCATTCTCATTCATAACTTCAGAGATACTAAGCACAAAGAGCCCCTGATTAAAAAACCCTTTTCCTACAAAGATATTATCTTGTCATTATAATCTTCAAGCGATTCAAACATACTTTAACCCCCACTCTTTCCCAATAGAGCCCAATAGAGCCATCAACTAAATTTGTTTCTTATCGGGAACATGCAAGACATTATTTAAGCCAGTCTTTCCCCGGGCGAGCTTCAAAGATGACTTTGCCTTCTCCCAAGACTTGAGCAGTGTGAGAGTCATCAAGGTAGATAACCTTTTCATCATCCCCTATCGGAGTGTAGGAGGTAAAATCATCTTTGTTTGCACAAATATGCCTTGTTGCACCAGAGTCTACCACCCAATTCTTGGAATTGGTCACCATATTAGCTTATGAGATAACAAAGAATGAGCGTCATCTCCTTCACCAAGTCACTTAGAGGATTTCCACTATTTCCTGCGCTTTTACTCCTTTTTCAGACCGTGGTGCATGAAGGCCTGGTTTACTACAAACAAAACAGCCTCTTTTTGAAAGAATGAGGTTAGAAATTTCGGGGTTTGTTCGAAGCTTCGAGATTTATGTTCAGACTCTTGTGTCTGGCTGGGACTCAAAGTTTCTTCTCGTCGACATCTCGCTTCGCTTGGCTACCTTTGCTCTTTGCGGCTCAGATCTTCTATAATGCTGTGAGTGATTAGATCACCCAGTGGATAATTGCTTTTGCTCAGGTTTCAACTGTTTGTACTCTCACTCCAATGAGCCGTAGTTTCTTCTATCAACGCCTTGCTACAAACTGCTCGGTAGTTCTATTTTTTCAAATTTTTAGTTCCTCCAAAGAATTTATGGTACTCATTGATTTGGGAGTTTTATGTCTTTGTTGCTTCCATCATCTCCCATTTGTAGTAGTTTCACAACAAATTTCTGCTTGCCCACATCCTCTAGCCATGTATTTTTTCAAAGATTAATCCCATATATAATCTTGCCTCTTATAGGCAATAAGAGACATCAAATAATTCATATAATAACGTAGTTAGGGATATGTCGACAAACCTTGTTCGCATATGTCCACACGTAGTTGGGAAGGGGAGTTTTTAGTTGTCAAGAACCACGCCACTCCATACATCGAGTGAGTAAATCTCGCTCCTCGCCACAAGGCTATAATTCCGGCCAAAAAGACCCGACTCGAGATGTCCCGAATGGCTTCGCATAAGCAAGGAGAGCGTGAACCTGAGTATAAGAGTGATCATGAGTTACACCGATGCCTGAGTGATGCAAAGGCGTAACTGCGCTAGATCTACAGGCGGCGGGGAAGCCGCCGACATGGTTTCCATGATCAAAGGAGCAAATAAATTCCTAAGATTGTTATATAAATATGAATCCAAAGAAGAATGTGATAAATGATGTAGATGGCAACAGAACGGTAGGATGATGTGGCAGCAAAGATCAAAGATGATCAATGTTGTATGGGTGGAATGTGCCAGCCCCGTGTGGAGCAAAGAAAGCACAGAAAGTCAGGTGCGGAGTGAAGAAGAGCAGTAACAAGCAACTCCGTACCAAACAATAATTGGAGATGCAGTGATCTAAGAAGCGTAATCGAGGACTGAGGTGTGTATAACACTGTCCTTAGGAATTTATTTCCCCAGGATCCAACAGTCCTTCAGAACCGAGATGTCTGGATCAGGAATAGTAAGGAGGAGAACTGGTACTGGTAGAGAGGAAAATAGGATGGAGAAGATCCTTTTTTCAAAGCTAACATTTGATTTTATAGGCAACAGTAGTTGATCGTAGCATTTAATAAAATTAAATGGTATTATAGGTAGGCTTGAATTCAAAACAAATCATGGTGAATTCAAACACAAACGGATTCTATAGAGTTAATAAAATAATTCTATTATAACATGCACAAAACGGATTCGGGATTTCTTGAATTCAAAATAAAAACTAGTTGTTTTATATTTAAGCATTATTACTTGATTCAAAGAAAACCTTTTGGTATTTATTTCATTTTATGACTTCAAACCAATTTGATTTTAAAGGCTCAAACCTCGTGGATTTTGATTTTTATTCAGGCTTTTACAAATTAAATTAATCTAAGCAAACCTAATGTGTCCCTGGCTTGCAACACGCGCATAAAGCGGGGGATTGGACTTCTAGCTTTCACCCATTCCTTTGAGCGCATCGAGGCCTCCCATTTTCTCAATCCATGTATGTTTCATAAATGGGTTTTAATATATAAACTCAATAAAAACCTTGTCTTTGTTCCATGTGGGACACAACTTTTTGTTTTTGTTTTTATTGAAAAACCTATTGTTTACAATAGTATATGGCCTTAAGTCAATAAAAAATATGTTAAGATTAGCCTTTTTTCTTATAGTGATTGTATGTTTCCACTGGTGTGTGGGATTATGAGTTTAGAGAATTATAAAGATTGATTATGATTATTAGAAAATTTAAAGACAATTGTCGAAGAGAAGGAAGTTATTATATCAGGCAGACATTCGCTTCTTTTGGCGTAGTGTTTCGAGATCTTCGAGGTTAAAATCATGCCTATTGTTATTGTGATATTTGAAGGTGAACTCAGACATTTGTCACAAAGCACCAACACAAGAGGGAATAAGGCAAAAATAAAAATTTCAATGGCCCCGCAGTATTTCATATGTCCTCGTAGGGGGTGAAGACAGGATGAACCGGTCTTGAGCTATGGGAACTACAATGAAGTTTTAGTTAAATGGCTGAAGAGACCACTCAAGAATTGGGAAAATCAAATTTCAAAAATGTATATCAAATGACTAATAAATCTTACCGAAATAATGCATACAAAAATGAATGTCATCAATTTTATATAAGAACCCTTTTATCAGACCACACGATTAAACTGGGGTGGCATAAGCAGGAAGGAAAGTGAGGAGTCACTAAATGGAAGGGGTCCATGGTCCCAAAATTGAAAGAAGGCTTTATTAAATATCACAAAGGGGGAGGGGTATGCGGTTAATCCATACTCGAATAGCAAGTTTGTGCTCTAAATTGCAGAGTTTCAAGCATACCGACGAAGGACAGCAAACATGCACCGCATGGCATGACAAATGTCAAGATTAAGATGTGAGCACGTTTGTGCCATAATCCAATAATCGGGACAAATTCAATGATTGATGAAATGGTCTCACTAATTAACTTAGTGAATTAAGTGTCAAACATAAAGCTCCTCATGGACCCTAGTGGTAGTGTTAGGGTCAAGGACAAAGAAGACATTTTATATGATTTGTGGAAAATTTCTGTGGACTTATAATCCATGTAGTATTTCAATAGGTCGATTCGCATAATGTTCACCAACATGTACTTAAGGAGCCGATTTAACATCATATATCCATGATCGTAGAACATGATCAACGGGCCAACCCATACCTGTCTTAATTCACCAGCACCCACCAATAATGAATGATCAGTGTGGACAATTTAGAATAATTAGTATCTACGAAGTCTGTGGTTCTACTATCAAGTCACACACCGATGACCATAAGTGGAATCAACTAATTGCTGAGCAACCACCACCAGGAAATGTAAGACAGATAATGAAAATTGCCCTTATTATTGGAAACATGGGAAAGTACAACAATTACACTATTGCTCCTCAGCTACCACCAACATCTACGCCCCAAAGCACATATAGACATAGTTTGTCAAATCTCCGATCGCTAGCACATTATTTGATAGATAGTATAATTGACTCCCTCCATGTAAATGTGGTCTCCATAAGACTCAAGAACATCCACACCACCTTCACTGTTATTATTGAATAAATTATCAAGTATTGTGAATATGACTAAAAATAATATATATTAATATAAAATTACCCGATCATGAGTCCATCCAAATGGTCTCAATATAAGGCGAGCACACCAAATAAGGTGCACCCATGATAGCGCAGTAATTTCCAACAGAACCCGATCGGATCAACCGTCTGCGCTCAATCAGTCTAGCCTACTTCAAGCTTAGCTAGTAATCCATGCTCTATACCTTAGTCATGCCTCCATCAACTACATCGCCATTATCATGTAAGTGGGGCGAGGACCGAAGCGTCGGGCCGGCTGTCTAAAATCGTGTTACCCCCACCCGTAGTCTCTCCCAAGACTAGAGTTGACAAAAAAAGTACTAATATTAGCAACATCTTAGTGATTGACTTTATGGATAGGTATGTTTGATGATTATTAAGTGACTACAATTTATAACAATGTCATACACCAATTCAATAACACACCTAGCTCACACTCAAGATAACTCCCGGTATATAAGAACCATACTACCCAATTGTAAATGTGAGGTCCGCCAAATCCTCAGTAATAGGAGGAAACATAGGTGGACATGATGTAGACCCCACCTTGCCCCTCAACAATTGCATTTATCCCATAAGGGGTCAAGACTCACCCATCAAGCCTCACATAACACCATGGGGCTCTTGCTTATCTGCTCCTCTGGTGCCGGTGGGCTCAGATGGTCCATCGAGTGTACGTAGTTCACTTTAGAGTGTCGGTCATGGCTTATTTTTTTAATTTATTACACTGTACAGGGAAGCAAGTGGGCCCCTCGAGGTTTTAGCTCAATCAAAGCTTATTAGAGTAAGGCCACCGGAAGCACCTTGAGCTTGTTTCGATCATATCTCCCTTGTCCGAACTCAGAATTGTTCACTGTTTGTTTTGTTGGATTCCTTATTTTCCAAGGAGGTTTTTTTATTAAAAATTCATAATTTTTGTCAACCGTTTGACTAATTGGTTTGACTGGTTCATCAGGGCAATACGTATACAACATTGTTTTTTTGCGTGATTTTGGTGAGCACTCCTCCTTGTTTCCTGACTATATCTCCTATCCCATTCTGGAATGGTGCAACGTTTTTTTGGTCTCCTTATTCTTCAGGGAATATTCTAATGTACCTCATACTTCGCCAACTCTATGGAATCGGGCAGACTGTCTAACCTAATCTGACGCTCTAGGAGCGCTGTTGTGGGATTGGCTCAAATCCATATGGTTCGGGTCCATAAGCCCAGTTCGACCATAAGAAGTACTAGGTCCATTTCTTAGTCTTAATGAAAGAGATACAGCCCACCATGAATCCATAGGATACTTAGGGAGAAGGAACCCAAATCTTAAGATACTACTTAATGGGAAAATAGAGGAGAGGAGTTAATTGGGAAATTGAGCCTCAGACCGATTGGGGTCCTTTCCAAAGCTTGAAGGGTGGAAACACCAGGTGGTCTAGATGCTGAGATGAGAATCTCAGATAGGTGGGGAGAAAGATCAAAGTGGAGGACCTTGGTGACATTTTTCCTGGCTCAACCTGCGATCGATTCTTCGCTTGATATTTAGTTTGCTTTTCTCATGCTTTATAGGGAAGAGGTAAGAAAATAAACCCTGCTCCACTCTATTCTTTTAAGAGACCATTCTGATCAAATTTGAGGTTTCTCCTCAACCATTTGAGCCTTGGTTTCTTCACGCTCATACGTGAAAGCCTGCTCAATCGCTGTGCGCCAAGTAGTTTGCTGGTTTTGGTTGGTTCTCACCATCCAGCTGAGAATCGATCACTGCTTGCTTGAGTTAGGGATTTCTGAATCTTTATGTGCCTGGTACTTTGAGAGCCCTCTCAACGATATGGACTGGTTTGAAAACCAGACTGGCCGGGTTCATTAGGCTCGGTTTGCTAGAAATGGCGCTTAGTAATTTATTTATTTTATTGGTTCTCACTCATCCGAGCTGGAGAATCACCGCTTGTTTTAGATTATGACTCTTTTATAAAAGTTATGGAAAATTTTGAGAGCCCTTCAACGATATGGACTGGTTGTGAAACCATCAGCTTCTGCCATTAGTTCATTTGCTAGAATGAAGTTTGGGTAGTTTGGTTTTGTTTTGGCTGGTTCTCACTCATCCGAGGTGATAACGTATCACCGCTTGTTTTTCTAGACTGACTCATTTAGGGAAATTTAGGACAAATTTGAGAGTCTCTCTCAATGGGATGGACTGGTTTGGGAAACCAGACTGGGCTTGCTTCATTAGTTAGGTTTATGAACTATGCTAGGGTTTGTTTGTTTGTGTTGGTTCTTATCATTCGAGTCGGAATTAACCTCGTTATTTTTGGATTCCTGAATTTAAAGGAAAGTTCTAAATTTTTGTTTTAATTTTTATCAACCGGATGGATTCGTTGAGAAACCAAACCACCGGTTCATTAGGTCTCGGCTCTATCGAAATTGCGCTTGGGTATCGGTGTTATTTGTGTTGGTTCTCGTCATTCTAGCCCAATTGCAATCGCTTATATTTTTGAATTCGACTTTGTAAGGAAGGTTCCGGAAATTTTTGAAATCTTTTCTCAACCGTCTGACTGTTAAACCGAACCAAATGCTCATTGAATTGGTTTGCTGGAATTGTAGTTTGGGTAGTTTGTGTTATTTGTGTCAGTTCTTGGTCATTCGGAGTTGGAATTGCACTTCGCTTATCTTTTTTGAATTCTGACTTTTGTAAGTGAAGGTTCTGAAATTTTGAAATTTTCTCAAACTATCCGGATCGGTTGGGAAACCCAACCCACGGTTCATTGGGTTAGGTTTTCCTGAACTACAGTCATAATTTCGCTTGTTTCGATATTTAATTTTGAGAACAAGATGCCCAAATGTGCGACTAACCTCTTATGCACACTATTAGGGGACCAATGTATGTGTTTAATGTTGGGTAAATGAATTTCACATGGATGTTTAGGCAAAGTGTCATGTTTTGCCACAGGCTTGTTTGGCTAACCTTGATAAAAGGCCAATCACGTGCACACGCTTATTGGTCCTTTGCTGAGTGTTTTTGGCATGCTGAGATACCACTAGTATTCGACGAAAGCAAGGTTAGTCTTAGAGACCATTCTGACTGGACCATATGTTTCTACATACCCAATTAATTAGTAGAGACCAGTTCCTGTCTGAGATGCCACCTCACATGAGGTACCTTCCGATAAAAAAATCGACCCCACTTTAAATCTAGTTTCGCAGACCGCTTTTTCCATAACGGGAGTCATTGCTGTTCTTACTGGTTTTCCCTTTATAAAATAACAACAAAAGTAAGTGGCGACCTTAAAGAAAAACTGTTCCTCTCGAGGACCCGATTTTCTAAAAATTCTGGTAATCAAACCCACATTTTCCTTCCATTTAAAAGCTTAGTCTACCGGCCCATGGATCTGGTAGGGTCCACACACAAAACCTTCTATTCAAATATAAAGGATCCTAGGCAACAAGCAGGGAGAAACCACGTGGCACTACGCCCAATGTCACCCTCATCTCAAGCATGGGTGTGGGAACAATAGCTCGACATAGGCGATGATGATGTCAAAAGCCAGCACAGGCCGTGACCTGGATGGTCCATGAATTTGTGAGGTCTAAGATGATAACAAGACCAATGTGATCGCTATCTCCAACTGCAATAAATGGGTGGTCCCAGGACGCCATCTCCTCAAACTGCATTCATGACGAGGCCCCAATCGAGCGTGACGCCTTCGATAGCAGACACCATAAAAGCCGTGATCGGATCACATACCTGCGAATACTAGGATTTATTGGCATGTGGGTACCAATGAGCTACAATTACAAGATATCAATAAATCAACCCCTTATACATTACACAATAACGAAAAACAATATCTATGATATGAAAAATGCTTACCCGAGTAGTGTCCACTAAATTGCACTACAATGTTCATCAATCCAAAACCAAGATGCATCTATCTTAACGAATTTACATCATAAAGCCCCTCTCAATGCCATATTTGTAACCATTATAACAATCAATATTAACAAAATGAGCAAGTACTAGTTTATAGATAACAATGCAATTACTAAAGTAGTGTAACAACAAAAACATACATATTTTCAAATCAACTTGCTTCCTATTTTAACAACAAGATCGAGGATTGGTAGACTGTGCTGTTTGCAATAACCCACATGTAATAGTAAAGTTTCCTCTAATGTCCATTTCATTATGCAACCAAGATTTTAGGACGTCCATGTGATGTAATGCTTCATTTACTCATAAGGGCAAAATGGTCGGACCATCATGAGGCCATTCATATTCTAAAATACGGAAACAAGGCTGTCCATGTATCATAGTACACCCTGAGTATCAAGAAAGTATCCTCGAATAAATAATAAAAATTCTATCAGCGTAATTGACATGGTCGTTATAATATGACCAGGGAAATCCCTATAAGTGTCTTATCACAAGTGCATTTATGGTCATGTGTTGAGGCGATGTGTCTCGGCCTCTCTTGACTCTGACATGAAATCGCCCCTGTTGTAATTTGAAGAACAAGCTCAAATGATCCAACTTTAACCACATGTACCTAATCTTAGCATCAACATATGGGAGTATATTGCCTATTCGATGCCACTATGTTATAACCTTGTTCTCTTTGCAACAAAGTAGTTGGCTGAGCTTCTAAAAGGTCAATTGAACCAATGCAAATACTGGGTAAGCCCGGCCCTTTTAAGAACATCATGGAAAACCTCATACATGTTTGTAGTCATTATCCCATATCTTCGACCTCCATCATTTGAAAGAGCCCATTTCACAAAAGGGGTTACCTACAATCATTGTTGTGCTTCTAAATTAATTCTCCCAATTCTGTCCATATGCATATTGAATTTTCCAACTTTTGTTGCTAAAGCCTCTATGCACACCAAATTCTTTAAGATTTTATCTTTGAATTGATTCATAAAGTTGCTTGCAAGATGACGCATGCAAATCATATGTTATGCATATGGTTCAGTCCAACCAAGATGAACATCAATTCACATATTGCAATGTCTAGATGTCTATAAGATATAACACAGTCTCATTTGCCACGGTGCCATCTTGTTTCCCATCAACATGTCAAGAACCATTCCAACTACTAATAATATTTTCGTTCAGAAGAAAATGCAAATAACTGACATTTCCAATCACAGCCTGCAAAGCACATGAATTGCCTTATTTCCACATAAATACCATCATTATCATTAGCCCACACGACGAACTCCAACAAAGATTTATCGAACCACCCACAAAAACGCGTTGAAACACCTTTTTTTTTTTTGCACAGCTATGCATATGATCACAAATGTTTCAGTTTGAACACATCCATAACTCGTTTGCTCCACGCCACGAATAAATGATGCGCGCCCAACGCTATGACCTATGGGAGTCCCCAATGGCAGGCCAAAGTGATTTTATGCTCTTCCAATCAACGTCTCTTCAGATGATATTTCATATCCAAATTTCTCCATACCAAAAATATTTGATAAGATTATTGGATAAAGTGAACTTGTAAGACCAGAAAAAACCTGTAAATTTTGAATTTTTGCTAGAATGGCAAAATGGTAATTTTTTCATAATTCTTTTCTAGATCTCGGGATGATCGAAAACTGGATTTCACTATTATTGAATCGTCTCAGAAAATCTAGCCACTACAAGTAAATTTTGCTCAATTCGAGAAAATAAGATTTTCACGAATTTCGAGGCGATGAACATCTAGTTCACCATGAAAGCGAGATTTTTAGAAAAAACCTTAAAAATGTCAAATATTTAAAGAATGTCCATTTAAGATAGATGAAATTTAAACCGGGACGAAATAAATTGCTCAGGGCTTTGTGAATGGAACTCGGTGAGTGTGGACACGTACGACGTGAGTCTCCGTGTCCTGAATGACCACATAAATAGCCTGGAATATATAGGCTATAAAAAGATCCTATTTTTGTCTGAAGATCACAGAGAGAGAGAAGATAAGAAAACAATCTCTGTCATTTGTATTCTTGATCAACTATACAAGATCAGTGCCTGGTCTGTACTCATGGAAAGTTAATGTGAAAAACAACCCATGATTTAATTCATGGTCCAGAACATGGTTCCAGAAAATGTGGTGTCACGAAATGATTTAACTGATATAAGATTTTTATCCATCGTTAACACTTTGTTCAGCTAGGTACGCTCCAGAAACGCGGAGATCGCGTTCAAGCCTTCCATCTTCGCCACACGGTTTCGAACAATCTCATTCGAACGAATGATTCTAACAAACGATAATCAGATTATGCAGAAACATACGTTCGAACAAACAACAATTCATCATTATCCGAACGCGTCAACGACAGCGCCAGCACTTTTCCACTGGTTAATCATAATCAAACGAAGAAATGGACCGGTTTACAACATTCGAAATGAAAGATCGGAACGCGCAAATCGCCAGATAACATACTTAATAAATCATCCATTTATCTTCGAACTAACCGCTTCAAAGGAGTTGGTGGTCCATAATTTCAAAGAAAATGAAAAACGAAAACGTTATTGTGATACATTCGATTTTCCGCGATCCGTCGACCTTCAGCCGATAAGAACCCGCAGAACCGTTATCGCCGCACGAATAAAGAACAACATCGGCGAGATTATTGTTCCGCAATCAACACATCATCGCAAATAAGAGTAAATCGTTCAAATTATGCCATTACACTAAACAGAACCACGAAACGTCATCTCGGCGCTCAATCAACGTAACCCACAAATCCCGAGGTAAGATCCAACTGTCACAGTTCAGAGTTTGCAGTACCAAGTGTGCAAGTGGGACATTGTGGGTCAGTTCGTCGTTCCAACTCGACATTCGACAGATTTTCGAAATCAACCCGCTTCGGCTGCTCCAGAGTCCGCGTTCATATTTGTATTATCTTCCACAGCGCTATGAATGGCGTCCACAAAATTCGTTGAAACTAAAATGAGTTTGCGCCAATGCATAGTTTGCTTTGAGCTGCATCATCATATGGTATGTCAAAGTTACTATTGAAAATAATTCTCATTAAACAAAAATATCATAGATAAGCATTTGTTTAGCTATATTGACGAATGCTATGCATGAATACTACGATATCTATAAAGATTGGCATGAAATGTATGGACCTTATATGCTTGTAGATATATGTTGCTGGTACTCGACGAAGTACGATTTATTAGAATTTTCCATGTAATTATGCATCATACATGTAATATGAAATTTGCAGTGACATTAGCATTGCATATGCAAAGTTATCCTTTCTCATCGAGTGTGTGTGCATGGATAAGGGCATTCATCATCAGTGTTGATGAATGGGTTGTGAGCTCGTACTTTGGACGACGTCCAATAGATGTCTCACAGTTTAAAACATAAAAATTGTGAAACCCCAAGAAAATCCAATTTTCTAAAAAAGGGTAAAATTGTCATTTCGATAAAAATCCGAAATTTTTCTATATCTCGGATGATGAAACGGACTTCACCGTTGGAATCGTCTCATGAAATCTAGCTACCACGTTGAATTTTGTCGAATTCCGAGACAGTCAAAATTTCACGTTTTTCGAGGCACCGGGTGTCGGGTGTCGTAAAACGGCTTATAAGAGACATGTGATGTGACAAAAGTCACCTACTACATGTACCCATGTGACACATAGTGCATGATTAGTGAGATGATGAGATGAATAGCTTAGATTAAGCCATGTGTCAAAAATCCAAAAGTTAGGGACATGGATGGAATTAATGAGAAGTTAAATGAGTATAAGACAAAATAGGAGAATAGTTTTCTTCTCCATTTGGAACACAAAAATCGACAGTGGGATGGATTTCTAGATTTTATAGAGAGAAGGAGTGACTTCTCTCTAGATTTCCCGGCGTTTGGACTGTCGGTTCGCTTCGGGCCAAGGAGTAAAGGCTGTTCTGGCCGAGGAACCTCTGGCGTGGACAACGCGGTTGGTGGAGTTCCAACAACTCCAAGAGGTAGGGATCTTTTCCTACTTGTGTTATTCTTTAGCTAAAAGCCATGTAAATGGTTGGGGATGTTCTGAGGCTTAGATTAGCCGTGTTTTCGGTCTCAAAACATTTGAACTAAGTGGAAAATCCTGGGTCTTGTGAAAGTGTGAACAGTACCCTGGCAGGGTTTCCTTTATTCACATGAATAATGACATGATTTTGGTGTGTGAATTTTATGATGTTGAGTGATTGAAAATGAATTCTTTGTGTTTGTTAATTAGCCCATGTAGGCTAATTTTGGTGTTATTGATTGAGGAGTAGATAATGAATTATGTGAATTAATTGTGTTAATACATGCATGTAAATATATTAAACGTAGATAGGCTTTGGAATTGTGTGAGAATTAATATGTTAACATAGCAATTAAATGTGTTAACATTATGTGTGGAATATATAAAAATATAATTATGTGTAAGCCGTTGGAAATGAAATATAATTAGCTGATGGAAACAATTTTGATATTACCAATGATGTGGGTAATAACATGTGACATGTATGTAAATTTTGTTAATATATGTGTAAATGATATATATTGGCATGTGTGGTTTGAGAATGGCATGTCATTCGTATCTTATTTGGGGAATCCTAAGAAAATTAGGTGTGAGTGCATGGCATGAAATAAATAAAAAAGATATTTTACTCGCAGCATTCGACAGAGCATATGTCTGAGAGTCCAATTGAGATTCGGGACATGTGGATTAGTCAATATGGGCATTAGTATGAGGTTCATATAATTGCTTGGATGTGATTGTTGCTTAGCATGTGCACTTAGGTGGGGAGTAACTCATGTAGGAAATTATCACTATTGAGCTGCTTTTTCGCCACAATCGAGCTCACTATTTAGTGGGAGTGTACAAGAAGGGCTGACGCTCACTAGACGCATTTAGAAGAAAGTCGGATTAATGGCACAGTATTTTCATCTTGTATAACATGTATGAAATTGTAAATCTTAATATATGTTTGAATTAAGGTGATTTCTTAACTCTTGAACTATATTATATAGTTCGTATGTATAATGAGTATTGAGGCATGGGCCCAGTAGCCATTTACTCATGTGGACCTGGTGTGGTCATTGTAAACTATTTGGGACAGTTTGTATTCGGGGTAGAGCTCCCCGTACAAAGGAGACTCTTCCCGATTTTCATGAGTGGTGTCGAGTTACCCGACATCTACGAATATTCCGCGGGTTGACGGGTTGTCAACGAGACACCCCGGTTTTGGGGCGTCACAAAAATAAATATAAATAATGTGTGTTGGGTAGAGCAAGAAGGGGACCGTTAACCCCCTCAAGTGAAAAGCCTGGAACATGGGTGTAAGAGACCCACGATGTGATCCAAAAGGTTATGTATTCATGGGTCTTAAAGAATTGTGTGTGATCTAAAGTTATGCAACATGGTGAGTAGCTGTGTGATCAAAAGTTATGTTGCCCAAAGAAAACACACACGGTCATGCTTATCACATAGACTTCGAGTTGTGTGATAGGAGTCGGGATTATTTCGTGATTGTTTCATTGGTTGCATTGGAGTCTTGGTGAGCACATGGGGATCGGTATATGTGTGTCATTGGCACCACTAGTGACGTTGTCACACTTGGCATAGGAATGTGTGAGGGAGTCGGTGGGTGACTCGGGATATGGGCATGAAGACATTCCATGCATGACATACAACATTCATGTAGACATTTTCACTTGGATGTGTATTGGTTGGTTTGATCATTGTATGTATGAACACTTAGGTGTGGAGCTGCTTCCCTTGTAGGAGATTATCACTATTGGGCTTTGCTCACCCGTCGATGGGACCCCCTTTTCGGTCTGAGGTCAAGTGCTGATGACCCGGCCGTATTAGGTACATATGAAGAAAGTTGGATGTGGCTTTAGACCATATTTTGTATATGTATATTAGAACAATCATTTTTAATATATCATTTTGTATAAGAGTGTATAATTGAACTCTTGTAAACATATCACTACATAGTTGCATGTATAGTATTCAGGGTATGGTTGAATGGGGCCGAGTGGTCACTATGACTCATGAATGACTTTGTGTGGTATATTGAGCCCGGATGGGTCATGCGATGTATTGTTATACAAGTTGTATTTTGGATAGAGCTTCTTGTACAGAGGAGACTTTGTCTGATTTTTTTGTTAAATTATGGATCCCGATAAATGGGACATGATGATGTGGCGTCGGGTTACTCGATATCCCGCGAGGTTTCGCGGGTTGTGGGTTGTCGATGGGATCCGGGATAGGGGTGTCCGCGAGTGTGCCTTAATCATTATCTTGATATGATCAGCAACCAAGTTGGAGTCTAATTATTAATGGTCCCGATTCAAGCAAGGATTGACACAAGTATATAGACCTTTATACTTATTGATTGCGAAGAAAAATGTATATTTCCATGACCATAGCCGCGGGCTTTCATGTACATTGACACTCATCGGTCTTCTTACATCTTAACACTAGCAATTTTTTTGAAGATGCAACAACCACATATTGTTGATGTGTTTTAATAGAGTACAAATTAACATCTTGCAAAGTAGCTTTGGAAGCAAAAACTTGGCTAACTACAAATTTTCCACTTGAGTTTGTGATATTATAGTTCACCCATGGAGTCTAGTCACTTGAAACAATAACACCAAAGTTTTCCACATTTTCAAACTAAGCTAATGGTGCTAAGTAATAATTAACAGTTCCCCTCTCATCTGGGTCCTTAGGATCAAGGCCCTCATGATCTAGGTTATTTGAGGCATCGCAGCAGTACATCGCATGAGATATCTCACGCTCGTTACGATAAGTTGGTTAATATTTAAGAAGACGGAACATGTCATCGGCAGACATCTCCATCCCGTCGCTTTCATAAATCACCATCTTCATCACCTTCGTCATCTTTGCAATCTTGATCATCTTCATTTACTTCACATCTATCCACCTCCACATTCACTAGAGCGTAATTAGGCCCACCCATAGTCCAATTCCTCAATATTAATATTTATTTGAAGTAATAAATTTATGTAAGTACCAACTGATTGATTCACTTGTGGTTTAACAAACATTAGCTGAAGATACAATTCAATTTCTTCTATTCCAGTTATGTTAACTAATTAAGGTTATGTTTCTGTCCTCATAAGGGATTTAATTTAAATAAATGGATTCCCAAAAGTACACAATTGAATAGTTATTTATGATGAGGATTTACATGAAAACTATGTGCAAAAGCAGTATTTTCAATACTAACCCCACCAAAATCACTTCCCTGACACACCTTAACCACCACCACCCCACTTTCCTTCCTTCTACCTAATCGTGAACCCACCCCTCAAAAGCTTTTTTTTTAAATTTTAATTTTAATTGTCAGTAAATCTAAATCTTAATTTTATTTTCATTCATTTCATTAACTTTTAGTTTTTAATCAAAATCAAAGCCACCCACTTTTACAAACCTCTAATTTTGCTTTAAAATTAGTTTTACTTTCACTTTTAAATATTAATTTTTACTTTAATTTCCTTTTGTAACTTTTAATTTTTATTTAAATCTAATTTTAGTATCATGTCTAAATTAATATAAATAAGTACAATATAAAAATATATTTATTTATAATAATTAATCATCTAATAATTAAATAAATATTAACATTTGAAACTATATTTTATAAATAACAATAATTAACAATAATATTAACATTAATTAATAATATAATAAATAATTAAATTATAAGACTTTACTGCATATATAACTTATTTTATTTTATTTTTATAATTTTCATATTTTGAATTTTTTTTAAATTATAAAGTATTAAACATAAATTTTTTAAAAATAAAAATAAAAACACTATTCAAACTAGTATGAATAATTAAAAACACATAAATTTTTATAATGTTATGTACAGATATTAACATTGTTGCTTTAAAAAAAACATTGTTTGCATAATACTGATTAAAAAAAAAAAAACATTGTTACCATAATACATAATAATGTTATAAATAGATATGACAATGCTATAATAACTAGTTTGAATAGTGTTTTTGATTAAAAAATTGTTTTATGTATTTAAAAAAATGGTTTTTATTTAAAAAATGGTTTTTTTTTGAGAAGTGCTATGAGACATTGGATTTGGGATTTTAATGAAAAACCCCAAGATAATAAAATGAGAATTATAATAAAATTAGATTTAGATTTATAAAGAAAAGTAAGAAATTAAAAAAAAAGATTTTTGTGGTGAAGGTTTGCAGGCTCATTGCAAAATATAGAAAATTATAAAAAAGAAAAATATTATGGATATAAAAGAAAAATAATTATATATACAATATTGTAAAATCTTATAATTTAATTATTTATTATATAAGTCATCATACCTTGCTCAAGTATTAAAACATTCATCATTTCAAATAAGTACTTGGAAGTTTGAAGTTTGAAGCAGTTTACCTAGCTTGAGGTAAAATGTAATAAAAAATATTTATTATATTATCAATTATTTTAGATGAATGTATTTTATATTAAAAAATTAATTTATTTTAAACTCTTCAAATTATTAAGTTAACCTCAGATAAATTAAAAAAATTAAATTGCACAAATATTATTTAAATGTTAATATTTATTTAATAATTTGGATGATTAATTGTATAAATAAATATTCTTACAAAAAATAATTATAAATATATATATTTGTATATTAAAAATTTTAAATTACAAATAATGCGAGTATTAGATTTCAGTAAAAAAAAAATTTTTAAACAAGGAAATTAAAAAATAAGATTTGAAAAAGAGATATAATTAATTCTAAAGTGAATTTGAGTTGGGTGGTGTAGGACGTGGGTTGAGATTTTTAATAAAAACTAAGTGTAAAATGAAGTTAAAAATTGAATTTAGAATTACAAAGAGAAAAATTAAAAAAAAAAAAAAAAAGGCCATGGGGGCTGCACAGCTGGAGTGAATGGAGGGGTTTATTGAAAAATTACTGTTGTTGCACATAGTTTTAGGAATTGTAGATCCATTTGTTTTAAATTAAAATCCTTTTGGGGAGAAAACACTAATTCTCCCTAAATTATTTATCATAGTGTTTAACATTTTTGCTTTGTAAATTTGTTAATATGTTATACAAATATTTTATTTTATTACTAATAATAAAGGTGATTTGATGAAAAATGTGACGCTCAAAGCCCAGGGAGTCCGTTGACAACACATCCAAGCCGCGGAGATCTCGTGGATGTGGTAGCCGACAGCGGCCTGAAAATCGGGCGAGTCCTTTGTGCGGGAGCTCAGCAAATCTGAGAACTTTTTGTCCCAAGCGGTTCACGGCCTGCTTACGAGATTATATGCGAGTAAAATAATGGTACGCCCAGATTTGCATTAATACCCACAAAATGCATATCGACCAAATATATTACATGGTTTGAGGTTATTTTACATTACTCTTAATTCAACACATATTAAAATTTACAATTCTAATACTGCGTTATACAAAATCGTCACAAAGCGCGATCTGGCTCTTCTAAACGTGGCCTCTAGCGGCGCGATCTCGTGCACCTTCTTTGTCTGAAATAGTGATATCGATAGGGTGGCAGAAACCTAGTAGAGATAATTTCCCACCATGGGTTACTCCCCACCTAAGTGCACATGTTATGGCAAACAATCGCGTGAAGCAATTTCATGAGCACCTCGAATGTCTATGCAAACCCATATCCGAGTCCTCGGCGCTCTCATATCTCTTTAAGCCGAATCTTGAGTAAAATCACATTTTTCAAAACAAAAGCTATTTGTTCTTGAAAACATACTATCGAGTTTGGTAAAATGTGGACAGCTAAGAGTGATCATTTAGGACAGCCCTCGGGAAACAATTCATGGGCCCCTCTGACATGAATTATTGAACAATCTCCCAACACAATTCTCCGGAAAATCTTACATCGAAATTCCTTTCACAAACATTTTCATTTTTTCATTTAAGTATGTGTATTCGCACCTAATATTACAGGTCGCCCCAGGAGTGCATATGGAATGTATTATGCCAATTCCAAATAATATATGTTAATACAATTCACATGCATATATTGACATAATTTACTCACAACAATCATGTTATTTATTTCACATCAATAACACCAAAATTAGCTCACATGGGCTAGTGCACGGCTCTAAACTCAAATTCATTTTGGTCTTACAAAACACATTTTCAAGAAAATCAACGTCTTCTTCACATGAACACAGTGAAATCCTCAGGAGTTCTTTGTTCACGGCCACCAAATTTGGGATTTTCTCGCTCAGTTCAAAGCTTTTTGAGAATTCAGGGCCTACGATTAAATCAAGCCCGAATATCCTAACGTAACATAGCTCACAGCGAAGAATATCCTGAAGTAGGAAAAGATCACCTCTTGGGTTGTGGAACTCTATAAATCTGCATGCCCACGCATAGCCCTACATGTGGTCGACTTTCTTGCACAACAAGTCGAGGCAGACCCAGGTCGAGAAGCGATCAATCACAGAGAGGGAAGGTCTTTATCTCTCTACAAAATCTCAAATCCTCACTTACTTGTAATCCAGATCGACCCTTGCGCCCATTTTGTGTCTCAACATGGAGAAGATGACACTGTTCATCTTTCGTCTTATTATTATTAACAATTCCCATCATGTCATTTTTCTTGATTTTTTACACTTGGCACAATCTAGGCCATCCATTTCATCCTCTCACTAATCATGCAACATGTGTCACATGAGTACATGTAGTAGGTGACTTTTTTCACATCACATGTCTCTCAGGCAGGATTTCTGGCGCAGATACCGGTGCCTCGAAAAACTGAAATCAAGCTATCGAGATTGACAAAATTAGACGTGTTAGCTAGATTTCGCAAGACGATTCCAACGGTGAAATCCGTTTCATCATCCAAGATCTAGAAAAATTTCAGATTTTTACTGAAATGACTGTTTTGCTCTTTTTCGGAAAATTGGAATTTTTTTGGGTCTTACATTCTCCCCTCCTTAAAAGGAATTTCACCCGAAATTCTGGACAATCACAAAAACTCACATGCATATGCAACGTGCACTATACCATGCATGTACACTAGTATTTAGGTATTAAACGACTAAACCACATTGCCTTGCTCCTAAGCAAAGAGGGATAGGTGGCCCGCATCGTTTCCTCGCTCTCCCACGTTGACTCCTCCACTCCACGGTGCTGCCATAACACCCTCACTAGCCTCACTTTCTTGCGTCGAAAAACCTGATCCCGGCCATCCACAATGCACACTGGTCACTCCCTCACAGAGGTCCATCCGTCATCGACCTCAATCTCTCCCTGACCGCCCGTGGGCGCTGTATGCGGGTGTACCAGCGGGCATGGAGGCGTGAGAAGCCTCATTGGACCTTTGCTGTCTTTGCGGCTGATGGCGCGACCGATATGCTCTTGTGCCTACCACTCTCGAGTATCTCGAAGGCTTGATAAACCTCGTGATAACTTCCCTCGCTTGAGACACATTTCTCCTCTCTTAGACATCACCTTGAAGAGCGTGATCTCGACCTCAAACCTGCAGGAGTGGCGTCCCATGGCTCTTATGCTACTCGAGCCGTGATAAGACCTTTGTAGTATCAACTCACCTTCTGAGAGGTGTCTCTAATGAATCAGGGACCCCGGTGATGGGCTCTCTCCACCTCGATCCAAACATAACGGTGACACATGGCCTCCCATACAATGCCTCATATGGTGCCATTTGTATACTCACCTGATAAATGTTGTTGTAGGCGAATTCCACTAAGGGCAAATGCTCCTCGGCTACCCTTATGATCCGGGGCCATGCTTTCGCGGCATGTCCTCTAACACATGTAGTCCTCTCGGCGACCTGTCCGTGCAATGGGTGGAAAGTTGTACTCCATGATCAGCAGATGTGCCTGCTTTTGGAAACTCTTCCAAAAGTGCGTCGTAAACAGGTCTCTATCAGAGCAACATGGATCTTGGTACTGTGTGGGACCTCTCGCTGCCTGTAGGCGAGAATCTCTCAGTGTGAAGGTCATCCATGCGGCTAGAAAATGTGTAAACCGTGAGCCGGTCCACTATCACCTATACTTCATCATGTCTTAAATTGTCCGTGGCAAGTGGATCTCAAATCATCTGATGTGCTCCCGATTCCCTTTCGGCCACCTCCGATAGGCGGCGCCTGCGGCTTCTAGTGTTCGCCTTAACACAAGCGACACGTGAGACATCGTTGAACAAAGTCCCCTACGTGTCTCTTCGTCTACTCGGTGAGCAGCGACGAAAGATCATGGTACATCTTTGTACCACTGGATGCGACAAAATGAGGCGGTGATACGAGAATCTACATATAAATCGGTCGCTAGAGACACTACTTTTTATTCTACGTGAAGACTACCATTTATGTGGGCGCTCAGCCACCGTCTCCGTGCGACTATACTGGTCGCGATGGACACTATCTCCACGTCTTGCCCTTGGGACTCAATCACTCTGCTCAAAAGAGGCAGTTGTAGCCCTTCAAACTCCCCCGGCGTGCCACAGGCACGCTTTCGTTGTCTTTATCATGGCTTGTCCACAGTGCCTGCAGGCATCGCCAACTCGGGAAGCTATAATAATGCTCCGTGACTTCCGATGCGGTATGACCACCACATTTGCCTTACTAGGGTGGTAATGCAAAGTGAAGTCATAATCCTCCAGAACTCCATCCATTTGCGTTGCCTGTGTTGAGGTCTCGGCTGCGTGAAATATACTTTAGACTTTATGATGCAGTACACCTCTAACTCCTCGCCATATAAGTAGTGGCGCCAAATCTTCAAGGAAAAGACTACGACCGCCAACTCCATGTCGTGTGTGGGGTAATTTTGCTCATGATTCTTCAATTGACGAGAACCATAAGTTACCCTCCTGACGTATCAACCATGTCAGGCCCTCGAGGCATCACAATACCTTTGTGTACCCTATCCACGTAGAGACTGTAAGATAGGGCTGTGTAAAGCCTCTCTTTGCTCTGGAATGCCTCCTCATCGGTCCCATCCCAATCAAACTTGACCTCCTTGGGTCAATCTCGTCATAGTGCTTTGCTAATCGGAGAAATCCTCGATGAATCTCCTATAGTACCCGACCAATTAGCTACGTATCAGTGACTTTGGCCTCTCTCAACTTATCACGGCCTCGACCTTCTCTGGGTCTACTGACACTCCTGATGCTGACACCACGTGTCCCAAGAATCTAACCTCAGTAAGCCAAAAATCGCACTTCCTGAACTTGGCGTACAACTGATGATCTCTCGGCTCATTTGTAACCTGATCCTCAGTGATACTCATGCTCCCACTCTGTTGGGAGTAGATCAAATGTCATCGAAAACTTCAAATGGCTGATCTGAATGAGGTTTTGGAATACCCTATGCATGAGGTCTATGAATGCTGCTGGCGCATTCGTCAATCCAAAGGGCATCACCGTAAACTCAAAGTGCCCATAGCAGCGTCCTAGTATTTGTCTTGGGGATATCTATCTCTAACCTCGGTGATGATAGCTAGTGCGAAGGTGCATCTTGGGTAGACTGTAGCTCCTCTCAATGATCAAACAAATACGTCAATCTCGGCCGTGGGTACGATTCTTGGCCCCAGTAACCACCGTTATTTGCACATGTCGTGCACAGTCAGATGTATCTTCTGTCATAAATAGAATCGGACGCCCCATGGTGAAGTGCTCGGTGTAATGAACCCCTTGTCCGACCCTTTCCACATGGCTGGACTCACGAGTTCACACAACTCAACCGGTGCCATCATGCAGAGTCATAGAGATGGAGTGAAGTACCGGGGGTGTAACTCGATACCAAAGTCTACATCCCTCTGTGGAGGTAGTCCAGGTAGCTCATCCGGAAAAACATCCACATACTCGCATACTACTCGAGGTAGATCTAAGTCCGGTCTCACCTCGTCCTCTAGGGTAAGGCTCGCTAGCCAACCCGCCGCTGCCTCCTTTTGGACTCGTATTATCTATGCGAATGCTCTCATGTCTCACGAAGCCACGCGGAAATGCAGTCACCATCTTAACTCGCTGCAATCAATAATAACCACAGCAAACTGTCGGCTAATCATCCCCCAGATGACGCCGAACTCGACATGTCCATGATCTCGAGGTCGCTGCTGGTAGAGTCCCAGATCTCAACTGCCAACCTCGACATATCATCCCTATTCTCGCCACAATCCACAGGGAGAACTCACCTACAAAGGCTCTAAGATCTCCTAGAGGTCCTTGCCATTTCAAATATTTGGGCCTCACTCTCTAGGCGGAGCAGGCTAGTCTAATCCTGGTAGTGTCGGAGGTAAAATATCATAGCCTCTAACACCTTCTCGTTACGTGTAGGCCAATGGTCTACCACCATCAGTTTCCTCCTCTGTGAATATGGGAGGGGATGATGCGCCACAAACCTGCAGAAGTTTACTGGATCTCCTTGACCACATATACCGGCACATTGTGATAGCCGATCCACGCAGCTCCCTCTGACCTCATGAGGCTGCGATCAAATGCGTGTTTGGTGCATGTCGGTGGTGCCTGACCAGTACCCCGTGGACGCCCCCTACGCCCTCGTCCTCTACTAGCCATCCACAAAATTAAAATGACAGTTAAATACAATGCAGCATCTCGAAGGCATAAACACAGCCCCGAGACACTAATCATACACAAAATCAGTGCATATATATCAAGTCCCTGCATTTATAAGCAATGCAAGGCTATCAAATTTACATTTAAACATTTTTTTTATCAACAAAATTTCATTTTTGAAAATTATTTTTTTTCGAAAATTTTGTCTAATTTGATTTGATTTGATTTGATTTATTTATTTATTTATTATTATTTTTTTCATTTAATTAAAATGGTCGAGTACCTCAAAAGCCTCCTTATTTAACACTAACCCTAATGTTCAATCTCAAATTTATTAAAATTTGATTTCATTATCCAACAACTCAAACAAATTTATTCAAATTTATTTTATTTCTCCTCCTTGTTCCAGTTTTTACACACTGTAAAAACTTCCAAAAGTTTCTAACACATCACTTGTTTTCCTATGTGCTAAGTACTAAGCACACCAAATCCTGCTTACATACAACATGGTATACACCATTCATCAAACATTCACATGTTCACCTCATTTATCAAACAATCACCTAAAACACATGCATGCTGTGGTGTCCTAGTTTTGTCCACGTGATTTCCTGGTAAATTTCATACTAGGCTTCGACATCGAACCACACCTAGTGGTGATGTTCTTACCGAACTATGGCCTAAGCCCCGATCACATCGACCTAGGTGGCCGTATGCCTGTGCTCACGATGCATAAGCTATGAGCGCCCCGAAACCCGGGGTCCGTTGACCTACCGTCAACCCACGGAATACCCAGTGAATGTCGGGTGACGAGCATTTTTCACGAAAATCGGGCGAGTCTCCTTTATGCGGGGGCTCTGCCCCCGAATACAAAACACATATAACATCACGGTATCCCAATATAACAATAACATGAGTAAAGCATTATAGGCCCATAGACAATACTCATAAAACATACCGCCTCAACTATATCATGTGGATTTCAAGTTCAAATTTTACTCTTATACAAGCATATATTAAAATTAGAGAATTCTAATACATATCATACATCATAACCCAACCCTGATGATAAACTTTCTTCACAAAGCTTCAGTCTCTAGGATATTAGGCACGTCTCCTCCTTACGATCCACTGTGCACAGCCAAAAATAGTATCCCTCGGCGAGAGTGACTAATGCTCGATAGTGAATCACTAGAAGTGAAGAAACTCTCTCCACCTAAGTACATATCTGATGGCAAAAATAAACACATTCGAGAAAATCGTGGTCCCTACTTGAATGTGTATCATCTCATATCCGAAAGAGAGAGAGAAGGAGAGTCCTCCCCGACTCCCTCACACTCGCCTAAGCCTCGTATGAGAATTATTATGTTTATTTGTTTGTGGACAACCCTCCGATGTATATATCAATTGGTCCGTCTCCGACGATTGATATTATGTATGGACTACCCTCCGATGTATATTAATTGGGCCGTCTTCGACGATTGATATTATGTTTGAACTACCCTCCGATATTTAATATTTTTTTAGACAACCCTCCGAACCATTCACTCAAGAATTATCTCATGCACTCACTCCTATCGTCCTAGGGTGCCCCAGTGCATATGGAATGCATGATGCCAATTCCATTTCAATTCAATAACACATACAAATATATAATCATGCATATATTCACATAATTTAAATCACACAAACATGTCATGGAATTTCTCATTTCATCGTAAAATTAAGCTCCACGTGGGCTAATGATCAAGCTCAAAGCAATTCTACTTGAATTACTCGACCAAACATATTAATTCACAAAAATTATTTTGAGAACACTGTTTCGGGAATAGTGAAAGCCTCGGTTACTATTCCCGAAAAATCACAAATCATCGGTTCACTTAGTGAACCCGGGTTTCATGGCCATTTCTGGCCTCATTCAAATCAATACATGCATCAACACACAAATGCACAATTAATCCACCCAAATCAGCCATGGATGATCAATGGGTCGCCCATTATGGTTTCAAAAATTATATCAATTCGATCCAAGTTTTGGACCGATCAAACGGCCATTCAAGGCCTCACAACCGAACATTGAAAACACTTAAATAAAGTGTAAAACCCAAGTAGGGAGAAACCCCTACCTCACAGAGTTTGAGGAAACTCCCTAAATCCGGTACCCACGCGAAGCCCTCTCCGCATAGAGCAGCTTTCCTTCTTGTCCCGAAGACTGCCGACGGTCGGATCGCGTGGTATTTTAGAGAGAAGCTTGAGGTTCTCTCTCTAAAACCTCATTTCAGCCGCCCACTGCATCCCCCTGCTGCCTCACATTTTTGTCTTGGTTTCAGCTGCGCACTATTCGTGTTTTCTTTTGTGTCACTTACACAATTCAAAAAATGACCATTTTGTCATTCCTTTTTCCTGCGACATTCGCACTATCTCGCCGGCCCATTTTCATCATTTCTTACTCACACCACTTATGGCACATGAGTACTTGCTATATGTGACTTCGCCGCAGATCGAAATCTTGCTTTACACTAACCGCAATGCCTCAAAACGGTAATTTCATCAGTCTTCTGAATTCACGAAATTTTACGTGATAAGCTTAGATTTCGCGAGACGATTCCTAAATGCAAAACTGCTTCATCATCAGAGATCTGAATAAATTCCAGATTTTTAACCTAAATTACAATTTTGTAACCTAAATTACGATTTGCCCTTTTTTCCAATTGGAATTTCTGCCCTTACACTTTCTTATAAAGAGGCCCCTTCCCGCTTGATTTAGAAGTAGGAAAAGTGAACTATAGGCTTTGTTCCACCTAAAAAGGTTGAGACCCTAATAGCCTTGATTAAATATTTTGGAGAATAAATTGGGCAAGACAGCCTATATACTTAGGCCCTACATTCTTAAATTTATTTTCTTATGAGGCTGAGGTCTTCCTCTACATTGAGAGCTGTGGAGGTCCTAAGTGGTCTCAAAGTTTAAAGGTTTGAGGGCCTTGGAGGAAATCTTGGCTCAAGTACTTTGGGGAGACAATCTCTCGCTTTGGAGGCACTTTGTACTCTTGAGGCGTTTATTCCTGGAGCCACCCGTCGTGCATTTTTTTCACTTTCTTATTCTTCTTTTATATAGTTAATTTTTATTTTTATTTATTTTAATTGTCTTGTATATATATTAGTAATTTAATTTATAGTCTATTATTTTATTTTTCTTGTAAGTATATTGTTTGTTTTTGTTTATTTAATTAAATTGGTTGTTTTTATTTTTATTTTATTTATATCTAATTTATTTTCCTTAACATATGAACTATCACCTACTAATTTAATAAAATCCCCAAATATTTTTTAAAAAAAATTCAAGTTCTAAATTTTCATTTCTCAATTTTTAAGTGTCCAAATTTTTCATTTTCTAAAATTCAAATTTTCAATTTTAAAATTCAAGTCCAAATCTCAAATTTCAAATTTCCAATGTTTCACTTCAAAATTGCAAATTCATAATTTCAAAATTCAAGTGCTATAATTTCAAATTTCAAGTTCCTTAATTTCCATTTTCAAATTTTCAAATTTATGATTTCAAAATTTACAAAATTCACTCAAATCAACTGGCCAATTTGCAAATTTCAAAATCTCACTTCAAGATTAAGTTTATTCTATTCCCAAATTTTGAAATTCATAATTTTATAAATTTCAAGTCCCAAAAAAATCTCAAATTTCCAATTTCAACTTCAAACTTCCCAATTTTCAAAACTTCACTTCAAACCCATTTTAAAAATCTCAAAAACACACTAATTCCCTAAATTCCAATAAATGGATCCCGGGGAGTTAATTGCACTATAATGTCATGCCTTCGACATTCCATTTTAATAAATAATTTGACATATGATTTATAACCAATTTCTAATTGAATGTGAATAGTTTGTATTTTGTTATTGCACTAACATTGTTTCTCAATTGATAGCGCTTCTAACATGCCGTCCAGGTACACATTTTTTCTCATATGACTTTGCTTGATTATTTATTTATATATGTCTTGCATGCTTTTATATTGTTATTGCTTATCTTCGGTATTCATTAGTTGATTAGTCAAAAGCCATATTTTCTTTAGTTTGTTTAGTATAGACCTAACTTTAGGCTTAGGTGCTACGCTCCATCGTACCTTCCCGATAAGTAACCTCGAATTTCTGACCTAGACTCCTGCTTTTCCTGCATTCGCTTTTCTTATCGTGGAGTCACATTTGGTGGTTTTTTTCTTTCTTATTTGCTCTAAAAATAAAAACAAAATAAGTGGTGACTCCAAACCTGTTTTCTAAATGGTTTTTAAATTAAAAACGAGACTTTGTACTTTAAACATATAATACCAGAAATGCGGTATCTACAAACAGATCTATCAGACCATGATAAATGTTTGAATACAAATTAGGGAAAATGAGCCTGACGGCTGACGATAAGATACTTCTACACAGATAACACATCGGTAATTTGACTAGTCGATTGCATCTTTCATATGTCTAATTGTCAGATCATTAGTATTATCTACCGAATTTCATTCGGCTCGATTCTTCTATCCATCTTGTTATGTCACTTGTTTTTTCATCGCTTATATACACATCATGTTCAACTTATACTCTTACTTCAGGCGCCAGATGATCGGCTCTGTCGCACGACTACCTTTCTGCATGATCGCTTCGTCGCATGTCTATGCTGCGCACATTGTATCCCCTTATCCCAAACCCCTGCAGCTTCTCAGGTCAACTTTGTAGTCTTTGGTTTTGTGTTTGCCGCTGGAGACTTGTCGCTCCGCTTGCTTTTCGACCGAGGTAAAGGATCATAGGAGTAAGGTCTAGAAATGATGGGCTATATTAATGTTTGTGAGTACTGGAGGTGGCCTCTGGCTTATTATCGATGTCGAGAGGAGTCCAATCTTCGGTGACTTTATAGCCCTGTAGTAGCTAGATTTTAGGATACTTTTAACTCCAGCATTTTCCCTGCTTAGATGTCATTTTAGGTTTTTTCGATGCACCTTAACACACACAATCGGTGATAATTTAGTTTATTCTCGAGCCGAGCAAAGGCAGCTTTTACCAGGTCGCCTGGGATGTCGAGGAAGTGCATGTGTGGAGTTGATGACCACCTTGTATGGAAGCATCTCGTCTCTTCAGAGACGTGTAGGAGGTTGTGTACCACTTGAGGGTACAATCGCTCCCTGCCAGGACCCTTTAAAAGACTGCCTACCCTTGTATTTTTAGAGCCACCTTTGACCTTCTAGGTTAAGTTTAGATCCTACTGATTAGGACTCCTATCCTACACGTGGGTGCATCTGTGAGCCTTCAGGGCCGGTTTTGTCATGATATGGATCAAGATTCCTCTATTTTGGTTTCTCTTCAGTATACAGAGATTACCGAGTATTTGAGTTTCAAATGGTAGTTTAGATGATGGACCGCTTATTTAAGTTTCATTATAACAATGTTCTTTAGTTCGATTATGACCTAATTTTATTTGCTCGTTACACTTTGATTCAACGAAGATAGACCGGGACCATCTTCGTAATAGAGTTTGAGTGATTAGCACGCATCGATCAAAATGATATGGATCAACATACAGAGGTTATTGAGCAAATGAGGCTACAGCTCTGCGCCTGTGATACAAAGATATGGCTCAGTAGTAGGATTGATGTACGCAGACCCCACAACTTTCAAAGACAGAGGCTACCCAGCTTGACATAGGGCACCACTTCACCTCCACCTCCATCGATGGCTCGATGGCACCATCGCCATCCCTTCGTGGCACCCTATCATTTGTCCGTAGAGGTCTACAGAGGTGATCTAGCCACATGCGACTATTCCACTCCGTATCACCTGTTTCCGAGGGACGATGCGCAGAGTAGGCGTATGCTTGGGGATACCGAGAGCCACGAGGGTATGGATGTGGGATAGATTTGATAAAGCAGTACTTGTGACACCATTACCGCCTAAATCTCCCGATGCCCGACATGGAGCCAAGATACGTGCAGAGGATGTCCACGCACTCATTCGAGGATATATAGTCACCACAGGGGCATAGGTTTAGATGAGGCCCGCTTGATCATGTTGTTCCTCACACCGGTGCCAAGGTGGCATAGGAGCCGGTTTGCCACCTCGGGATGCTTCGTGTAGGCGACTCGGGAGGATCTTTCCCATGAGTTTATCCGATAGCTCTCTTCAAAGACCGTCATAGGATGTCATTGTGAGAGCTGAGGCTAGCGAGGCGTGGAGCTCATGAGATCAAGCATATCTTCATCTCCCGTTGGAAGGAGAATGTTATTCAGATGATTGATAGTCCATTAGAGAGAGAGCAGATTAGCATGATCATGAGGAGTTTGACATGTTCCCGCTACGCTGCATCTTGGCGGGCGATCACTATGGATTACGTAGCTTTGATAGAGGCATTGTATGGTACGAGGATGGTATGCATGTATGGTTTATGCTCTTCCGTTCTTCCTCTTTCCTCGATAGTAAGGGGAAGAAGCCATCTCTGATCATGTAAACCAAAGGGAGTGTAGGAGCCAGTAAGTTCCTTTTAGACATGGGTCACCCAGCCCTCGCACGCATCTATATACGCACGTGACTTCCTACTTTTCCAGTTCGGGGCTTCAATATAGACCTTCCATACCACCTCATGCGCTTAGGTTACCAGCTCCATATACTCCACTCACCCAAATTTACGCCGCACGTGCTGCGAGAGACCACCTATCGCTCATCTTAGACCCCGAAAGCACCCACAGCTCTATACACAGCCTCAGGATGTACTCAGACACTTTTACTTACTCAGGCATGCCTTTGTGTGAGGTCTTGGCGCATTGATGACTTACCTACTGTTTAGGTCCATTAGCACCGAGGCCATTACCACAAGTTGTTCACCCTCATTTTCTCCTCGATGACCTACATTGTGCTTATCATCGTGGCCTGGATACTATAGATCAAAGGCAGCTCGCTTGAGACACACTGTCACACTTGATCGACTAGGGTATTGTGCAAAATGTAGACAAATCAACCAGAAGAACAGTTCTAACCCCCTTCTAACTTACTCTACGCATGCGATTCCTCCTCCAGCGGGAGGTATTCATTCCATTGATTTTGTTGAGTCAGAGGATCGCATCCACATGTTGTCATGGGATGATAAGAGGTCGGATCCCATAGCATTTGATGATGGTTATGGTGATGATGGGGTTCATGAGGTGTTTTCGAGCTAATAGATTCACTCACATGTCGTTTCGGCGCCGGGCATTACCCCGATTTAGATCCCCAAACCGAGGCCAGTGACTTTGCCTTGTTATAGTGTTCAGACTCCTTTTATTTTTACTCCACACCGAGGGACAGTTGATACACCAGAGATCCAGTATGTTATCAGAGGAGGTAGAGGGTCGATACAAACTTCAGTTCCATCTCTACCATGAAGATCTTGGTACTACTAGAGACTGTATGTTGAAAGAGGATGATGATCATCAAGTAGCTACAGAGTACATGCTCGTATTCTATTTGAATTTGTTAGCTTCCTCTACCACCCATGCAGAGACTTTGATTGGTGGCTCTGGATTCGAAATGATTACTCCACCACATCTCTAGAGGGCCCGATGACATATGTCACAAAATTGGTCAGCTGGGCTGCATTTGCTTTCCGAGGATGACTTGCCTCCAGAGGGTCTCGACTACACTGACCTTTACATATTAGTTGGTCAGTTTAGGTCGTCAGAACATCCGTGTCCTCTAGGACATGGATCCGCTCTAAATGTCTCAGTCCACTGCCACCCACCGCTTCTAGGATATGTGGGCCTGGCGCATTTTGAGCCATCCCACACAATGCACTGATGAGCTTACATTGTTATTTGTGAGAGAGGTGACGTGGCACCTTTGGACTCTCGGTCGATGATCAATAGTCGCTTTTCAGGTTTTGCTTCAGATTTCGAGGATCCTATCCTTTAACCTACTTTTAGCGCCCATGGATTCATAGTGCTATGCTGATCCATCTTCTCCTTCATTTGAAGGTGAAGTTCATTCATGATGGTCAAGGATCACTATTTCCATCTACAAGTGAGCGCCACTTTGACTTCCGAGCCAGATTGAGATTTCTAGCTATGGGGTGATGATTTGCTTACGAACAATTCTCTTTTGATGAGATACTGCACTGGAGCTGGGATTTTGGTCATAGATCCAGCATCTATGTCAATTGATCAAGATAGGCAAAGACGGTCACTGGGACATGATGAGGAGCATGTCAGACATGCCGGGGTTTGGGCTTAGGCGTCACAAAGACGTGGCCGTAGTGAATTTATCACGCTTGACCATAACTCCACCCTTGGTTTAGGACTTGTACCCGTAGGAGGAAGATTTTTCACATGCATTAGCCTCAAGGTCAGGAGGGTCAAATCTCGACTTCATCACATTCCATTTGACTATCCTCTTCGTCCTTACAGTTTGAGGTTGACTGACTATTTTGTGAGGGCTTCAGAGCCATTATCGCATCCTGATGGATTGATTGATGAGCCTACCAATATCCAACATGTTGAGCTACATCATCTTTTCAGCTTCGCTATAGTATGGGATCCCTGACACTTCTACCACCTTGATCGCTTCCCTCCTTCCCCTCAAAGGCCTAGCATGCTCACCGTGTGCTTTCCCCGATGAGATATTGATTATGGGGGTATTGATATGCTGGCAGTCGCCTGATGATTATGATTTATGGTGCCATCCTAAGGTTATTAGCCTGCACTCCTGCCGCATTCCCGCACTTAGTTATTTCGAGGCGCTTTTACTTTGAGAGATGACGAGGTCGCTCCTCTGGCCCGCATGATGATGCGATTACGGGTGATGTTATTGTTGATATCAGATCTCCCGACATTCTAGACATGTTGTGGGAGAGTCCCGAGGCCGTGGACCTACCACTTCTTTTAATGTTTTGTCGATTTGTCTCACGCTTCGACGATACTTCGCTTTTTCATCTATGGATTTGAGCATTTTCGAGTATTCAATTGCCTCTTTATTGATGATATTGATGCATGTGCACCCATTCACCCACATTACATATTCATGATATTGATGACGAGCCTTGCACCGATTTTGATGATAGCCGCCACCAATTCCGATCATAGCTTTTACTCGACGCAGCAGTTTCACCTCCTTTGATGACCTGAGACTGACTTGCACAAACAGGTAATTCAAATCCTAGAGAGATGAGGATCCGTACTAATTTTGTTCACAGATGAGGGATAGTTTGCTCAAAGTTACTCGATCACTTCTGGATGTTTTGCATGGTCATAAGGAGGACATGCTGTGCCTCGACCTTCTATGGGCTTCAAAGATCATCTACCACTCAGGCTACACGCTGCACTGGCTTAAGCAAAAATTTGGCATGATTACACTGAGGAGCTTACGGTGTGAAGGAGGAGATTCAAAAGCAACTTAGTGTTGGCTTCATATCGGGTCTAAGACTCAGTGGTCAAGCACGTCAAACCCTGCTCCCAAAATGACCTCGCAAGGTTGGGAGTTTGTGCGGATTCTTAGAAATCTCGCCAAGCAGCCCCAAGGATGATTTTCTCTCCCACATATTAACATGTCAGGTTGATAGTACTACAGGCATGCGATGTTGTCTTTATGGATGGATTCTCTGGGCTATAATCAGATTGATACTCCCGAGACAGGAGAAGACATCTTTCATCATTGAGTGGGGCACCTATTGTTATAGAGTCATGCCGTTTGGGCTAAAGAACGTAGGTTCTACCTATCAGAGAGCAGCTACTACACTGTTTCATGACATGATGCACAGGGATGTAGAGGTCTATGTGGATGATATGACAGAAGTCCCCGTGATAGTGCGCATCACCGGCGCCTTGGAGCTTCCGCAGGATCACAGTTTTAGATTGAGATCGAATCCCAAGTAGCGCACTTTCGGGAGTGACTTCTCGAAGCTCTTGGCCAAGGATTAGTGAAAGAGGTCTCGAGGTAGATCCTCCGATAAGATCAGAGCTTATCTCGACATGTCTCCACCAATGCACCGAGACTCGAGATCCGGTTTCGGGCAGGTTGTACATATTAGCAGGTTTATTGTTACCCGACACCTACTTACGAGCCTATCTTCTGACTTCTAAGGAAGAAATATCCTAAGGTTTGGGATGACTGCACGCAGACGTTTGAGCCAATTAAAGAGTATTTTGCTTTCCTGTATGGTACCTCCTATGCCCTGACGACCCCTCATATATTTTGTCGGGGCCTGTATGTCGCTTAGGGGTGCATGCCAGCCTGCCTGATGATTCCCAGGAGCTAGCCATCTATTATCCCAGTAAGAGATGTTGGGATTGCGAGACGAGGTACATTAAGATTGAGCCGCCTTCGCTTAAATTTTGGTCGCGCATCAAGATCGGTGACATTACATGACGTAGTATCTCGTAGCCTGCTTCTCGCTTAGATCCTTTGAGATCCGCTGACGCACTCAGCTTGACGAAAGCGCATTTATGGGAGATGGCTTGTACTTTGACAGAGTTTGATATTCAAGATCACTCAAAAGTCTATAAAGGGAGTGTGTTGCCAGGATCACTGCCTCACTTTCGCCGGGCACAGAAAGGATCGATGATGATTTTCCTGACGAGGAGATCGCAGGGTGACTAGTTTGTCTGGTTGGCGCATGTACTTTGATTGTGCAAATTAACCATTCGATATGGGATAGGTGTTTTATTTGATTTTCGCATAGATCATATCTCTAGATCGCCCGTTTAGCCTTACTTTGACGTTATCCCATTCACTAACAACATTGTTGAGTATGAGGCATGTATCCTTGGGTTAGAGGATCGCACTTGAGCTCTCCGGGATTATAAGGGATGAGATATTTGGTGATTCTAATCTGTGCGATTGACAGATCCAGAGTGACTGGAAGACCAAAGATGCAAAGCTTAGGCCATACTACAAACATTTAGGAGTTACTTAGTGAGGTTTGATGACCTGAGTTACACCACCTACCTAGAGCGCTAGACCGCTCGATGCTCCTCGCTACTTTGGCTTCCATGATTGACATTCTCCTTGAAGGTGCGCGGTAGTTCGCCCGCTTAATTGAGACTAGGAAGTGTTCCTCGCTTATTGTCGCTTAATTGACGAAGTCGGGCTTGAATGATAATCTACTGGGTATCATGATATTTATCGCTTTCTTAGATACGGCACATACCCCGAGGTCGCGGACGCCAAGGACAAGAGAGCTGAGGCATTTAGCCACCCGCTTTGTGATACATAGAGAGACACTACAGCGTACAACTGATGGTGTGTTATTGTTTGCGGCTTAGATCAGATCTTCGCATCGGACGGCAACGAGAGGTCCATGCCTAGTTTGTGGGCTCCCACATGGGAGGACATATGTTAGCTCGTAAGATTATGAGGACTCGGCTATTTTTGGTTGGACTATGGAGATGACATATTAGTTTGTTCAGATGTACAAAGTGTCAAGTGATGAGATTCATACACGTTGTTAGTTTCAAATATAGATATTTGGAAGATTTCTCAGCCTAAGTCTTCTAGCAATATGAATTCATTCATTGAATATTGATTATTTCAATTAGTGGGTGGAGGCCACTTTATGCAAAGTTAAATGCAGCCAAAAGTTGGCTGCACCTTATCGATCGCATTAATATCTCCAGATATGGGGCCCTCATGAGTTGATATCGGATAGTGTATCGTGTGAGGTTTATAATTTTACTACAGATATGCATCCAAAGATCACAGATTGTTCCATAGATAGGCTTGTACAAATGGGGCAGAGAGGCCACAACAAGAATATTAAGAGGATTCTACGCAGATGATCAGACTGAATCGGTCCGAGAAGCCTTCGTGACATGGCGTATCGCACCCCTTCGCAGACTTCACAGAGTCACACCTACTCTCAGTTTATGGCATGGAGGCGCTGAACTCGTTTGAGACAGAGATAGGATCCTTGAGAGTAGCCTTAGAGCAGCAGATTTCGTAGAGGCAGAGGGGTCTGGCCACTCATTGATCAACAACATGTTAGATTAGAGGAGATTGAGAGTCGCTGACTATATTCAGGCTTTTACTAAATGAAGATGGCCCAAGCCAAAAAGGGTCAAGCCTAGACCACTACAGTTGGTGCATTGGTTTTAGAGTCCTCGCAGGATAGCCACCCTAATTCGAGGAAGCCAGACCCAACCGGAGCTGGAATCTTCTGCATTATTAGAGGAGTTGACCCTATAGAGAGATGGATGGTTGATGGATTTAGATGGGTTCAATTTCGCAGCCAACCAATGTGGATTCAACCAAAAGTTTTAATGCTTGAGACCTTGGTCACAGGATGGTGGCCACTATTTGCTAGACTTGTGACTACATTTTTACCATTGCAGCCTATTATTTCTACCATTTTGACCTATTTTTTTCAGTCCCTTACCTTTTCACACTTAGATAGGGGCCCTTTGTGTGTGATGCCTAGTTTAGGGATTCTATGAGCTATAATACATTGACATGTTCTTTATATCACCTTACCACATTCATTTCTCAGATCCATCCCATTTTGTTAGTTTCTATGTTTTTCAACATTTCTTTTCATCCGACTCTCGTTTTATCTCATTATTTCCACTTAGATTGTGACTTATTCATTTTATTGCATTTAGGTTTGTCATAACATCCCTTCACCTCATTCCATCGACATTTATTCAGAGACTTAGCCTTGAGAGGCTGGTGTCATTTCATTGAGTTGAGCTATTGTACCTTCAGGTTTTTAGATAGAAAAACATTATTTGGCTATATTGTTTGTTTCAATGTTTCCATTCTACAAAGAAAAAAAAAAAACAAAAACAAAAAAGGAAAAAAAAAGAAAAAGAAAAAGAAATATAACAAATGCACACGTATATGTTCAATACAAGGTCTTGAGTCTTCTGTATGTGTGATTTCTAAGAGATCATTGTCTTTATGGTATGTATTATTTAGAGTTCGTATAGAAGGTTTCCCCATCCTAGTATCATGTGTTTACTTTGAGATTTTATTAGTGTATATGGTGATGATTTGATCCTCCTAGGGCCCCCAGAGTTAGTGTCATATTCATCATCCATCATTACCTATACGCTTCCCCATGTAAAGGATTTCCGGGGTAGATCACTATATCATCACGCTTTTCCATAATGCTATTTATCTTCTTGACTTCATACTCTCATTTTCACATTTATCACCTCATAATGCTTATTAAGTTTTTGAGTTTGATGTTTCACTTACATCCTTTTCATCTTACCATTCCTACCACATATACTTTTGCATTACATCATTGTTATTTTGCACTTCCATTGATGTTTTGTAGTCCTTGGTCATGAGAGATCATATGTGGTATTCCACACAAGAGGGCATACATCATTAAAAGCTGCTCAGTTTCCTTTCATTTCTTTTTAGCTTATCAATTTGGGTTTTACATACATCTCTATTGGCAAGACCACTCGAGACCAAGGGATTTAAATTCTTTTTTACAACATTTACTTTGATAGTATTCTAGACTTAGCTCCATATTCGACATTATTATGTGGCTTTTCTAGGAGATGCCAAGTGTTGGGATCCATTCCTACTTTCATGTCAGATGACCTTATATCACCTTTTGTTATATCTGGGGATGCAGAGATTTAGACCGATTCCTCGACATGCCGCATCGCATACTCCTCATCCGTCAGACTGTATTTGACGTGTTTGTTTGTGTGAGATGCATTCTGCTGGAGATGTCATTATATTTGATATCTTAAAGTTTCTATCACATTCTATCGATTGACATACATGTTTACTTGGGCACATCCCTATCCGCTAAAGATCATCATGAATTTTTTTGCAAATAATTGTTACTAGAGTGATGAGTCTTGTTATGACATTTTCTATTTCATCATAAGCTTACAGATGCTATATCAGCATATCCCCATTCGCTTTGGATCATTCGATGTGTTTTGCTCTGTGTAGAAAGATTCTTATTGTGATACCAACATATTTTATATTTGGGTTTCATCATGACTTATTGGATGACATACATGTCACTTGGGCACATCCCTATCCACTGGGTGATCATCAGAATTTTTTGCTCAGGCATATAATCGTTATCGAGAGGATCATCTTGTTAAAGACATTTCTGATTTCATCATGTTTGATAGATGCCATTAATCGCACATCCCTAATCTTTGGATCATTTGACGTAAGACATCCCATGTTTATCTGATGATATGAGCCATTGTTATGACATTTTTGGACTTGGCCAGCGTTAAGGCTTGATTCATAATAAGGTACACCCCCACCGCCTTTACTGACGTCACTGCCCATACTTCACCCTATATGGGACTGTATGTCCTGCACTTCCATCCGCAGATCACATCACAGCACACAGGTCGATGTCTCGTACTCCGTCTTCTCGCATATCAGCTCTCGCACTTCGCCTTTATATGGATCGATGTTCGATTTCATCCCAGATCGCATTCGCCAGCACCGCAAACAAACGCCTGGGAAATCTCCCCCTCGCCTATATGGATTAGATGTTCAGACTTCATCTGCATCATATTCGCTAGCACCGTGGTCGACGTCAGACTTCACCCCATATCGTGCCCGCACTCACCTTCTTATATGGATCAATGCCCGCACCACCGATCACATTCGCCAGCAATCGCAGCCGTATCGCCTCGTACTTCGCTCTTTATATGGATTGTATGTCAATTTCATCTCGCATCACATTCGCTAGCCTGCAGACTCCACGCCCGCATTCTTCAAGATATTGTTAGACTTCGCTCTCATATGGATCAGATGTTCATACTTCATTGCATCACATTTGCTGGAAGACATGCGTTAGACATTCGATGCCTTCAAATATAGTTTAGAACTCTGATTTCATCTTTATCGAGATATATATCGCTAGCAATATTCATGGTCATTATCATCGCATTAATTCTGATCACATGGTTTATTTCCTTATTGTCGTACTCCGCTGTTAGCCTCATATTTTTCCATGGATCGTGTTGATCGCTATACGCATACATGACCATTCTAGTACCCATGGGCAGGCCGATTCGCTCATTTCGCATTTCTCGATACTGTGTTTGACCTTTGAGATGACCTCTTAGATGGAGGTCGGATCTATATCATGGCTGACTATAGGTTATCTTTTTTTTTTTTGTCCACTCTAGGTGTCTGTACCCTTGTTCATTAGTGTCCCTGACACTTTCAAATCTCCCGTTTCTTCGATAGAGTCTGATCCTGGCTCACTAACTTTCACACCTCTCGTTTTTACTTCCTATCGTCTCATGTTCGCACTCATGAACTCTACTCCAAGAGGGACATACATTTGTGACCACCTGAGGCTTAGATTTTTTCTTTGCAAGCAATCCACATTGGAAAATTACAAGGGAGAGTGTAGACCCTACATTTTGAGGCTTAAGATTTTTCCTTTGTGAGGCAACGACATTAAATGTGTGGAGGCCTCTTTCCCTCAGCAAAGGGGTCCTTTCCCGCTTGATTTAGAAGGAGGGAAAAAGGGAAACCATAGGCTTGCTCCACCCAAAAAAGGTTGGAGACCCTAATGGCCCTTGATTAAATATTTTTTTTAGAGAATAAATTAAGGCATGAGCGTATATAATTTAGGCCCTATTAGTTCCTTAAATTTATTTTCTTAAGGAGGCTATAGGTCTTCCCCCACATTGAGTGGGAGGTCCTAAGGGTTCAAAAGCTTAAAGGTTTGAGGGCCTTGAGGAATCTTTGGCTCGGGGCAATTTTGGGAGACAATCTTGGCTTTGAGGCAATTTAGCTTGAGAGGCGGTCTGGTTCGGGAGCCACCTACTCATCAGGTTTTTTCGACTTTCTTTTATTCTTCTTTATATAGTTAATTTTTTTTATTTTTTATTACTTTAATTGTCTTGTATATATATTAGTCATTTAATTTATAGTCTTATTATTTTATTTTCCTGCAAGTATATTGTTGCTTTTTGTTTATTTAATAAATTTGGTTGTTTTATTTTATTTTATTTCATTCAATTTATTTTTCCTAACATATGAACTATCACTACTAATTTAATAAAATCCCCTAAATATTTGTAAAAAAATTCAAGTTCTAAATTTTAATTTCACTTTATGTCCAAATTTTAAAATTCAAATCTAAATTAGGAGGAGTGCATGACATGAAAGAAAAACAAAAACAAAATGTTTGTGAAAGAATTTGAATTTAATATTTTTGGAGAATTGTGTCGAGATTGTCCAACAATTCCACAAATGGAGGGGCCCATGAATTGTTTCATGTTATCCAGTATCGTATTCGGGCCGGAGGGTAGTCTACTTATATTTATAGAATCTCGGTGTAGTAAGTTTCTAGAACAAAAGCTTTTGTCTTGAAAATTAGATCAATTTTATTTGGCCTAGGCATGAGGGAGTCGGTGAGGACTCAGACATGATTGGCATATAGACATTCAAGTAGGATCATGTATTTAATGATGTGATTGTTTGCTGACATGTGCACTTAGGTCGGGAGGCAACCCACGAGAGGAGTCATCACTACTGGGCTTTGCTCACCCCGTCGAAAGTGACTCACCATTTTATATGAAGTGTACAGAGGACGACGCCACTAGAGGCCGATTTAGAAGAAAGCTCTGTGGTTGTGGCTTTGGTATTCATTTTGTAGAACATGTATTAAAACTTTAAATTTTGATATATGTTTTGGTTAAGAGTATTGTAATAACTCTTGAACTATTGGTATGGTTAGTTGATATATCATGAGGCTGATGCATGGACCTCAAGTGGGCTATTTTATCACATGTGGACTCCTGTAGTCAAGTAGGAACTCCGTTTGGGACATGTTGTATTTTGCAGAGCCCCGCACAAAGGAGACTCCCGCCCGATTTTCTGAGGTGTCGGGTTACCCGACATCCACTATTATTCCGCGGGTTGACGGGTTGTCAATCTAGACACCTGCTTGGGGGCTACATCAATGGACATGGTACATTGAAGTGACAAAATAAATGCTAAATAATGGCAATTACAATTCTAGTACTCCAGTTCATTAGTAGAAACCCTTTCACCCTCCTCGAAAGGTCAAAGGTGCCAAAAGAAAGAAATTACTTAGTCCCTTTAGTAGTATATTATTTACATAAGAATATTTAGGCATTTATGTATTGTGTCTCTTGTGATTATTTTCTTTTACTTTATTCTTCACCTTGAATTTCCATTTTTGAATTTTATTTTAATTTTGTTATATTGTATATAAACTATTAGCAAGATTAAAATGTTTACTTTTATGATTTAGGTCTCAACGATTTGATTAAAGGTTCATAATGTAATGAGCGAGTTTAAAAAAGGTATATCATTTCACATGCTTGTCGACAAAAATTTGATTAATTAATTTGTGATTTCATATAATTTTGTTATTTAGCTTCTGATTAGATATGTGATCCTTGTGCTTGATTTATTCTCGTTGATTTTTACCCACTTAGAGTCCCAATCCTAGAATCAATATTAGTAAAGACAATTCCAATTAATTACATTATAATTTCTTTACTTAGATTTGAAAGTGTTTTGGATTTTGGAGGCAAGAATTCTAGATTTATAGATTGACTCAAATAATGGAAAACATTTTTGTAGTTCCTAGGAATAAAGCTTGTGGAACTTAGAGATGCTAGTTTAAGGAAAGAGTGGTCAATATAGAATGTATCCATTCCAATATATTGATCAAGACATGTATTTCAACAAACTATTGTAGTTTCTCTTTAATCACGTATGCACTGCCATATAAGTTGTTGACTAAATAAAACTTCAAATTTATGACGTTTTTATTCCTTGGACATTTTCAGAAATGTCATTATTCTTATTGTGATTAGACATGCCATGATATTTGCTAAAATGTCATTATTCTTATTGTGGATGCTACATGCTATGATATTTTTGCTAAAAACCACATTATTAGTACTATTTTTTAATTTTTAAGTAATTTTATTAGAAGTGTCATTATTATTATTATTATTATTATTTGATAATAACCAATAGATTTTATATAATCAAATATTGAACCATGTACATAATTGAGGAAGGGAGGAGAACAACTCTATTCACCCATTTGCACTTAAACAAAGGCTCTTTCTAAGCAATGACTCACTCAACGCCGTATTACGACAAGATCAGAATCACTAAGGCTTCGGATAAGGGATCTACAACCATCAATGATCATCCACACACTAGAGTTGTAGATAGAAACCCTTGTTTATTTGAGACGCCAATACAAGGGAGCTCTTTATCTCAATCGTTACATTCTGAGACCATCTTTCTAGATCCAAACCAATGCTCTACACCCAAGGGCTCTCACGACAGGGCCATTCACAAGACCATCAAGTCTGCCATTTCTGGCTGCCACTAGCCCTCCATCTTCATTACAGATCATGAAGCCAAAGCCCACATGAGGAGCAGTGATAAAGCCGACCATCAACACATATTTATGAAACCGAAGTTCGTGGCTTCCACTACATCTCCAATTTCTACCACAATCAGAGGCAAGGATCGAGGTCATGCTTTGCCGCCATTCTTTCATAATGTTCATCGTAGTGCTATATATTAGTATGTAATCTTGTATGTGTTTTTTCCATACCCATGCATTCCTACTATTCCATAACAACCTGCACATCATTGCGCACCATTGTAGTTGGTCTGAGGTGCAAACGGAAGCGAACTTGTCCCACCATATTGCAAATGTGACTGTTCCATATTGCCCTTGGCCTTCGGGACCAGTGTTCCGGGAAGTTTGAGCAACTCGGCAGGTGACTAGAGCATGAAGAGATCCTCCATGCCGTCGTGGTAGCTAGGACAAGAAGAGTCCTTTACTACCCGCGTCGTAACCAACGACTTCATTGTCGGGAGAAGACCCATGTACACTCTCCACACAAGGTTCTTTGCCTTTGGTGGCATGGGAGAGCACCAAAGCTTCCTTAAGCCTGCACATTCGGTGTTGAAGGGAGAGTTAGGCTGGGCAGAGGAGAGATGATAGTGTCCACTTAATCGTAGATGCTCCTTCGATCGCGTAACCCATTTCCACCGATCTGGTTATCAGGCTCATCGACTTGATTTATGAGCGCTTGGTCTCTGCTGTTGAAGTGATCCAGTAGGATGTCATCCCGTACCTATAGTGTTTTTCAATGAGTTCATAGTGGCTTCTTCCAAGCCCCCTACTGGGAGAGATTGTAACCATGGGTTTCTCAAGTCTGCAATCTACCTAATTTCGCAAATCCTCACATGTTCACCGCTACCACCTCCACCTTACACGCTTTGAATCACCCTCAGGCCGATTGCATTACTCCTCCAAATGAGGCTTGGGCTGGGTTTTATTTTTGCTTGGAAGAAGGATGTGGTAAGATTGTACCTAGTTTTAAAAATATGTGCCACAAGAGAGTTTGGGTTGGAGAGGATTCGTGTCGCACCCCTTATGTTACTATTTTACCACCTGATTTTTTTTTTCACAACTTGAGTCTAAACTCCACTTGTAGTAATCACCTGGAAATGTAAATAAAACACTACTCCAGGTCTTCAAACATACACATTATTACTCCGCATTGCAGTTAATCTCAATGTACCCAAACCATACACTTACACTTGATCAAATAACATTTACACAAAGTTCCAAAACTAGTAGCTACACAAGCCAAATATACAATGAGATCCACAAAATACCAATCATTCAACATACAAACAATATCCACATAACACTAAATATTCATCAAAATGTATGCTCAACCACCAACAAGCCAAGGTCAGCATACAAACTTTCCATCCTCAAACCCCGCAGTGTCCAACTTTCATGTCACATACCGGTCTCGCACCGCATCTAAGGTGGATGGAAATACCTAGGGTGAGTTCGACAACTCAGTAGTGAATCCCATAACAAGCCATGCTCATAAAAACATTTCAATTTATACATAATTCAAGATATCTCAAAACATGAGCATTTTACAAATAATAGGTTGATGATGGAAACACATGAATGCAACACTTACACCATCTCAACCCCTCATCAGTGACTCTTTTGGGCTTTCACCCAGGGACTAGCCGATCATCCCAGAACAACGACAAATTGCTGGGACTTACAACCCAGGGATATGCCCACATCCCGTATATCTGTGACCTTTCTGAGACTACAACCCAGGGACTAGTCATCGTCCCGTGTCCACTACATCAATCCGACTCACGGGCCTCATACCCATGTCATGCTTTAAACAATTTCACAAAGCATTCAACCACATGGATATTTAAACATCATAAATTAATTCAAAGATTTCATATATATAAAAATATACATTTATATATCACTAGAAAATCACACATCAAAGCACGGAATGGTACATAATTCTACAACATCAAACCACGCATGCTAAGAAGGTTATAAGATCCCCTACCTTCCTCGATTCAAAACTGCAAGTCTTCCATGAAGTCAAAACCCGAGGCTACTCCAAAGGATTTGCAAATTACAAGTCATAAGATTCCTTAGCCTCTCACAATCCGTACAGGTCACATAAAAATTCAATCAAGGGTCTATTAATTCTATCACCACTGACTCACATATATTTTTATACCTAACATAAACCTTGATCCCCTTAAGTGCACTCTCTCTTACACTTACTAGGATCAACATTTAACACCCCTCGCAAAGGTCAACAAAACAACATAATTCAATACAAACACTTATTATATCTCCATATAGTTGTCTGTCAGAATGATAACGCAAAGGTCCACCTCAACTGAATCACTCCAATCAGATATCCTAAACTAAGTTATGTCCTAAACAACCCGGACTATTCTATGATCAAAACTGAAGCATAAATTTTGCTTGAACATAGCCCCTCTTTGAGTGAATTTTTGGGCCACATAGAGTTAGAATTTGAGGGTACCTATTTCGGGATGTTTGGTGCTCCTTGAAGTCTAGTTTAAACAGAAACTTGAATCACTCAAATCGGATAAGAAATGAGCAAGTTATGGCCAAAATACTAACACTGGTCAAAACAGAAAATCCAGCCCTCGAAAATGCCTAGAAATTATGATTTTCCCCACTTTTTCCATAAGTTTCAACCTGAATCAACCCCAACACTCAAACACACATCAAAGCCATCATTCAACCCAAAACATCTTCCAAACACATCTTAAACAAGAATCTTAGGGTTTTGCCAACCCATCACTCAACTAATCTAAGGTCAGATGAAACCCTAGCCAAAAAAAAAAAAAAAAAAAAAGAGAGAAATTCATGAATCATACCCTCTATAGCTGCAAATCCCTCAAATCCTTACACAAATAACCAAGGATTAGGTTTTACCACCCCATATCCTTCAAATCTAGGGTTAGGAGAAGTTCCCCAACCAAACCCTAGAAAAGAACCATTTTACAAGAATCAAACCAAAAACCCTTACTCTTTTTGGGTTCAATCTCCTTTCTTCCTTCTCTTCCTTTCTCCTTCTTCTCTTCTTTCTTCTTCCTCTTTCTCCTCTCTTCACATTTCTTGCCCTAACTCTATTTTGAGCAAAATGAGAACTATCCCTTTTTCTAGACTAGTTTTAGTTTTATACCCATTTTTTTGACTTTAAAGTTTCACTAATAGCAATTTTAAGCCACTAACTCTTTCTATTTGCATATCACATTCCCAACCTTATACATTGGACCAATAGACTTTTCTTATTAATGACCCAAGGTCCTCAAGTGGTAAATTCTAACAATTTAATTCTCATATTGGGCTCTAGTATTAAACCCGGGTCTATCGTTTCTATTTTCGTAAAATAACACTGCCATTGTAATAATTCCCGGCAGCACCGTCAACCTTGTTTTGCCAAAAGGGCTAAGTTGAAATTTCAAATTTTCCAGAATCCCATACCTCCCTTATCCTTTGAAGTGCACAACCTGTTCCAAGAGGTCCAACATACCCCTTTTTCCATAGATTGGTTTCTCCACGACTAGAATGTATTCATCATCTTTTCTATTTCCGCACAGAGTGTGGTGGGAAGTAAGATGACGCTCATCACATATGATGGGATGGATTGGTTGATAGACTTAGGAGCACTTCGTTCCCCGCTCATGACAAAGATTTTTTGTTCCTTTAGTCTGTTCCAGATTCTCTCCTTGATATAGGCAAGCTTTTTCTTAACCCTAACTACAACTGGTAAGCTTTTTCCGAAATTGTTTTCTTTTTTCATTGCCTCGGGCTTTTAAGTCTAGAGCGCACTTGTGGATTCGATCATGGGCATCGGAGGTGTTTAGTTTGTTAGCTGACTGATCAGATTCCTGCATTCTTCTTCACGGGTCCAAGCATTCTCGAACCTGAATATGTGCTTCCGAGGTTCTCTCCTTTTCATACATAGGATTAAAGCTGGAATGGGTCGATAATCGTCGCATCTTCACTACCCACAAAAGCCCCCTGAAAAAGACTATGCCAATCCCTTGAAGCCAAAGCTCTATCCAATTTTTCTTCAACTCAATCCAGAGTACCTTTGCCTCTCTCCCACGTGAACTGATATTCATGCATGAGGACGTCATCAGCCCATCAGACTGTAATCGCACCAAAACCTCAATCAGATGATTCAGGGTCTCACCTTCCGCGCTTCTCGCGATTAGTTTTCAAAAGGTCGTTGAAATCTCCTGCTAAACGCCACAACAGATTGGACCGTGATTTGAGCCATTTGAGTAACTGCTAGGATTCCTTATGCCTATTCCTTTCCGGGAAACCATAATAACACATTAATCTCCATAGATGAGAGTCCTCTCACGAGATCTCCACATCAATGAAAATTTTGGAATGGTTACATAATTGCATCAGGTTTCTTCCTTTCCATAAGAGAGCTATGCCTCCATTGTTGATACCATCCACGGCAAAGAGGCCATCATACCTTATTCAACGTTGAACACATTCTACTTTCCGTCTGTTAAATATTTGTTTCCATAAGGAAAACAAGGTCGGCTTCGAACTAGCAAAGATTCGAACTGAATGGATCAGCCCATCCACGCTAGCCCAACTTAGGATTTTCACGATCTAGACTCGGTCCGCTGGATCCGCCTTAATAGTTGTTGATCGAGCATTGGGAACCCATTTTCAAGGTAAACACTCAAGAAGCAAGTCCCTCCATACGCCTCCTCTTAAATTTGTACTACTGGGACCTTCCATAGTGTGTCTTGGTCCCATTACGTGGGATGTCGCATTGTGGTCGTGAAGATTCCACATGCGCATCCTCCCATGTGACCACCCCACCCATCTAAAAACTCCCTTCCATATTGACAACACATTATATATATCGTGTGGCTATCCTCCAACATTTGTTCCCTTCCTTTATGGAAAAGGCTTCCACCATTACTGTCTGATGGCTCACGAAACTTCCCGATAATGATGTCCAGAGCTACTTCTTCCTGATCCTTTTACTAATTAACGATTAGAAGCACAACCATGCCTCGTAAGGCATATCAGCTGGTTTTACTGGGTTTTGAAATTATGTTTCACATGTTTTTTGGAGTGTCCTAGCATTCCACAAAAGTGTAAAGTCAGAGCCTCTCATATTTGGAATTATCTCAATAATTATTTTCCCTGTGCTCTCGACCTTCATTCCTTCGTCTCAAGGTTTTCTTGATATCCAAGGCACTCTAATCTCGACATAAACCTCCATTCACCGTCAAAGCTCTTAGCTTCTATATGATATCACATAGTCTCACTTCACCACCCTCTCTCACAAGAAACCGATGGTAAGTCTAAATTAACCCAAAAAATCGGGTGAAGCCATTGTACCGATGTCGGATCCAGGCCCAAACGCAGTGTCTCTTGGAGTAGGAGTTGATCGATCAATGTCCATGGTCCCCCGCTACGACTCTTGCAATGTCCCAACCTATGGACAAAAAAAGAATAGGAACAGTTAGGGCTGAGGCCCCCGCGACGACACCTTTGCTCACACCCAGGTGCAGGGTAGTCATACGCCTAGGTCCCACTTTATAGTGGGGCCCCACTTATATAGTGGGCTCCTTGAAATAATAAATATTTTCTCTCCCATGTATTTATAGTGGGCCTTGAAATAATAAAATATTTTTAATTAAATATAATAAAATTTGTCATAATACTTTCTCAAAACCACGTTAAATGCAATAAAGCCTCAAAAAGACTCTACTTTAAACACAATAAAGGAAGTCTCTGCACATGGGCCCTAATTTCATTAAATTATGTTCTTTCAAACTCCTTCAACCGCGATTACTCACATTTGCTTTTTTATTTTAAAAAAAGTTAAACACTCTTTCAACATCCAGTTTCTCTCCGCTCAAAATACTAGGTTTCTTCTTGAAAAAAATTAGAGTTCCCTCCTTTTTCATGATAAAAACAAACGCACAAAATCTTCGCACCACTACAGGTATGAAATAATTTATTATTATTTTAACTATTTTTTATTTGATTATTTTATATTTTTATCAAATAATAATTTTGTTAGTTTATATTTTTATTATAGCCTAATCAAGAAAGAAGACATGTTCGCTTGATCAAATTATTTAAGATTCTCTCATCGTAATTAATCATTGATCTAATTTAAAGTTTGATCTCGAATTGATATTAGAATCGAAGAAGTTATGTCTATTAGAAAGCATTTGTCTCGGATATGAAAAAGAAAGAAGAAAAGAAAACTTGAGGAGCTTTACAATCTCAAGTGGGAGCTATGGACAAAGATCTTAGCAATATAATGCTGACAAGGAAATATATGAGAAGGTTCAAGATGAAAAAGATATTAAATGCTATGAGAATCAAGAAATAAAAGATTCGATGATCGTGGAACAAGAAATTTTGAAGAATGTGGAAAATAGAATGAGCAGCATGATAATTTGAGGAAAATATGAATGAACAAATAAGACTGATTTAGATACACATGTTGTTCCTTGCCTTTAGACACATGTATCCAGAAATTGGAAAATTATTGATCAAATTTAATAGACATAAGATGAAAAGATATCCTTCTAAAGAAAAGTGGATAATTTTCCTAAAGACTTAAATAGGCATTTTCTACACATTACACTCAAGTATTTTATCAAATGGTGAGAAGACTATCAGAAAATGGTTGGTTTACTTCCAATTTCATTGGATAAAGTATTTTGCTTTTGTTGTAGTTATTTAAGCAAGAGGAAAATACTTTCAATTAGCTAATGAAGGAACTAATGATTGAAAAATATCGTTATAGGCTCAAAAGTCATGAACTAGTAATGAGCACATGCAGAACATGAGAAGATGGATTGAACTAGAAAGAAGATTACAAAATAATTTGACAATTTGATAAAGCATTACAAGATCAAATCAACAAAGATGTAGAACATTGGCACAAGTTTTCGTGAGAATAGTTTATAAGTCATATTTTCGCAAGAATAATTTGGCATTTTCAAGGAGTACTTCTTCCGAGAAAAATTAAGTGAAGAAAATAATGGAAATTTCTTTGGGTATAATTGAAATGATTGCCGAGTTTGATCCACATCGAAAGAACACCTCCGGCGGATTCAGGAAAAGAGAAATTCATTATCATTATCTTAGTCACAAAATTCAAATGGAATTTATAATATGCTTAAAGGTGTGAAATAAAGACTGAGATTATTAAAAGTTAGAGAAGAAATATTTTTCTAATATACTTGATTGTATACTGTATATAAGTCATGAAGAACAAATGTCTCTACAATACGATGTGTGGATGTCTCTCAAGTCCAGCTAAGGTAGAAGAGTTCTTTGTAGGATTTCCAGCTGACTCAGACAAGGATTATTTTTGATGAATTAATAAATGCTTTAAGAACACTTGAACTTGATCTGTTGATTTAAGAGGTCAAGGTTATGATAACGGTTCAATATGAAAGGAGCATAAAGGTACAAAAAAAAAAGTATTAGAAGTAATCCAAGAGCTTTCATTAATACCATGTGGTTGTCATGGGGCCTTAATCTTGCACTTTGTGATATGGCAAATTCTTGGCTCAAAGGCTAAATCTTTTTGAATTGCGGCTAATATATATATATATATATATATATATATATATATATATATATTACTTCATCTTCTACTATGGAAAATTTTGCAAGATAATGTGTGGCTCCACCCTTGCCATATCGCTTACACGCTGGAAAGCTTCGGTTGAATCGTGTTAAGGCAATAAGATTTCAAGTCTGCAAATTGTAAGTCGCTTTAACTCACTTGGTGGAATAAGACATCCAAGACATTCAGGGATGCTAAAAGTTTATTGTCGAGATCGATTTTGAATTCTTACTTGGGAATGGTTATTTGGTACAATATTTTATCTCACATTAATAGAGTGAGCAAATGTCGTAAAGTAAAGACATAGTTATTGATGTTGCTATTAGTCATTTGAAAGAACTTATTTCTTTCTTTGAGACTTATAGAGAAACTGGATTTGAATGTGATAAGATTATTGCTAAAGAAATTGTTGCTCAGATGAAAATTGAACCTACATTTTGTGAAAAACATATTATTTACAGAAAGAAATAGTTTGATGAAATGTTAGTAAAGAGATTTTACACATTCAAATTTTTAAGAATCTTATAGAGTCATTATTTCTTATATATAGTTTTGATCAAGCTATTTCTCCACCTAATAGTAGATTTGAACAATTTAAAAATATGAAGATTTGATTTTATTTTGATTTGACAAGTTACATAGACAGATGATGATTGTCTAAGTCTTATTGATAAGCTTTGTAAAATTTTTGAGACATACGGACTCGGGAGCATCGGATGATGAGTTATTTTCTGAGCTAAAGATTGTGAGAAAGTGCTACCAAAGAGACCAAAGAGCAATTGGAAGTGTTAGACTATTTGAAATGATGGATTCTCAAGTTTCCAAATGTATGGATTGCTTACGTATCACTATCGACTATACCGCTTACGCTTGCCTCGCAGAAAGAAGTTTCTCAAAGTCAAGTTAATCAAATCATACCTCTGACTGAATGTCAAGAAAGATTGAATGGATTATTAGTACTGTTTATTGAAAACATATGCTAGAACAAATTGATTTTAATAGTTTAATTATTGATTTTTATCTAAAAATGCTTGTAGAATAAACTTACAAGTAAATTTTTATGTAATGTTGAATATATTTCTTGTTCAATAAAAATTTATTTTTAACTTATATATATATATATATATATATATATATATATATATATATATATATATATATATATATATATATATATATATATATATATATATATATATATTTATTTATAATAGAGCTCAAAAAAATAAATTAGGCCCCTATAAAGTAAGGGTCGGCCATGCTTCTTTACAGGTCTCTAGATCAAGCTAGCGTGCTCTCCATTTCTGGCTATTGATCAAGTAGTCAAGAAGAAACCTTCCAACCAGCACCCACTTGGTAGTTTCTGTTATTAAGGCTCACCTCCTTGAATATCTTCAAAGCCTTCCTCCTCTTCCTCTCTCCTCTTCCTCAATCGATAGTCCTCAGCCTATCAATAACCTCCTCCATAGTACCTGCTTCTCCGCCGGTCCGTAGATGAAGGAAAATAAAACAGAAATGTAAAAGCAAACATAAAAGAGCAAAACTTTTCACAGGGGTGAGATGTATGTCATTATTAAGACCGGAGAAATTGTAGTTTATGGAAATTGAGAAACCTTGTCACTTGTACAAGTGTCATTGATATGAAAACATTAGTTTTGAATATAATAGATTAAGAAAATAATTAGTTTTGTATTTTTTATTTATAAAATAAGTAATAATATTTTAAATTTTATCTATTACCTTTTCACCTTTAGTTTAAAAAAGGATTATCAATTTTTGTTGAAATTTATTTATTAAAAATAAAAGGTACTTATTATCAAATTTAATTTTTTTAAAATATTTTAAATATCTAAAAAAATTTCAAATATTTTTTATTTATAAATAAGTAATAATATTTTATTTTTTAAATTTTATCTATTACTTTTTTGGGAAAACTATGTTATGGGGGTCCTAATATGAAATATTTGAAAATTTAGGCCCACAACTTATCAAACCTAGCTCAAGTCCTATTTTAACCAAATAATTGATAAAGAACCCAAATATTTGATAAAGAGTCCATGAGGTGATAAAAGAAAACCTGTCTTCCTAAAATATCCTTCATTTATCTTACCCACAAGCCCTAACATAATTCAAACATCTCCTTCTCCTCTCTCAACTGGGTTGACATCCAAAACCCATGCCAAACATCCCCTTTCCTTCTTCTTCAACCCAGCATCTCAATTTCTTTGTTTCTTCTTCTCCTCAACTCGTTTTGCATCTCCCCTTCCTCTAAGCTCGACTCGTAGTAGTGTTGCGATCGGCCTCCTCATTGACTCAAAGCCCTAACCCGAAAACCTCAAACCTCATCCCATTCAGAGAAACCGTTATCGACCGAGTTGTCCACTAAAATTCGCATTCGGAGCCATGTGTAATCTAGGTTTCTTTCTTCATCAACAAGTTTCTTTCTCTTTCTCTTTATCTCTTTGTCTCTTTCTCCTTGTTTGTGTTCTTTTGAATCTTTACGGTTTAGGTTCCAACATTGTTTAAGAATAATGATAAAATGGTTTTTTGTTCCATATTCTGTTTTTTTTTTGAAGCAATGTTTAAGAGCAATGATCTCGGGTTTTATTTTATGAAAATGTGGTTATGTGTGTCTTATTTTGAATCTCTATGCTCTAGGTGGGTTATTATTTAGAAGTCTAGATTTCTGGGTTCTAACATTGGTTAAGAACAATGATACCATCGTTATTTTATTTATTTTTATTATAAGTGAACTACAAGTACCATATGATCAAACATTGGATACAAATTTTATGAACTCAAGGTACTACACAAGTTAACTTTAGGTATATCCAGATTGTATCTAGGGTTCAATCCATTTGAACCTTAGGTACAATCCATTTGAACCTTAGGTACAATCTACATGTAATATGGGTACAAACTAGTAAGACTGTAGGTACAACTAATAACACTTCATTATTTTTATTATAAGTAAAATGTAAGTACCATATGATTAAACCTTGGGTATAAACATTTTGAACTCTGGGTACTACACAAGTTAACCTTAGGTACAACCAAATTGTATTCAGGATACAACCCATTTGAACCTTAGGTACAATCTATATGTAGTGTGGGTACAAACCATGTATATCTTAGGTACAACTAATACCACTTGTTTGTTTTTGCAATTAGTAAACTATAAGTACCATATGATTAAACCTTGGGTACATGAACTTTGGGTACTACAAAAGTTAACCTTAGGTGCAACCAAATTGATTCTAGGGTACAACCCATTTGAACCTTAGGTACAATCTATATGTAGTGTGTGTACAAACCATGTATATCTTAGGTACAACTAATATCACTTGTTTGTTTTTGCAATTAGTAAACTATAATTACCATATGATTAAATCTTGGGTACAACCATTATGAAGTTTGGGTACTACACAAGTTAACTTTAGGTACAACCAAATTGTATCTAGGGTACAACCCATTGGAACCTTAGGTACAATCTATATGTAGTGTGGGTAAAAACCATGTATATCTTAGGTATAACTAATACAACTTGTTTTTTTTTTTTGCAATTAGTAAACTATAAATACCATATGATTAAACCTCGTACAACCATTATGAACTCTAGGTACTACACAAGTTAACCTTAGGTACAACCAAATTGTATCTAAGATACAACCCATTTGAACCTTAGGTACAATCTATATGTAGTGTGGGTACAAACCATGTATATCTTAGGTATAACTAATACCACTTGTTTGTTTTTGCAATCAGTAAACTATAAGCACCATATAATTAAACCTTGGGTACAACCATTATGAGCTCTGGGTACTACACAAGTTAACCTTAGGTACAACCAAATTGTATCTAGGATACAACCCATTTGAACCTTAGGTACAATCTATATGTAGTGTGGGTACAAACCATGTATATCTTAGGTACAACCTAATACTTCTTGTTTGTTTTTGTAATTAGTAAACTATAAGTACCATATGATTAAACCTTGGGTACAACGATTTTGAACTCTGGGTACTACACAAGTTAACCTTAGGCACAACCAAATTGTATCCAAGGTACAACTCATTTGAACCTTAGGTGCAATCCATATGTAGTGTGGGTACAAACCATGTATATCTTAGGTACAACTAATACCACTTGTTTGTTTTTGCAATTAGTAAACTATAAGCACCATATGATTAAACCTTGTGTACAACCATTATGAATTTTGGGTACTACACAAGTTAACCTTAAGTGCAACTGTTAAGACCAAATGATATATACAAATCTATGACACTACTATCCAAGGACTATTACCTAGTCCCCGGTAACGGCGCCAAAAACTTGTTAACCAAAATATGTATGACCAAATTTCTGCCACTATCACCAAAGGACTATTACATAGTCCTCGGCAACGGCGCCAAAAACTTGTTAACCAAAATATGTATATACCAAAATTTTGCCACTATCACCAAAGGACTATTACCTAGTCACCGGCAATGGCGCCAAAAACTTATTAAGACCAAATCTCATGTGTATGAAAAGAAGGAATTGTTCTTTCTTTTGATAATGACTCATTTAAAATTTGTGTTTGTGGTCTAGATCACTGCAAGTGCACAGGTCGTACAAGTAATAAAAGTTGATCTTTAAAGTCTAGATATCGTTCCCACGAGGACAGATGATAAATCAAAAGACTAATTACCCCAACTACTAAATATCATTACTATTTGAACTCCACTAATATGATGATAAGAGGACTTAAATGTAGTCATAGACTGAAATCTTAAATAGATAAGTGTAAAGTTTAATAAAATTGGGGTTGAGGATTCACTGAGTGAGACATAACTGGGCATGGATCAAATAATAATAATAAATTTTTGCATCATTTCGATTCATAGCTCAACAATCAATTGGAAAACTGAATTTGTCAAAGATGCAAAGATAATATAGTTTGGATTTCTCCCTTAACTATACTTTTCACTGATTAAAGGTTCATAGTCATTTTTGAGACATGATTCTAATCAGTAACTTGTAATATATAACCCTCTTTCTAAGATTTAAGTATTTTTCCTTTTCAGTACTTCATACTCAGATCTTAGGACCAAAGAATTCTTGCCCCCATAGACAGGATATTGCAAGTCTTCTCCAATTTGATTGACACCTCTTTCTACATTTCTGATGTAAATTTCCATCTCCCTGATTAGATCTCAGCTAACACGAGATCAGAATCAATTCATCAGAAAGAGGAGAGACCTCTGAGTGATTAAACAGATACTTCATTAAACCTATTTCAACTTATAATTAAGTTAGTGATCTATCTGAGTAATCCTTCAAAGTTCATTAGTTCCATAGTATTAGTCTACCATACCCACAAGTAACTACTCAATATTATCGAGATTCTCCATTTTTGTGTCACTCAAAGGGCCTCTTGGAAATTAGAGTGAGATACAATACCTTGCATTGGGTACACGGTACTAGTACTGAGAACAAGTAAATTTATAAACAATACAAATCAAATAAATTCGAGAATTCTAATAAAAGATTTATTCCACCTTATGCTGCAAAATGACTATCATCAATGACCCATTTCTAGTGAGCTCAACTTTTTAAAACTAGTTTACTCATTTGTGACTGTCCATTCGTGAAAATTCACCTAAATCATAAAGTAACAAACTGAAATAAATGAATCTGTAACTTTAAAGATTCATTTAAATCAAATAGTCAATGAAAAGAAGAATTTATAAAGAAATACTAGCTCAAAGCTGCACTTTAGTACAATACCCAAATCCAGAAAATTATAGGAAAACTAACAAAATAAAACTATACTGAGCTAAATCTATTAAAATGGAAAAAAAATTAAAAATAAAATAAAATAAAAATGTACAAGAGTCTTCAACCACCCAGAAATCCTGGAGTCGCCGAAAAGCTCCGCACATTGCCCTAGAAGCGTTGTGGCGGCTGGCTTCTTCAATGCTGCCCTCACTTCATTAATTGGCGCTTGTGGATTCCTTTTGTCACCGTCTATGTCGTAGCTAGTAATCTTCGCCGCGACTTTACTGGAAGCCTTACTTGAGTTCCCATTATGGCGTAATTTTGATACCGTCGATAGAATCAGGGTGTAGCAATTTAATTGTGTCGCAACATGATTGCTTTATGTCGCGACACAAAATCTGTTTGCAGTCAGCTTCTCATGTCCTTGTTCTGCTGGAATTTGTAGCGACATAATTTTCTTTATCGTGACAAACAATTGTTTTTCAGCCTGGCAACTTTGTCGCAACTAAGTTTTCTCTATCGCGACAGGATTTCTTTAAGTCCTTAGCAATTTTCTGTCGCGACAAGAAAATCTTTGGTCACAACAGACTTTTCTTCTCTGGTTCTTATCACTTGTTGATATGTTTGTCGCGACATAGAATTATAAGTTGCGACACAATTGCCTTAGCCATTCTCAAGTTTTCTTCAATTTCTGTCGCGACCTACTTTTCTCTGTCGTGATAGAATTTTATCATTCCTTAGCTTTTATTGTTGCGACATAAAACTTCTTTGTCGCCATTCTTCTTGTGTTACTCTTTAGCATCTTGTCGCGACAAAGAATTCACCTCCTTCATGTTTTGTTTGTCGCGACAGAGATTGTGTTGCTCTTTGTTGTGAATTATGACTGTTATGTTGCGACATGATTTTCTTTGTTGCAACAACAGTTCTTCCTTGAGTTGGCTTGATGTTGGAAACTTTGTCGCAACATAAAAACACTTGTCTTAGCTGACTATGTTGCCTTTTATATTTTCACATGGCATGCACTGTCTCGTCGCGATAGAGTTCATCCATTAGTCTTCGCTTATGTCATGACATAGGACATACCGTCGCGACACAATTCATCTCACTCATTTACCTTAAGTATGTCACATAAATTCCGTGGTCATCACGATGTCTTCTCTTTCAAAATCTTCTTCAAGTTCTCTCGTGATAGAAAATTTTACGGTCGCGACCTAAAAAGCTCTTTTCAGCCTTGAGTTTTGACTAGTCTTTACTGCGACATAGTTTCTAGCTACGACATATTTCCTTTGGCCTGCTTGAATTTTGTGTCGCGACATATAAAAATTGTGTCGCAACACAAACTACTGTTTTTTCCACCTTTTTGCTTCTTTTCTACTTGTTTTCTCTATGTTTTCAATTAACTCCTGCAAAACAAAAAGTTGGTGAATATTCCATAATTGGGCATACTAATAGATCTAAAATTGTTAAAAACATGCTAGAAAAATTGATTAAAAATAAATGAGTTTAAGACTCATCAGTAACCAAATTGTATATAGGGTATAACCCATTTGAACCTTAGGTACAATCTATATGTAGTGTGGGTACAAACCATGTATATCTTAGGTACAACTAATACCACTTGTTTGTTTTTGCAATTAGTAAACTATAAGTACCATATGATTAAACCTTGGGTACAACCATTTTGAACTCTAGGTACTACACAAGTTAACCTTACAACCCATTTGAACCTTAGGTACAATCTATATGTAGTTTGGGTACAAACCATGTATATCGTAGGTACAACAAATACTACTCGTTTGTTTTTGCAATTAGTAAACTATAAGTACCATATGATTAAACCTTGGGTACAACCATTTTGAACTTTGGGTACTGCACAAGTTAACCTTAGGTACAACCAAATTGTATTCAGGGTACAACCCATTTGAACCTTAGGTACAATCTATATGTAGTGTGAGTACAAACCATGTGTATCTTAGGTATAAATAATACCACTTGTTTGTTTTTGTAATTAGTAAACTATAAGTACCATATGATTAGACCTTGGGTATAACCATTTTGAACTCTAGGTAATACATAAGTTAACCTTAGATACAACCCATTTGAACCTTAGGTACAATCTATACGTAGTGGGTACAAACCATGTATATCTTAGGTACAATTAATACCACTTGTTTATTTTTTTAATTAGTAAACTATAAGTACCATATGATTAAACCTTGAGTACAACTTTTATAGACTCTGGGTACTACACAAGTTAACTTTAGGTACAATAATTGTATCTGGTTTACAACCCATTTGTAATCCATAAATGAACTATGCGGTACAATTGAGGGTACTTAGATTTAGTTTGCATATGATCCATAATTACACTAATTGGTGACGTGATTGAAGCAACAAACGTTGCGTACTTCATAACGTGTGATATAATTGTTTTATTTTTTAACTATGCATAACACAAGAAATTGCACAATGGATGGTGACATGTTTTGATTTATTTATGAGGGGGGGATTGGTGAAGGCTGATGATGGAACCATTCAATACATTGGTGGTGTGACGCCCCAAACCCGGGGTCCGTTGACTACCCGTCAACCCGCGGAATACAAGTGGATGTCGGGTTACCCGACGCCACTTCAGAAAATCGGGCAGAGTCTCCTTTGTATGGAGAGCTCTACCCAAATACAGTACCTGCATATACCTGTCCCAAATAGTCCCATATAATCCCAACATGAGTAAAACGACCACTTGGGCCCATAAACAGTACTCATAAATACATACCAACTATGAATCCAACTATATCCAATAGTTCTAAGAGTTCAAATTTTACTCTTATACAACATATATTAAAATCTAAAATTCTAATACATGTAGTACATCACAAAATCAAAGTCACAACTCGGCTTTCTTCTTGTGCGACCCCATGATGAGCCGTTCGCGCTCCCTATACCCGAAATAATAAATTTACAACCCAAGTAGCTATCGCCAAGAGTGGAATCACCGCTCTAAGCGGGCTACTCCACCTAAGTGCAAAGGCAATGCTCAAAAATAAACACATTCAAGCAAATGCATGATCCTACTTGAATGTCTACATGACTAACTCGTAACTCCCGAGTCTCCTCATCGACTCTCTCTCACACTCGCCTAAGCCTCGTATGAGAATTATAGTTTTGTTAGTTTGTGGGCAACCCTCCGATGTGTATATATCAATTAGGCCACTCCGACGATTGATATTTTTAATTTGGACTACCCTCCGATAATTAACATTTTTAGACAACCCTCCGAACCATTTTCTCTAGACTCAACTCATGCACTTACACCTATAATCCTAGGATGTTCCAGTGCATATGGAATACATGTATGCCAATTCCAATACAGTCTAATTCACATGCAAATATATACATGAATATATTCACATAAAAATTAAATCACACAATCATGTTAAGTAATTATCATCTCAAACATCAAAATTAGCTCACTTGGGCTAATGATCAAACACAAGCAATTCGATTTGAATTACTTGACCAAACTATTTTTTTGAATTTCGATTTGTGCCCATATTTTCACAAATTATATTTTTTTGAAATTACTGTTTCAGAACAAAAGAAACCCTCAAGCATCGTCTTATCAAACATTAAATCATCTGCTCACTTTAGAATTAAGATTTCGGCCATTTCCCCGGCCTCAATCAAACTAATACATGATTTATGGAACCATTCATCACACATTTAACCCCAAACAGTCCAGAATCGATACGACTGTTCGGGGTCTCAAATTAACATTTCGGTTCCAAGATTCAATCGAACAGCGCCGCTCAAGGCCCCAACCAACCGAAACATTAACATAGTACTTAAGCGAAGAATAAAACCCAAGTGTGAGAAAACCTCACCTTCCTCAAGTTTGAGAAAACTCCCTAACTGCACGCTGGGGCTCCCTCCGTTGCAGCTTCTCCTTCTTGTCCCGAAGACTGCCGACGGTCGGATCGCCCCGTATTTTTAGAGAGAGAAGGAAGAATCTCACTAGAACTTAAGAAAATCAGCCACTAGATCTCCTTTTTCCCTTTCCCACGTTTTTCTCTTCTTTTCTTTTGGAGAAGACAAGTCACTATTCTTATTTTGTCTTCAAAGGACTTAAACAACCTAAATGCCTATTATGTCCCTTCATTTCCCAGTTTTGACATTCGGCACTACTTCTGCCGTCCCTTTTCATCATTTCTCTACTCATGCCACTTATGGCACAATAGTACAGAGAGGTGACTTTCTGCCGCATCTAAAATCGCTTTACCTAAGACCAAATGCGATGCCTCGAAAAATGTGCCAACTCCGACTGTCTCGGAATTTTATGAAATTTTATGTGCGAGCTAGATTTCACGAGACGATTCCAACGGTGCAATCCATTTCGTCATCCGAGATCTAGAGAATAAATTCCTGATTTTTAACCGAAATTACAATTTTGTAACCAAAATTACGATTTTGTCCTATTTCCAGAAATTGGAATTTCTTGGGTCTTACAGGTGGTCTCACCTTTATCTTGAGATTGATGAACATATGTCATATGGTGATTTTAGATCAAGAGTTTGTGCTCTATTGAACATGCATCCGGAATTAGTGAAATTTGAATTCACAGTCAAATTTGATCCATCTCAGCTTATCTTGTTATTTGACGATGCCTCTTATGTGAGCATGTTTAGACAGAATGATGTGTATTTTCAAGTTTATGTATCTTCAATTGAGCGTTTTTCTCCTGACTTCATCGAACCTGAACCTATGAAGTAATTCTCAAATCATATGTTACTTTGAAAACATAGTCTAGTCATGTTGTGCATTTACTTACTCAATTATTTGTTTTGGTTAATTGCGGTGTTATTACCTCAATAGTTGAATCAAATTCTCCACATGTCATACCCTCACCGATGGAAACTAGCTCGCTGATTGATAGGGGTAGCCCTAGGAACACGTCAAGAATCGAGTCACTAGGATTCACACATAGATGTGCAGAGTCACATTCAAATGAGCTACAGACGATGCATTTTTCAAATGCAATTTTCGGTAGTGGACAAACTTTTAGAAATGCTTTCGAGTTTCGTGATGATATGTATTTGATGTCATTAGTTGGGAGATTTCAATATAGATTCAAGAAGAATACTCGACAACGAATGAGCCTAGTATGCACTATTGATAGTTGTCCATGGAAAATCACATGTCATGCACTAGGTGCAGCGAATGTTGTTCAATTTGATACATTTGAGAATACGCATAACCATAGTTTGGATGATGTTCCCTCTTCACAACCTACAATTAGAGCCAATCGTGCATCTATGGTGATTAATAATGTCATACGTTCAATACCCGAATATCAACCTCTCCAAATATGCAAAGATTTTGTTAGACAACATGCAGCTTGACTATAAGTTGGTTTTAGTAGGTTTTGAATTTACAAATGGGGATAGGTTGTGGCTTCGTCTAATGGTCTAGACAATTTGTATTTCACTTAAAATAGATTGTGGCCAAGTTGTTACGTTAACGAAATGGTTTTTAGTTGATACATGGATTTAAGATTTAGTTTGAGAAATATTGTTTTATTTTTATTTTTTTGGGTGATGTGATCAGAATACTCTTTCAAAAACTTGATTTCAGAAACCAAGGGCATGTTTGATTACAGTTTTTGAAAGCTTTTTTTTTTGTTTAGAAAAACAATGAGAACTGGAAAAATAGGGTTACCATGTTTGTTTCCTACTCTTTTTTTTTAATTATGGAAAACACAGTGAACATAGTAAACATTAAATTCAAAGAACAAGAACAAGATACCATGAAAAGCTGTTTCAAAAAAAAAAAAAAAAAAAAAAAAACCTTGCAAGGCCACCCAAGCATGAAAGTACACTAAGTTAAGATAATATTGAAATCTAATATCCAATATAAATTGTTTGGAAATTTCCTTAACATTTTTGTATCTTATTGTTTTTCTTAATAGTGTGATATAAATCCTTTCTTTTTATTGGCTATATATATATATATATATATATATATATATATATATATATATATATATATATATATATATATATATAAAGTGGCTTCACATTTTCTTTTAGTTATTGATAAAATTGCATTTAAAAAAACAAGATTGACCGGCACACACTAAATCCACGATTCTTCGAGTTAACCTTATAATTTCAATGAACTAAAAGTTTGATTAAGCAAAAATTAACACTATCTTATTTAAGTGCATGTTGAGCATTAATTAATTGGGGTGAGGATTTAAATAATGCGGAGCTAAACGATAGTATGGTAAATCATGAACAAAGGAGTCTTATTGGTGGAAGCATGGTCCCTCCTTGATCCTTCGGGAGGCGAGGCAGGTGAAGGTAATAGTTGCAGTCCATGTGCTATTTGTTTGGCCAACTTGTCTTTCTCACTCACGCTCCATTTCTACAAATTGGGAAAAAAGAGTACTTTATTTTTTTTATTCTTTTGGTTTTTGTTTTAGATCAGCTAGTCAAGCACATCATCCTCATCATTTTTCTTAGACTTGGCTAGAGGTGGAGCTATCCCATTAATTACTCTAATCACTTAACCAACATAAGAAGGTTCAAACACGAGACACTTGTCCACCTTGTATATAGGTAGGATGAAATATATGTTCAAGTCATTTCAAGTAGAATTTTAAGTCAATTGAATTTAATTATCCAATCTAATCACGATTAATATCATTACCAAGAAAATGATTTCTTTATTTGTTTTGTACTATTAGCTCTTTTCAGCACTGAAACTAATAAGAAAGTAATTTTCATCATAGGTTGTTGCTTCACAAAAAATGCCACAGATGATCACCAAGACTTTCAAGCAGCGACTTCACAAGTATACTTGGAAGAACATTCCTCAAAACACCAAGGATGTGTATTTTGAGGATTTTAAGGCAATATTTCTTTCAAATATATTGTAATTCTTAAAATATAAAATGAGTTTGTACTAACTATTTGTTTTTTTTTTCAAATTTATAGAAATATTTTTGGTGGGATCCAAAAATAAGTGGCATAGTCAGGATTCTTTGGGAGAAATAGGCAACTATTAGGTACAAGAGTTTCATTTGGACCATTAAGAACGCCAAATAGAAGTCGGCATATGTTTATGATGATATTTGGAAGGCATGGAATGATGGATTCAATAAGCCCGGTACACTTAGCAAAACCTTGATAAAACAAGCTAAATCGGCACGCGGTGAACTACCATCCTTTGGGGATCCTATGCATGCCTTCACATGCCAAAGCGCATAGTTAGGTTTTACAAAAAAATTTGTTACAATAATATTTTAATTGTGTGATCACATTATATACATTTTTGTTTGAACTCATAGGAACAAAGTTTGGAGAAAATTTCTATACTATGAAATTTTGACATTCCACCCGATCATACTAAAGGTGATGGCTCGTTAAATCGTATTGAGAAATCGAAGCTTTGATTGTTAGCATCTTAATTAAAATTTAATGTTTCATTTATTAATAGTTGTTCTTTTTTATTCACTAAATTTATAAATTCTAATGTGATGTATTTGTTGAGTGCGGGTGATTTCATCGGAACTCTGAGAGGAGATGTCGACTAAACGAGAAGTCGTCAAACCTTGTCGATTGACATAATGAAATTTTTATTAAAAATGTCGGGGAGTGAAGAAATCGAGACTATCGGTATTGGCTTTAAAATATCAGCATACTACAACGCATTGCTTCTTTTAGTGGCACTTCTACTGACAGTCATATGCATGAGTTAGGATCAAATTGCGGCATATGCGGGAAGAGAATGGTACATTTGCATGATCAGTTTAAGGATTTGCAGGACTAGCACCAAAAAATGCAGGAGTAAAACGAAAAATATAGGAGCAAAACCAAAAAATGCAGGAGGAGATGATACGGCTACCAGAAGACTATTGTCTAATCCTCGGCAACGACCCTTAAAACTTGTTTGTCAAATTTCTGACATGGCTACCAAAAGACTATTGTTTGTCAAATTTTGAAATGGCTACCAGAAGACTATTGTTTGTCAAATTTTGAAATGGCTACCAGAAGACTATTGTCTAATTCTTGGCAACGACGCCAAAAACTTGATTGACCGATTTAGTATAGACTGAATTTGTTTATGTTTGTTTTATCTCTGAAATACCCAACAACAGTACTGCCCAGAAATTGTCAGTGGTGGGACTAAAATTTATGTTGTTGGTTTTTCTCTCTCTAAAACATGATAAAATGCATATCGGTCTAAATAAATCATTGTAAGTTCATAGGTCGTACAAGTAATAAAGTGGACCTTTAAGTCCAGATATTGTACCCACAGAAATCGATAAGAAAATCTATAAATCAACTACCCCTACTACTCAAGATTATCACTATTTGAACTTCTAAATTTCTAAAGATGAAAACTGAAATAACAAAATCTGAAATCACATAAGAAAAATTGTAAAAATATATTGAAATATGGCAAGAATTAACAGAGATATAATCAAACACTAGGGATGGGATCAGTGTTCTGATTATAAATTTGCAGCTGGTTCTTTTAAAACATTTTTTTGTTATAGGTTTGAATTATGAACTTGTTCAAGAGTAAGGTACTATAGTCTTGGATTCCTCCTTACACTACACATTTCACTCTCTAGTTTGCCACATTGTTATTGTGACACCCCAAAACCCGGGGGTCCTGTTGACCACCGTCAACCTGCGGAAACCTGTGTGTCTCATACCATGAGACCCATACTTGGCTCAAATGCTGAAGCCCAATAGGGCCCATCATCCATACTAGTCCATATGATTTTACCAAGACCATACATTTCGCAGATCAAGTTATTATCCACTCTTAATACAAAACATATATAAAGCAGTTAAGTTACAATATATACATAAAACAAGAATCAGGCTGATAAACAAGCACCAATCCACATCTCTAGGGCGACGATGCACTTTGTACTGAAAGGGTCCCACGGCGAGGTGAGCTAACGCCAGAGTAGAGATAAATCCTACAAGGGCTATTTCCGCCCTAGGTGCACATGCAAATGATCATTTCCTGCAGTCAACCAACAACCAATCATTGCATACATGTTTGTCCTATCATGGAAAATCTACATGCATGTATGAGGGCGAGCATTCTACATGCCCACAGTAAGATTGACCTCGGAGCCCACCGCGATGCAAGTGCCAATGGGAAATCAATACGATGGAGTCAGGCTCCCATCTACAACCCGTAGTCTATGTGATATTTATTTGTCGTTGTCTTTTTGGGCGAGCGTTTAGGGAGTCTCACCGCGGGTCTCTTACACCTGACGGGCTTTCAGGTGGATCAGCTATCTAACCGAGGTTTGGGCTTTTTCACTGAGGGGGTATCTATCCCCTACTTTCACTTCAGGCACATTTCATTTTCCATTCGTTAACAATGTGGAACTCAATTGGACCAGTCACATTCAAACCCACGATTCAACAAGCGATTGCCAAATCGATACCATGAACACACTTTCATGTAACGTGGTGTTTACTTACATACCCAGCTGCAATGCAATTTGGCCCTTATGCCTCAAACCCATGACCAATGTATGAAGACCTCTACATGGACATTCTACACCATACACTATGTGAGCTATGAACACTCATGTCTAATGCACAACATTTCATATATTTAACACCACATGGGTGTGTATTGTATTTACATATTCAAATCAATACATCACATAAAGCATGCACTACATCTTTTCTATCATTCGAGTTCATTTCTTATCAACACATCCATTCAAGCATGTATTAAAATAATTTCAGCGAACCATTGCCAGGCAAGTAATGCCGCAATTCATGTTCTTGGGCGAGACATAGTATGTCGATCATCTGACCCAATGCATATAATTATTTCCATCTTTATCACATAATTTAACATGTTGACGCTCGTGAATTCATGGCAATAACACACATTAGCCATTCTTGGCCATAAATCCGGCCATGCTTGGCCTAAGGAATAATCTGGACTTAGTCCAGAAAGTCCAATTTTTGTAAATACCACACAAAACATCCAACACACAATTCCTTTCTCAGACCATATGCAGTCCCAAGCATTTCGATTACAAGCCCAGGTTAGAAAGCGAAGTTAGGAAACAAAGCGGACTATTCCTCGCTATCCGTGACCCAGACCAATGTTCAGACTACATTTTTAGGTGAGAACTTTATTGTCGTTATTCAACGAGCTTCCGTAGAGTCCAGAACAACGAATCGGGTTCGGATGAAAGTTCTTAATAGCGTCAAAAGTTCCGACCACGTGATTACGAAAGTGTGCGGAAATTGTTTGTTTCGTGCTCAAGGATTTTTTATCCGAATACGGTGTTGGTCTGAGGGTCCGAGCCCCATAAAACTGGTCTTTGGCCATCATAATCACAACGGACCACTTAACGCTTGCAGGTCGCGGAAAATGAGTTCGCGTGGTATTACAGCCTAAATAAAATAACGATCTGGGCTCTCTCTCTCCTGCGCAGTTCGGTTCTTTGTCCGTGCATCTTTTCAACCTCCCTTCCCTCTTCCTCTTTCTTTTCCTCTCTTCCTCCCTTTCCCTCTTCTCTTTTTCTTTCCTCCTTTCCCTTTCCTCCTTCCTCCTTTTTCCTTTCCTCCTCTCCCTTCCCTCTTCTCCTTTCATCCTTAATTGGTTTAGACTCCTCGTAGCTCCTACCAGCATTATGTGATCCATATATAGAGCATAGTAAAGAGCCATGCATCGTCAGTACATATCTCATGTATCTTTATAACATCTCATCACATACATGCCTTGCCATGATTATGACCTATATTCTGTATCACCACATATTTCATGTCACCATAGTTCCATGTCATCCATGCTAGCCATGTGCTTCATGATTTCTGAGTAATCATTGAGGTGAGAACCTATCACCAGATTAATAAGATTTGAGTTTAGATTTGCAGCTAATTTTCCAGGCGAGTTCGAGTTTTTAATCAGTTTTTCCATCCAGGATCTAGAAAAATCCCAACTTTTCTTTGTGGACTATTTAGGTAAACTAAAGTTTACCATACCATCGAAAATTTTAATTTAAAATGTTCAGGGTTTCTGATTATCTCTGAATAATGGGTCACGAAAGGCTACTTGTAAGCAATAGTTAAAATATGATGATATATGTTGTGATGAGAATTTAGTATTCGGGTATGATGGCAAATAATAGATGAAGTGATTTAGTGAAAGTATCATTAGGAATTTGGAAAAATGATGAGTATAACTAGGTTCAAGGGACGTATATGAGTGATATTTTCAGTTTTATTGAAATTAAAAACAATGTTTGAGAGTGGTTTGTCTGGATTTATGGGTAAATGAAATGAGTTAAGAGGGTGGGAAAGATGAAAGTCTTTCATGCATCATTATTACTATTTGTATGTCTTTGCCAATTTACTATCATTGGTGGCGAGGAAGTCAGAGCAGTTTGGGGTTATTAGACCTAAATAATTCACTGTCCATTTAATTATTTCTGAGAAAAAGAAGAAAGATCAAAGAATAGTTAGAATTTATTGTGTATTCTTTATCAGTCTTACAAAATTTTTGAAAGATAAGACAATTAGAAAATAAAGGGTCTTTCTTATTAATTGTATTGTAAAATTTTGTAATTAATATCGAGTTTGGATTGGAAAAGGATTTAAAAGTTAAAATGGTTGTACAGATATTTGATACAAACGATTTTAAAAAGGAATTTATTCTGATGAATATTTTGGGAGTCATTTATAATGTTTTAAAGTAGGCTTAAAGATATAAATAAAATACAAAGATTAATTCCATAGTAAACATTCAAATGGTGTTTTTATATAATTCTTGAAGGCTGATTATATTGGTTTTTCAGGAGTTAAGTTGATGTTATCATTTATTATATTCAGATAATTTTGATGTATAAGTTCAAGGATATATCCTTTGATTTTTAATGTTCATTATAAATGCAGATGTATCTCAGGGTATATAAGTATATCATTAAAATCCATTATCAGCCAGATGTTTTCATCAGCATAAGACATGGCCTCACTATTTGGTTTTGTTTTCCTACAGTACTTAACATTTCTTGGGCTGATGCACCATGTGAGGATAACTGGCCTCTTTGTCATCATTATAATCTGGGTTGGGTATAATTTTCCTCCTTCTTGAGTTCAGAATATTGGCTAATATGGGATGGGATTGTTCATAACTAGCGGGCGATCCGTCTAAACATTTAAATTGTGCTGGTGGAGATGGTCCTTGTTCATAAGACACGCCTGTATACTTGAGATGAGAACGAATCACAGAGGTTAAACGATCTTTAACAGTTTAACCAGATGTGACTTAAGTTTAGTAGTTCTAAATATATCCAGTATACCCCAAGTCACTACTCGTGTGCTCACCGGGACTCCTCATCTCTATATCTTTCGAAGGCCTCCTGCAGAGCTCAGACACAATGTAGCTCAGCCTTGGGTATAATACAGTATGAGAACTATTATACCATGAACAATGCCGTTAGGAAATCCAAATTCCAGTTTCAGGCCCAAGCAATCAATTCAATGAAAATCACTTGCGAAACCCCTGGCCTTCCAGCCAAGGCTTGGCCTCCCATCGGGTTTCACAAACATACGTGTTGGTCAGGACAAAATTCATTGACATTGTAAGCAAAACTGAGAAAGGTTCCAAAAAAATAATCCAGAAATAATTTAAAAAGCCTTGGTTCAGCAGAAAATGGAACTAATATTTAGCTTGATCTAGCTCAAGATTGAACTCATATCCTTTATTTGAGTTCGGAAAAAAATCAAGAAAATAAAAAGAAAAAAAAATAATAAATCTAAATATATGTTGTTTCTTCTTCTTGTACTGTAGTTCTTTCTCCCTTTCCTTTTTGATACCCTAAATCATCTTTGTTCTGACTCATTAATCTCTTTGGGCGAAATTCAGTGATCATAGTTTATTCACGGGATTTATTGATTTTCTTTGTCTTGAAGTATTGTTGGTCTATCTTGCGACATACGCCGAGCGCCCGGTATTTATCGTCACGGCTGTTGGCGACGCGCGCCATACCGGTAGATGGACAATCTTTAGTCTTTTAAATGACATAATTTCCACAGTAACTTCGCGACGCAATTCGGAGATGGTCTCGCTGAGGTGCGGCGCTAAACTCGAGGTTCGCGACCAGCGATCAGCCGCGAAACATAGATCTTCCGAGGTGGCACGATGCACTGTTGTGTGTCCCTTTGCGGGACCCATAAAATTGCAAAAATCGGATAAGTCTCTTTGTACGGGGCTCACAAAATAAATGTGTACAGGATAATAGCATGGCTCATCAGGAGTGAAATATCATATCCTTTGACCTCTCAGGTCCATTATAATTAAAATAAGCATAGGTCCATTTATCCACTTCTAAAACATAATGCTACTTCTCTTACCAACAGTCATAAAGTTTATTACAATATCTTTTTAAAACATATAAAGCGGGTTGTTCTATATTATATTTTACAAAGTGGGGCAAAGCCCAGCGAGCTTTCTCTTTTTATTAAGGTGGCCTCGAGGTGAGCACCATCTCCCACCCTTGCACTCCTATGCGAAAGGTCTCACGAGTTGAGAAATGCGGGTGAGTAAACACATGAAATTTGTCCTCACTTTCATTGCACATCGTAGTCATGTCGCAAAAGCATTCCAATCAAACATGCAGAGCCTAAGAATGAATTCTCATGCCATGAATGGATCAGGCTCACATGTCATGTCACGGAGTCTCATCGTCATCAGCAGGTCCTGTGGCTCCTATCTTAGTTTCGAGCCATGATTGATAAATCCATCATTCCTTGGATTACGCTTGTATGATCCATTTTACAAAATAAATTTCATTTGTTTCCAAGCTAAGCTTTTTGGATGTTTCCTCAAGCTGAGTCATTTGTTTTAAAATCCATGTCTTTATGATGTAATTTCGAGTCCACTTGACCATGACCTTCACACTTTTAGAGCTTTCTTCGATAAGATCCATATGTTAATCAAGATGCGATTTCACGAGCATATTTCATTTCCATTTTTTTTTTTTTTTTTTTTTTTTTTTTTTGATAGTTTGGCCTCCGTTTTAAGCAGTTTATTCCCATTTACATTGTACTTTGAATCAGCATCAGCCTTGATTCATTAATTTACATCATGCAGTAGACAGGACTCTATTGGATGTGATCACAAGGTCTAGTGTCCCACACTTTGATTCACCAGAATGTGAATAAACCTTTCACCATCTTTTTTATTTCATGGGATGTCCCATTCCTTATGATCCAGTCAGCACATTTCATTGCGCTGCATGTCATATATATATGGATCTATATGGAAGATTTCGTTCATTATTATTGCATTGTTGGACGAATTATATCATTAAACATCGATTTCTAATTAGTCCACAAATCATGTCCTTCTCCTTTAATGCTCACCTTATCATAATGTTCAGGACACACATGTGGCGTATTCGGGATATTACCAAGCATGTCATTCAGATTCAAGCAGCTGACAATCCTCATCCTCAAAATGATTGCTGGCATAAAGTGCCTGAAACATTCACTTTGTAGGTCTTATGAGATTGAAGGTAATCCACATTTTAAGTTCGAGGTCATTTTTTTTTTTTGAACAATACCATGAGCTTGATTGCTAATGAGGCAGGTGTTAAACAGTTATTATATCTACATCACGGAGGTACATTAAGTGCACATTTTCTTGATTGTCACTTTGGGTCTTTGTAGCTATCCTTGTAGTAGTGGTAGTGTAAAGTGCCACCATTGGCCTGAGTGTAGCTCTGTCATGGCTCTAGAGATGTCTCTTCTTGCGCCTGGCGATCCTGGCCCATGGGGCCTGCCCTTTGAGCATGGAACTCTATTGCGACCACGGGACCGACCGGATCTGTCATTGACTAAAAATCCTATTACTTAAGCAAAGTGTATTGGTCTATCAATGAAAACACTACAAGAGTCTAGTGATGAAATTCTCTCACTTTGACATAACTCCTCATGGCGCTGCTGTTCGCTCAGTGGTGGCTGAAAGGACTAGTCGTGCAGCGTTCTTTGTCTTTGCCTCTAAGTGATGGGCTCTCTGTCCCACGTGGGATCAAGCGGGGTTAGCCATTCCCAGGAATCTTGCACTTCCAATTCCCCTTTTTATTTTCTTTTTCCTTTCCTTTTTCAAGCACCTAAGTTCAACATAACTTAGTCTTGCTTACATGGCAAAATAATAAAGCTTGCAAAATATACTAAATCATATCGAGTTTAATTACAACCTGTTCTTCTTGCCTCCCAGAAAAGCAGGGTTTTCCTAAGTTACAAAGCCATTACATTACGAATGGCCCTTTTTTAACTCATTTCCTGAGGCGGTAATACACCCAGGGTGCTTTACTTTGTAAAATGTTTCCAGTGGGGTGAGAAATGCGTGGAGTGATTCTCCTACAGGGATTTCTCCCTCGCATCATACAGTGGAAAACATACACACATTCTAAACAAAGTAATATATTCTGCTGGATATCTATATTCCATGGATGAGAGGAATGTGACTCACCTCCCATCATCTAGATTCCTCATGACTCCCTCACACATACTATTTCCATTATGTTTCTTCTGTCATTTTAGTGGCAAAGTTATTCACCAATGTTTCATATTTTTCATTTACAACCATGCCTTTTTGGGTGGGTTGGTGTGCACATATCTGGCTCCCTGAAGCGAGCACTTTTCGAATCCTTGCGATTGGGGACTAGCCTTAACCGCCCAATTTGGTGGGTCTTTCACCTTGGAGATCTCCAACGCTGTGCCCGGTGCCAAATTATTCTTTACAGTTTCTTATACGTAGGATTCGTTTTGGGTGATTGTCCATTCGTATTCTTTAATCAACTTCTGCGATTGATTAATATTGATAATACCATGGCCTGCATCGATTTGACCGATTGAATCAGCCCGTCACTCACCGTATCATGATGTTCTGGTGCATATGTAATGCAATTATGCCATTGCCCTGCTCATGCCATGCTACATACTGATGGAACATATATGCATGCCTGCCGTATATTCGTCCATGCCTTCATTTAGACCATTATATAGGGATGATTACCAGATTAAATAATTCATACAATTCATGCCATATCAGTTCAGCATACATTTGGCAATTCACAGGTCACTACATTCAGTTATTGTGCACATCAGCCTCTAGGCTGGAGTGGAGAATTCCAGTTCTGCATCCTGATGGCACACAACAGTATGTGATGACGCAATCACACACAGCTATTTGTCGTCATTTATACTGGCACTGTTGAATTTAATCTCAATGATAAAATGTTTAATATGTCTCAGCATGATTTTTCACCTGGTGCATAGTATTATTCAGCTGCAGAAACTGGCTGTGCTTGCACAGCAAGGCCTAGAACATGGTTTAGGACCAAATCAATGTAGCTCTGATCCACAAATTTATACAGCAAATCTAAATTTCCATTTAAGTCAAGTTTTTTGGACCCAACCACCACTCATGACACTCAAACAAATATACATTAAATGGCTCTTAATAATAAACCAGTGGAGAGACTACTTTGGGTTTATCAAAAATCCTAGATTTTTTGTCGGCTTGACTCTCGTGCAGAAACACTTTGTCTCATAAAATGAATGTGATCTGTCATTGAAATTTAGAGAAGGGTAAGCTTCTCTCTCAGTCCTCTTCTTCTCCCTCTTTTCTCCTCTCCCATCCCACGGTTTGATTCAGATGATTAATTGATGTCCTCTCTTCCCATGTCCAGCCTCACCTTGGCTCTCTTGGTTTCATGCTCCATTGTCCAAGGCTTTCAGTTCAACCTCTTATGCTTAGTGACCATGTCCACATGGGTCATGAGCTTGTGTTTTGACTTGCTCTCCTGTGACTCATGTCTCCATATGGTATCAACTTGTGCCAGTGTCCCTTGTAACTCTTGGTGCCTTAACATCAAGTATTCATTTTGTCTTAGATTCGATAAAATCGGCAGTAGTGTCTAGGTTTGACAATCCCAGGGTGAAATCAGTTGTATGTAATCTAAGATATAGAAAAATTCATATTTTTAAATAAATTATCGTTTTACCATTTTGAAAAATTGTACTTTCACGGGTTTTACACATTTCTTCCTCCCTTAAAGATTTTGTCTGCAAATTCCACATACATCGTCATGAATACAGCTACTTCATATCAAAGTGGTCAGTCTCTCCATAGCAAACTAAACCATTGCTTCATCCTCTTGGGGAAGGATAACTATGAGCATGTTGGCCATCGCGTTCCTATGGCACTCACCTCATCCTCGATTGTTGCCGCAATCCATTTTACTAGCTATGGTGTTGTATTAAACCAAAATCCATTATCCTGAGTACTCTTGCCGGTCCTCCTCCAAGGTCTCATCCCTATCAACAATAATCTCTCCCCAGTCTTTCTCTGAAATTTGGTTTGGGTCTACCTCTAAGCATTGGGACGTGGAACCCTTCATGACACCTGATAGCTCTGGCGTGGTACCACGATCTGTGTGTTGCTTCACCTCTGGTATCTGAAGGGCTGTGGCTGCGGAGTTCCTCCAGTTGGTCATCCACCTTTGCTAGAGTGTCGACGGAGCGGTGCACTCATCACATATACATCATGCGCCATGGTGTCATGTGATGGTCTGAGTCCATAGTGACTTGCTCCCACTTCCACTCGGCTACCTCCAACGGTTAGAGTAACCCTGTTGGCTTCTGGTGCTCAGCTTTTACAACCTCCATCCAATAATTTCTGCAATTGGACCTTAAGCTCTTACCTTCGAGAGACACCATTCTATGTAGAGTCATAAACTGACGCACCATGGTATAGCGTATGAAAAAAAATCTACGTACATTGAGAGTATTCATGCCTCTTCAGTACTCCTTTATCTGAGCTGGGTGATTAATCCAAATCTCACCTGGATTATTTGAGTCAGTGACCATACATCAACTATCCACATGCCATAGGATCGTCTGAGGCTTGGGGTGAAGTGTCATGCTTATCCCCTTGAAACATAATGTGGAGGCAATAATCCTCTTTAGGGGAGAACTCACATGTGATAAACTCTCAAGGATTCCACTTTTAAACTAGCTTTCACACAGTTGACAAATATATAAATGCGATGCATCTAATTCATGATACTCTTGTCGAAGTGTGAGTAGAAACATACCACATATTTAGTTGATCTGAGCTGAGTCTGCGACATCACAACATATACACACCCTTGGATCCCCGAAGCCCCGACCTGTGAGCTCGGTACCCGACCTTGACCCACGCCCTTGCCTTTCTGGCCTGTTTGTGAAATAATAGGTGCTTGTGCCGCACCTTGGGGCTAATATTGGTTCCCCTGGCCCATGCTGGGGTAAGGAGGGACAAACTGTGTCTGTGCATGTCCCACTGATGATTGGGACGGTGGTGTCCCAAAGTATTGGGATCCTTGCCTTTGAGGGCAATCTCATCTAAAATGTCCAGGCTGCTGGCATTGGAAACATGCCCTCTACCCTGGCTGGCTAGGAGTCTACAATGCCTCCCATCTTGGGATGACTGATCCTGGCATTGGTTCTGTCTCTAAGACCCTCGTGGAGTAGAAGTTCTCTACTTCTTTCCCGAGATAGAAGAAGAGGGCTGGCTCTCCTTCCTCTTATCACCGGACCTCGCATCACGGATGCTTCGTGCATCCTCTATCTCTCTCTTTATGGCCGCCGCGATCTAGCCTTGAGTCAGTATCTTGTAGGAGGAATCATCACAAATATTTCCGGATGGGCAGCCTCAAACCATCCTCAAAACCTCCTGCGCCTTGGCCATGTCAGTGTGGCATAATCATCAACCAAGCGAGGCCTTTCATTAAACTTAGCCCACGTACTCAATCTTGTCATCGCTCCACAGCTAGCTCTACTGAGACTCAGGGCCTTTGCATGCTGGCCGGTGTCAGGAGAGAGTACTTGCCCATAGAGAGCTCATGGAACTACCTTGAGAGTCATTGCCTCTGTATCACAAAGGTCTTAACCTAGTCCCGCACACACAGGACTCACCCTCCCCAAGCCCGGAATGTAGCTAGCCTAATCCTGGTCGCATCGGAGGTGATCTCCATGGCCTCCAATACCTTCTCAATTTGCCGGAACCAATGGTTTGCCACCATTAGATCTCCTCCATCGGTGAATTCAGAGGATGATGTGACTTAAACCTCTGGAGGTTACTCGGACCTCCCTGACCCCCAGCTGCTCTGCCATGTGCAAAACTAGTGAATGCAGCGCTCATGGCCTCCATAAAGGCCTACTGATAAAAAATAGGCAATGGTTGACTATAGCCCCATGGACGCCCTCTATGTCCCCATCCTCGACTTGCCATCTACACATGTCAAACGACAATAGAGTTATTAAATTTTCATCTCAGTCTAACTAGTATTGCACATGCTAGCCACTAGTAGACTTTGTTGTCATGAACTGACATGTTCATCACCATTTTCATTAGTGGTGCTAATCGCCAACCACTAATACAATTCAATTCAATTTCCGAATTTTCATGTTCATTAGTTTGCTTTACTTTTTTTTTTGAATCCGTCATATCCAATGGAACCTGCTTACCGTTAGCCACCGTCGGTCCATGAAAGAACCTCCGATGAAACAGTCTTACGATCACCGATGGCCCAAGAGGAACCTCCGATAAATCGTGCCTTTCTTTTAGATACCATTGCACTGTGGAATAAATCACATCGTGCCTTAGTAACCTTTTCGTACTTTTCACGTGCATGGCGATATGCATCACTCTTCCTTTCCCTCTATAAAAATCCTATCTCTTTCCCATGTACCATGCACGCTTAAAGCACTTTAGACGACTTTCCTTTAAACTTTATCTTTGTAATATAGGGTAACCATGGATTCAATCATAAACATTTTCATATAAACACACACACACACACACACACACACACACATATATATATATATATATATATATATATATATATATTATATATATATATATACTATATACTATATATATATATATATATATATATATATATATATAGTTTATACATATTATAAAATATATTCATAATATGGAAACCATAAATCACGCTTTATTAAACTATGGAAACCATAATCATTTCATATTTTCTCAACATAATTAAAGTCAAGAAAACCACATTTCCCTTTTCATTTAAACATTTATAACATAGATATCAAAGTATATATATTTGTAAAGCATTAATATATATATATATATATATATATATATATATATATATTTCATAAACATTTACATTTTCCCTCACCTTAGTTATTTAAGCCCTTTTTCCTCCTTTAAAAACTTTCCACCTTTGTCCTTAATCACTTTCCTCATACAAGTCACATTATCCATAAAAACATTCATACCTTAACAATATTTAATTAAACCATTAAACACAATATACTTTCTATTAAATTAGAAAGCAACCCTTAAGCATTTTCTTATTCAACTTAATCTCAACTTATCCAATTCACTTCCAATTAAATCAAGGCTCATGACAACATCATTACAAGCCTTAAATCAAGCCATTAGCATGCTTAAAGTGAAAAACCCATAATGCCCTTCACCTTAACCAAAAATTACATTTTTATACCTAATGTGGCGCCCGAATCCGGTCAGTTGACCTTTGTCAACCGGCGGAAAACATTATTGTCTCATATCATGAGACTTCGTACATAGTAAAAATGGCCACGTGGGCCCGTACATCAATACTCACTAAAAATCTAACCAACTATATTACAATAGTTGAGGGTTAATTACATCGCTCTTAATACAAACATATATTAAAATTTAGAATTCTAACATGTTTTCAAAATAATCGATCAAAGCCCATATATCGGTTTCTTCTCAGTGGCCTCTAATGGCGTCGTCTTCTTGAAACGGTCGGTACACGAAATAATGCTCCTCGATAGGGTGGCTTGTGCAGTAGTGGAATTATCCTACATAGATTTTCATGCAAGTGCGGCTTTACTGATGGTTCAGCCTGAGCACATTCAGCAATACATGATCTACTTGAATATCACCATGATATGGATGAATGTGACTCACCCTTCCCACTTCTCGAGCCTCACTGACTCCTCCTTGCAAGCCTAAGCGAATGTGAGAAAACATCGTTTACCCCGAAGCAAAAGGTTTTTTGTTCTCGGCTTCGTACTACGGAGTTTCGGTAAATATATTGGAATGACCACTTGAGGAGAATTTGTTGGATAACTCTCGAGAAACAATTCATGGGCCCTTGACGTGGTGTTGGACAATCTCAAAACGATTCTCGGAAAATCTTCCATTGAAATTCCTTTCACAACCATTTTCCTTTTTATTTTCTTTCATGTCATGCACTCACACCTACCATTCTAGGGTGCCCGGTGCATATGGAATGCATTATGCCATTTCAAAAAAACTTCATGTTAATATATAAATCATGCATATACTAACTGAATTTATCCAATTCCAATGGCTCACACACAATTATATTACATATAATTCAAGCATCACGTTAACACATTAATTAGCATGCATTAACATCTCATTTTCCATACGATTAAAGCCGTCGGTGACAAATTCACGTGGACATGTTCGGTCCATGAGCACGCCGAATTTGTTTTTGCAGTCTGGCTAGCATTGGAAGCATGCGTGGGTAGCCCTCTCACCAAGCATCGGTTCCACAAAGAACCCATGGCCATTTCTAGCCTCACACACACCAAATACAATTTGCATGTTATTTAACATCAAACAAAACTCACAAATATAACCTGAAGCCACGAAGCGATCCATGGGCGTCAACGAGTTCCAAATTTCGGCATTTCGGTCCAGTTTTAGGGCCAGGCCAAGCGACCATTCACAACCTCAAACACTCCAAATCATTAACAAAGCTCTTAAACAAGGATTAAATCAAGTAGGAGAAAACCCCTACCTCCCGGAGTTGTCGAAACTCCAAAAAACCGGTCCTTGGCGTAGCCCTTAAGTGTAGAATAACTTTGGCCTTCTTGGCGACGAGCAGTTTTTAGAAAATTGAGGGTTTTTAGAGAGAGAAAGTACCTTCCTACTAGGGTTTATATTTCCTCTAAATGCTGTTTTGGTCTTGGTTGAGCCCTAGGGGCTGTTTGGATTGTGTTCCTTAACACAAAAATTGTATTTGGCTAATTTGGAGTTGTTTTTGTTAAGTTGATTTTCAGGCTGAGTTTGGGATGGGTTTTGTGCCATGTTTTTGGCTGAATTATGGACTCAATTGGGATGGGTTTGTTGCCGGGTGAAAGGGTTGTTTCTGGGTTGAGTTTGGGTAGGAAAAATAGAATGTACGGGAGCTTAAGGGAGCCAGGGAAGCAATTCGTGGGTTTCCTTGTTGCTGCCCGATCCTTTGTTTATCTGAGGCCTCCAACTTCGGACGACCATAACTTTCACGTCCGAGCTCCGTTTTGGGTGTTCTTGGACTCTATGGAAAGCCCTTTGAGTATAAAATCCATCCATACATATGTTGATAAAATTTGAACTCATATTGGTCCGAAATTTATGAAAAACAGTAGGCCCCTGCTGGTGCGCGTCAGTTACTGTTCATATGAGGCCTCCAACTTTGGACGGACATAACTTTCTCATCCGAGCTCCGTTTGGGGTGTTCTTGGACTCTTTGGAAAGATCTTGGAGTATATAATCTGACCATATGATTTTAAATGGAAATTGGTGCTCAAATCCTTGTTTAAAAATTGATTGTTACAACAAGTGTGCTAATTGTTAGTTGTGTGGATGTGAGGAGTTGTGTGCTGAAGTGGCCATTACATGGCAGGTTGTAGGCTATCTTAGGTGCATGATATGCAATGAATTAGCCTAGGAAATGAGGTGTGTCATTACTTTCCTAGGTAGTGACTTGATGAAATGTTAACATGTGTTTGTGTGATTGATTGAAATGGCATTTCTTGGTTAAGAGGTGTCGTACTTAGATGTCGTCTGATGTGCTTATATTGGGTTTGTGATGTGTTTAAATGTCAGACATGGCTATTGTATGGCATGTTGTAGGCTAGTTTATTGGGCATTATGCGCCATGATGTAGCCTAGGGATTTGAGTATGACATTACTTGTCTAAGAAGTAGTCGGAATGATGTTGATGGATGCTTGTTTGATGTGTTGACAAGAATGTGATAAATATAGTATATTTGCATGTATATTAACGTTTAGCAGTGTGGACTTTTGTGCATTAGACATAGAGTCCATGGTGCACGGTGGAGTGTGCGGTATGGGAGTGTCCATTTAGAGGTCTTTATACATTGGGCTTGACTTAGAGTGCAATATAGCACAATTGCATTGCAACGGTGCCGAAGGACATCGCATGGTGTGGGTGTTTGTTTGGTCGTGTCATTCATCATCCTTGGTGAATGGGTTTTGGACTCGTACTTTGGATGAAGTCCAATGAAGATCCACGGTTTGCATGGTGTTGCATGGGTTAAGGAAATGGAAATGGCTCATTGCATTTCATATGCATTAGGGCACCCTAGAACAGTAGGAGTGAGTGTATGAGATGGTTTCTTGAGAGAATTGTTTAGAGGTTGACCCGACAATATTATTTATCGAATTTCACTACAATGCTCCCGGGTGTTGTATACACAATATCAATCGTCGGAGTATGCCCAACTGATATACGGAGGGTTGTCCATATAATGTCAATCATCGGAGTATGCCCAATTAATATACATTGGAGGGTTGTCCGAAATAGATTATCGGAACGTGTCCACTATTTATATCGGAAGGTTGTCCACGGGTAAACACAAATACCTTTGTTTGGAAATGGGTTTCATTCATGGCAAAATGCATGTTTGAGGGAGTCGGTGAGGACTTGATATATGGGGCATGATGAGTCGTGTCTCATTCATGACAACTAGGATTGCATGTCCTAGGTTGGTGTGTGCTTGGTTGTTTGACCATTCATGTGCATTTAGGTGGGGAATAGCCCTTGTAGGACTTATCTCTACTGGGCGTTATCTCACCGCATCATGGGACCCCCCTTGTAGACCCTCAATTTTGCCTCTCAACAATTGCATTTATCCTATGGGTGTCACACTCACCCATCGTTCTCATATAACACCAATAGGGCCCTTTTAGGTTTAGTTTGTCTCTGAGCCTCGGGTGGGCTTGTATGTGGTCCGTTGAGTGCGTATGTAGTTCACTTTATAGTGTCATCATGGCTTATTTTTATTTATTGGAATCTTGCTATAGGAAGCAAGTGGGGCCCCCCTCGGGTTTAGCTCGATGAAGTTTATTAGGTATGTCAAATTCGAGACACTTGGGTTGTTTCCGATCCCATATCTCCCTTGTCCAGGAACTCATAAGTGTTCACTGTTTGTTTTGTTGGATTCCTTATTTACCAAGGAGGTTTTTTTATTAAAAATTCATAATTTTTGTCAACCGTTTGACTAATTGGTTTGACTGGTTCATCAGGGCAATACATATACAACATTGTTTTTTTGGGTGATTTTGGTGAGCACTCCTCCTTGTTTCGATCATATCTCCCTCATCTGGACTTGGAATGGTGCACTGTTTTTTTTGTTGGTCTCCTTATTATTCAGGGAACATTCTATCAAACTTTCATAATTTTCCTCAACCGGATGGACTGGTTGGCATCTGGTTCAACCCGGTTATCGGGCGGCTTAGTAATGGAGTCTTGTTTTGTTTTGGAACCCAAATCATATGGATTCCGGGCCATAAGCTCCAGTTCGACCATAGGCAGTATTATTGGGTCCATTTGGGCCCTTAACCCAAGTTTACATGCAGCCCACCATGAATCCATGTGGATACTTGGTGGTGAAGCAAGCAATCTTAAGATATTCGACTTGCATGGAAAAATGAGGAGAGGAGTTAATGGGGAGTTTGTTTAAAGAAGGCCCGATTGGGGCCCTTTCAAAGCTTGAAGGTGGAAAACACCAGGTAGGTTCGGATGCTGAGGTGGGAATCGATGCTCTAAAAGGAGAAAGATCAAAGTGAAAGGACCTTTGAGGCGGGACACTTTTAGGGCTCAATATACGTTCTTGGTCACCTTGGATGCTCGGTTTGTTTCTTTTACGTGTTTTTGTGGAAGAGGTAAGAAATATACCCTGGCTCCACTCTATTCTTTAAGATACATTCTGGTAGGTGAGGTTTCTCCTCGACCATTTGGCCGGTTTTCCTTTCATCACGTGGCTTAGGTTCAACGATTCTATTTGAGGCGGAGTTTGGGTAGTTTGGCTTATTTTGGTTTGGTTCTCACTCCTTCAGGATGAGAATCAATCACCGTTTTGTTTTGTTAGATTCTGACTCTCTTATGAAGGTTCCATAAAATTTGAGATCTCTCTCAAACCGATAAAGCGGTTGGGAAACCAGATCATTCGGTTCATTTAGGTTGGGTTTTGCGAGGCGGTTGGGTAGCTTGGTTGGTTTGGTTGGTTCTCCTCATCGGAGGCGAATCGATCACCGTTGTTTTTAGATTTCTAACTCTTTTTATAAAGTTATGGAAAATTTTGAGAGCCTCTCTCAACGATTTGGGCGGTTTGAAAACAAGATTAGTCGGTTCATTTAGGTTAGGTTTGCGAAGGAAGGCGAGTTTGCGTAGTTTGGGGTGTTTTGGTTGGTTCTCCTTTGTCAGAAGTGAGAATCGATCACCAGTTGTTTTTAGATTTCTAACTCTTTTATAAAGTTCTGGAAAATTTTGAGCCTCTCAACGATTTGGACTAGTTTGAAAACAAAGATTAGTCGATTCATTTAGGTTAGGTTTGCGAAGAGCGGTTCTTTTAGGTTGGTTGGTTTTGGTTGGTTCTCACTCATCGAGTGAGAATCGATCCTCGTTGACCACCTAACTCTTTTATAAAAGTTCTTGAAAATTTTGAGAGCCTCTCAATGATATGGACTGGTTGGAAAACCGGTCGGTCGGTTCATTTAGGTAAGGTTTGCGGAAGGCGAGTTTGCGTGGTTCGGTTGGTTTTGGTTGGTTCTCACTCATCCATTTGAGAATGATCACCGTTCGTGTGCTAGATTCCTGACATTGTAAGGATGGTTCTGAATTTTTGAAATCTTTTTTCAGCGGATGCGGGTAGTTGGGAAATAGAACCAGCCGGTTCATTAGGTTCGATTTGCTGGAATGATAGTTTGGATACTTTTCTTTGTTTGGGTTAGTTCTTGGTCATTAGAAATCGGAAGTGCATTCCTTTTGTTTTGTTGGATTCCCAACTTTGTGAGGAATTTTCTGACAATGTTTCAGAATTTTTCTCTATCGTTTGGACTTGTTGAGAGCGGGATTCAGCCAGGTTGTGCAAGGCGGCTCATGGGCATTCCCCTATTTTAGCATGTTTCAGTCTCGAATCTATCATGGCATGCTCTTAGTTGCCCAGTGAGAGACTGTAGGCTGCCTTTAAGTGCACGAGTTCGGTTCGGTTTGAACAAAGTGGGGTAGTAGGCAATGCGGGATTGGTATGTATGGTTTAGTTTGTGGGATTTTAAAGGGAATGTGTGCTAAAGTAAGCAAACCACTTACCTCCTTTCAGCCTGCTTCCTTTCTTTTGGTATGGGATCCAATATTTGGTTTTAAATGCATGATGTATGATGTATTTGCCTACCTATTTCACGCTATGCATGACTGGGACCTCGGGTACATGCTTAGGCGTTAGTATTTGTATTCATATCGCAGTAGCATGGTGTTTGGATTTTGACATTTGTGATGCATTTGAGCCTTTTGACTAACCTCTTATACAGCGCTTGGCTAGGGACCACAGGTATGTGCTTTAATGTTGAATAATGAATTTCACATGGATGCTTTGTGTTTGGGTGTCATGCATGCTTGCTATGTTTGTTGGCTAACCTTTGATGTAGCGTATGGCCAGGGACTACAGGTACACGCTATTTACCCTTTTGGTTGAGTGTTTTTTAAGCATCTTAGATGCAATTAGGTTAATTACGATCTATGTTGTATGTTTAGCCTAGGAAATTGTCGATCACGTGACTTCATGTGCTCCTACATACCCAATTCACTAGTAGAGTAGAGTTAGGGCTAGAGGGGTGCTACCTCATGCCAGAGTACGCTTCTAGAATGGAGTAATCGACCCGGACCAAAAATTTAGTTTTAGCGAGGCCAGCTTTTCCCTGCTTTGGAGTCATTGGGGTTTGTTCTTACTTGGTTTTCCACTTTTATAAAATAACAACAAAAAAGTAAATTAGCGACTCCAAAGAAAAGCTGTCCTCTAGAGCCAGTTTTCCCGAAAACTGAAATCAACCCACATTTTCCTTCCATATAAAAGCGAGTTGCGCCGGCCCGTGGATCGTGTAATGGTCCACAAATTGGCGACTCTATTGGGGATCGAACCCAGAATCTCTGGTTTCATAAGAGGATCAAACTTTAACTTGAATGGGGTCTGTTGGAGCATATGGTTCTCTGATCGGTAAGCTCTTAGTCTATATAGATAATTGATGATCATACACTTGATTGGTATTTGGCCTATATTTGTGATTTGTCTATGCTTGTTTGTTCACCTTTTGGATTATAGCATGCTTTCTCATTATTGATCGATATCTAGATATGATATTTGGGATTAGGCTTAGAGGATCATATTGTGTGTAAATATTGTGATAGGTTTGCTGTTTGCGCATGACAAATTGTTGCATGACTACCCTTTATCTTGCATGACTGCTTGATTTGTTTGTGTTTGTGGGGCACGGTTGTATCCCCTTGTTTCTGAATCACTAGTCTTGGTCGATTATTCCTCATTGATTAGCAGGTTGCTTGAGTCATTCAGTTGTTTTCCTTCGACCGAAGCTAGGGGTTTGGAATGGGTCCCAGCATAAGGGCTATATCGATGTATGGGAGCCTTATGGAATGACGGATGTAGAGCAATGAAGGCATGTATAGCCACGAGCTCGTTCATGGATACATGTGGCGGTGTGTCGCTTTGATTGTTGATTAGGATCGGGTTGTGTATCCTTGTGGAGTACGGTCATATAGCGCTTTAGGACTTGCCTTTCTCTTTGTTAGCTTACGGGCATCTTCCTAGGTATTACCGTATCGAATCTCGCTCACGCATGTGGGCCATTTATCAGTTAGATGTTAACATCACATGTCGACTCGTTCCTTAGAGGATTTCATTGTGGGATTGCATCTTGGATTGATTTAGGATTATTAGTCCACGGGGAGTGACATGCCTCTTCACTCTTCCAGAATTATTGATTAAGAAGCGACACAGGTTCCAGAGCTTGGTTTCGGATCGGAGTAGACTTGTTAGAATTCAGATCTGATCAGTTAGAACAAACATCAAATCATAGAGATATGGACTCTCAGTACGCTACTGTCGACCAACTAGCTGAGATTACCGATACCATGGCATCTCTTCGGGATGCTATATTGGGACTGGGACAGAGAATTGATGGGCATCAGGCCCAACCATTGCCAATTTAGGAGCACCCGCGTGACTCTACCCGCCTCACCACCACCACCGTCATCCACGGACCCGGTATGCGCGAGAATACCGAGTTCCACCTCGCTTACCCCCACCATTACGGACCCACTATATAGCGAGGACTATGCGGGTTCACCTCCACCACCACCCTTTGGTTCAATCGACCGCCAGTTTGGAGCTTTGTTCTGCATGGTCGGGCGAGACCATGCCACATTACTGTTGTGACCCCGTGCAGATTATTGATGACACTCGAAGCATTATCATTAAGTTGAAGCGGATCGGAGTCTCTGCATGTTTACGATGGAGTTATAGGTTGGGGCGGATATGATGACCTTCGATGGCGACCTTACCCGATTGAGTTCCATGCGACATTGAGAGGTACACTAGGATACGGTGCCCCCGTATTCACTTGCAGTTATACAACGCTGTTATGCGCGGGCATAGATTGGATAAGGCACAAATGATCATGCTTTTTCCTCTGTCGCTGAGTGGTGCCGCTCAGCGTTGGTTTGCATCATTGGACCCTTCGAGGCATAGGACATGGGTTGATTTGGGACAAGAGTTTATCAGACAGTATTCTTTTATCTTGTAGTGGGCGTATCCGGAGAAGTTAGAGGCCCCGAGGCGGCGGGATGAGTCAATCGCTGTTTATATCTCCCGATGGAGGAGAAGATATACCGAATTATAGATAGACCCTCGGGCGCGATCGAGATCAGCATGATTCACGCGGTCTTCGACCTCCGCTTTGCTAGGCATCATGGGTTTCTCTGAGACAGAGACTTGGATCATTGGTTCAGGCCGCTTTATGGCATTAAGGAGGTATATCTAGAAATTATGGGCAGACTCTTCCCCTTCGAGACTCTAAGGAAGAGCGGGGTGGGACCCGGACCATCAGATGTTGGTGCCATTGGCATGACAGGACATAGGTCCCCACGTCACCCTCCGTTTCGAAGGCAGTTTTCAGACACTCCTTACCAGATGATGGGGCGGGATCGATCTGGAACCAGCTACTCACTTTCGGGCAGTTGGGCCTTCTTTTGACATTCGCCACCACAACCCCGGTATATGCTATACGAGGGCGCCTCGGGGAAGGCCACTTGTGCAGTACCATGTCGCGAGTATAAACAGCCTCCGCCGGCCGGCTAGGCGGTTGACCCGGGATGCCAGTAGAAACATTTCAAAGGTGGTTAAGGGTTTGATTATTCCACCACCACCTAGACCACCACTATAGCCCTGCCACCGGATTGAGCGGATTTCTTGTGCTTATCATCAAAGGCGGGTCATGATCTGAGATAGTGTCTTTACCTTTGAAGCATGCTATTGAGGACTTGATTGATCGAGTTTGGTTGATTTAGGGCGTCCTAGTGACTACGGACTCGCTACCCACTCATGACACTAGGCTATACCTCCACCTGGAAGTGTACATTTGATTGAGTATTATTCCAGAGATGAGATATTCATGATGGGATGGGATGGGCTCGACCCGTCGGTTGTATACAGAAACTGAGTTTTAGTGCTCGCGGGGTTAGCAGGGTCTCTAGGCCATTTAGATTGATTCCAGATGATGTTCCCCGACAGACAGTAATATCGCTGGTATACTTGCAACATGTTCCTCCCACTTAAACACCTTCATTACGTTCCCCGGAGGAGTATAGGCGGTACATAGAGATGTTGATTGTTCTGCAGTGGAAGGGTAGCTCAGCTTGCGCTGATAGACCTTTTGCTGGCATTGATGCTAGAGATGAGATTCAGAGGGAAGTGATGAAATTTTACGCGGTACCCACTCGGGCCCGCATTTCCATTTGGAACTTATTGGCTCATCCATTTTTATAGAGATGCATTGATCGGGGCTGTAGTCGGTTAGGAGTTGACACTTCTTACCACCCCTGGGGCCGATCCACTTTCTAACAGCGGATAGGGCTACATGCATAACATTTTCGACAATGATTTACCCTTGAGGATTAAGCCATGTTCGTCCCTTATTCGTGATATTTGCTTGTTAAGGTCGAGAAGGGTGCCATCGAGTCTTCTTGGACAACGGCTCATACTAGCGTTTGTCAGCTGGTTCTTGCCATTGCCTTAAGTTTTTCACCATTCGATTTTGGGCCACATACCTGGTCGTCAAAGCATGATGGGACTCGGAGGGCGGAGTTTGGGTACTCGGCACACATGTCATGATTAGTGCGGTCATATACTCCATACTCTTCAGTTTGAGGATCGATCATCCTTTAACCTACTTCTTGGTAAGCCCTTGGATTCATGAGGCCGGGTCTTGTACCATCTTTCAGCCGTCGAAGGTGAAGTTCATACATGAGGGCGCATTATCACGGTCGATAGAGATGTTATTACTTCCTACGAACCCGGTCTGAATCGACCCGGTAGAGATGACTTATTTGACCGGGTTTGTTGACGAAGTTCGGGTTGTTAACTGAGGATGACGGACATGAGTACCCATGTCATTGACCGATCTGTTAGCACTTTGGTGCTTAGCATGATGAGAGGCATGTCTTATATGCCTGGTTTGGGATTGGGTCGCCGCCAACAAGGGCCATGCGAGTTTACTATTACAGTTGATCACGACATGCCATATGGATTAGGTTACACTCCTTCTGAGGATGATGCACGACACATGGCGATGTTGCGCCGAGATAGGGTGAGACTCGCTTGTCCGGGGTTCCATTCGATTACCCCTTTCGCCCATACACTTTTCAATTAGCTGACTATTTTACCAGAGGATCAGAGCATGCACCCCACACAGAAGGAGTTGAAGATAGTTGAGACTTCCAGGGATTGGTCAGAGAAGCTCCCTTTCGCGTTGTGGGCTTATCGTACATCTTTTCGTACCTCAACTGGGGCTACACCTTACTCTTTGGTATATGGCATGGAGCGAGTCTTTGCTGATAAGTGAGATAGGATCCTTGAGAATAGCATTAGAGCATCGGATGTCGAGATTGAGTGGGCTGGAGTCCGGGTGCCGATCAGCTCAGCCTTTTAGATGAGAGGAGATTGAGGGCAGCTGATCATGTTCAGGCCTATTAGAGGAAAATTACCGTGCATTTGAAAAGGGTCAGGCCTAGGAAGTTTCAAAAAGGCGACCTAGTCTTGAAGGTCCTCAGGGTTAATCATGACCACAGAGGTAAGTTCGGACCAAGTGGAGGCGGGCCTTATGTCATCAGAGATGGGCTGAGGGAGCGACTGGTTGGCCAGACTTAGACGGAATCGAGTTCCGCAGGCCGATCAAGTATGGGATCCAGGCGAAGAGGTTTTACGCTTGAGATCATGGTTAGAGGATGGGTGGCCATCATTTTGAGTAGCCATATTCCTTATTGCACACCTATACATTGATATATCCTATTGCTAATACTTTAGACCTCAACGGTTTTATTATAGCCTATTCTTTCATTGACCTTGCATACTTTTTCACGGGTTGAAATTTTTGCCCACGTCGCGCTTGCATATTAATTGGATTCGTAGGCATTATAAGCATTGTGTCTCTTAGTTGTCTTTCTCCACATCATTGTTTGTTTCTTTCTCCTCCATTTGCATCTCTTCACAAATACGCCTTTGAGTCTAGTTTCTATCATCTCTATTCATTTCACTTTTATCTTCTTTTGAGTAATGATGGCGTGCTCTCATCCTAGAGCTGGTCGGGTTTGTCACACCTTTATTCACGCCTATAGGTTTTGATAAGTTCTTAGGTTGAGGACCATTTGGGTTGGAGGTTTGATGTTCTTTTGGTTGGATTGTGTTAGTATGGCATTCGACCTACTTTGGTGGTTCGACGCAAAAAAAAAAAAAAAAAACAAAACAAAAAAAAAAAAAAAATAAAAAAAGTGTGTTTGTTTGATATTCGTTACTCATTTAGGTTTGAGAGATTTATAATTCTCAAGTTGTTAAGCATTGTACGATCTTTCTCCATGGATACAGGTAACATTGGGTATGAGTTTGGGTTGTAGCATTAGGTCCCTGGATCATTACCTACCTCACCTCCCATCTTGTAGCTTGCTTTGACTTAGCGTTCTGGGATGAGTTGTTACGTTGTTGTCGCATTTACCCACATTTATCCCAGCTTGTTTCTTCCTTTTTTTTTTTTTTGCTTTATCCAGTTCATCATTTTCTTGTCCCTTCGGTCTTCTTCTACTCTTATTAATCATCGTCTGAAACTGCTTAAGCGTGTGTCGCTGATTGCACTTCACTTGTCATTTCACATTGTTCATTTGGATGTTGGTTGAGTCACCTTGCTCACGCTGATCCTTTGATATTTGACATTCGTGCGGGGTTTAGCGTGTGGGTATTTGAGCGCCGTTTCCCATCATGTCATTCACCTTTCACCCCTGGCCTACATTACGGTCCGAGTCGTAGACCGCCACACGAACCATAGAGATCTCGTGTTTAGCGAAGCATTTTATATGGGCGAGTTCTATCTACTAGTAAGTGCGGGATGTAAACGGTCTACGTTCTTGGGGAGTATCCCGGGTCACATATTGCTTCTCCATTTAGTTTAACGCCTCGGAGTCCATGATTAGATATAGATGTCTGAGAGAGTCGGGACCATTGATAGCCCATTATTGATCTTTCGACCGTTCACCTTTGGGGCATACCCCATCCTTTCATGTTGGCATTGGCTCGTGCGCGCCTGTGGCGACCCATTTCACCTAGAGATATTTTGGCATCAGTTTGAGTGTGCTCCACATGCGACTAGGTTTTTCTTCATACGGCCGAGAGTGCTTCCTGGGGCTAGCCTAGGGTAAGATTCTCTCATATTCGTCAACTCAATAGGGTGCACCTTTGGCGCACACCCATATGTTATCTTGTTAAAAGCATTCGAGCGATTGGTTCTTCAAAAATTTATTTGAGTTTTTCATCAAAGGCACTTGCATCGGATGTGCACATTGGGGCATACTATATCGGTTTTATGGAATGGGGAAATGGATGATTTTTCACGAATGAGCGTTTGTGATGTTTTTCAACTCGACTTTATTTGCATGTGCGATTATGAATTTGACATGGCGTTGATACCTAGATCGAGGCATAACCCCTTTCTTTCACCCTTGGTCACATTTGGCAGAGATTGTCTAGGGCATACCCCTTTATTCCAGTCTTGTTATTAAGTTCTTGGTTTCTCGCTTATCATTTGGGCACTTTACGTCACCTTGGGGCATACCCTTTGTCATCAAGGCGGTATCTCCAGCGGTTACATCTAAGTTTCCAGCCATGCTCTAGGTTTCGTTTTAGTCGTCCCGTTTCAGTTTAGTTAAATTAGAGCCTTAGTTTTGGCATCCCTATCCCTTTTAATCTGGTGGTTCTCCGAGTACTGCGCCAGTTCTACCTTCTCCGATCCTTATCCGGTACTCATCGGGCCCTTCTACGGTACTCGCCGGATTTTCACCTTTCCGGCCTTTCTTTGGATCCCACCTTTCGGTACTATTAAATTTCTACCTTTACGGTACTGCCCAGTTCTGCCCTTTCGTACTCGCCGGATTCTACCGCCGATACTCGCACGGATTTCTATTTTGGTACTCTCCGAATTTTCCGCTTCCCGGTACTCACCCGGTTTTACGCCTTCTCCGATACTCGCTTTCGGATCCCATTTCCGGTATAAGCCGGATCCACCGCCTCGGTACTCGCGGTTTTACCTTCTCACGTGCTGTTTCCGGATCCACCTTTCGGTACTCTCACGGATCCTACCTTTTCCGATTACTACGGCAATTTTCCCTTCCCAGTACTCACGCGGATTCTACCTTTTCGGTACTCGCCCGGATCCCACCTTTTTCGGTACTCTCCCGGATTTTACCTTCTCCGATACTCTCCCGGATCCTACCTTTTCCGGTACTCACGGATTACCTTCCGTCACTCGCGAATCCCCATTTCGATTGCACCGGATCCTACCTTTTCCGGTACTCACCCGGATTTTACCTTCCCGGTACTCGCTCGGATCCCACATTTCCGGTACTCGCCCGGATCCCACATTTTCGGTACTCGCCCGGATCCCCCATTTCCGGTACTCTCCCGGATCCTACCTTTTCCGGTAATCACAGGGATTTTCCTTCGATTACTCACCTGATTCTACCTTTTCCGGTACTCGCCTGGATTTCTATTTTTTGGAACTTGCTCGAATTCTACCCTTTCCCGGTACTCGCTCAGATTCCACCTTCCTGACACTCGCCGTGATTCTACCTTTTCCGATACTCACCCGGATCCAACCTTTAGATACTTGCGGACCCTTCTCGAGCTTGCCGGATTTCTCACCTTCTCCAACATACGCCCAGTTTCATTATCTTTTCACAGTATTGTGCCGGATCACTCATCTTCGAGGCATGGTACGGTTTTCTTTAAGTCCTTCAATCGAGTGACTCTGTTCAGTTAACGCCGATTACTAGGTAAGGGACAAGAATTGGTGGTCATCTGGGTTCTTCACTAGAATTCATTTCACTCTTGCATCGCTTGCACTTCGCACCCACGATTCACTCGTTCATTCACTCTACTGAATAGGGGCATATTTGTAGACCCTTAATTTTGCCTCTCAACAATTGCATTTATCCTATGGGTGTCACACTCACCCATCGTTCTCATATAACTCGTGGGCCCTTTTAGGTTTAGTCGTCTCTGAGCCTCGGGTGGGGCTTGTGTCACAGTCCGTTAGAGTGCGTGTAGTTCACTTTATAGTGTCATCATGGCTTATTTTTAGTTATTGGCATCCAGTGCTATAGGAAGCAAGTGGGGGCCCCCTCGAGGTTTAAGCTCGATCAAGGTTTATTAGAGTATGTCAGAGTCGAGACGCAGGCTTGTTTTGATCATATCTCCTTGTCGAACTTCAAATTGTTCCTTTGTTTGTTTAGTTGGATTCCTTGTATTATTTACAAGGAGGTTTTTATTAAAATTCATAATTTTTGTCAACCGTTTGACTAATTGGTTTGACTAGTTCGTCGGGGCAGTACATATACAACATTGTTTTTTGGGTGATTTTGGCAAGCACTCCTCCTTGTTTCCAGTCATATCCTCCTCATCGGACTTGTAATCATTTTTAGTTTTTGGTCTCCTTATTCTTCAGGGAACATTCTATCAAATTTTCATAATTTTCCTCAACCGAATGGACTGGTTGGCATCTGGTTCAACCGGTTAATCGGGACAGCTTGTGTGGAGCGCTGTTTTTTGTGATTTTGGAGCCCAAATCCTATATGGTTCGGGCCCATAAGCTCAAGTTCGACCATGGGCAGTATTGTGGGTCCATTTTGGGCCTTGGCTTAAGTACATGCATCCCGCATGAATCCATGTGGATACTTGGTGGTGAAGCCGCGAAATCTTAAGATATTCGACTTGCATGGAAAATGAGAGAGGAGTTAATGGGAAAGTTGTTTCGAGACTGATTGGGGGCCCTTTCAAAAGCGAAAGTGAAAACACCAGGTAGGTTCAGATGCTGAGGTGGGGAATCCCGGTATAAAAGGGGAGGAAGCGATCAAAGTGGAAGGGACGCTGGCGGGACACTTTCGAGTTCAAACGCGCGTTTGCGGTCACCTTGGATGCTTTCGGTTTGTTTCTTTTTCTGCGTTTGTGGAAGAGGTAATAAATATACCCTGGCTCACTCTATTCTTTAAGATACATTCTGGTCAAATTTGAGGTTTCTCCTCAACCATTTGGCCGATTTCACACGCTCATGCGTGGCCCGGTTCAACGATTTCTGTTGGGCAGTTTGGGTAGTTTGGCTTATTTTGAAAGGTTGGTTCTCACTCATCGAGATGAGAACTGATCACCGTTGTTTTGTTAGATTCCTGACTCTCTTAGGAAGGTTCAGAAAATTTTGAGATCCTCTCTCAACGAGATGAACTGGTTGGGAAACCAGATCATTCGGTTCATTTAGGTTAGGTTTGCAAGAAAGGCAGTTTGGGTAGCATGGTTGGTTTTGGTTGGTTCTCACTCATCAGAGCTGAGAATCGATCACCGTTTGTTTTTTTAGATTTATAACTCTTTCATAAAAGTTCTGGAAAATTTTGAGAGTCTCTCTCAACGATTTGGACTGGTTTGAAAACAAGATTAGTCGGTTCATTTAGGTTAGGTTTTGCAGGACAGGCGGTTTGCGTAGTTTGGTTGGTTTTGGTTGGTTCTCACTCATCCGAGAGCTGAGAATCGATCACCATTTGTTACATTAGATTTCTAACTCTTTTATAAAAGTTCTGGAAAATTGCAGAGCCTCTCAATGATATGGACTGGTTGGAAAACCAGATCGGTCGGTTCATTTAGAGTAGGTTGCAGGACAGGCAGTTTGCGTGGTTCGGTTGGTTTTGGTTGGTTCTCACTCATCCGAGCTGAGAATCGATCACCGTTTGTTGTGCTAGATTCACGACTTTGTAAGGATGGTTCTGAAATTTTTTGAAATCTTTGTCAACCGTCTGGGGCTGGTTGGGAAACCGAACCAGCCGAGTTCGTGGTTGATTTGCTGGAAATGATAGTTTGGATACTTTTTCTTTGTTTGGGTTAGTTCTTGGTCATTAGAAATCGGAATTGCATTCCTTTTGTTTTGTTGGATTCCCAACTTTGTGAGGAATTTTCTGACAATGTTTCAGAATTTTTCTCTATCGTTTGGACTTGTTGAGAACCGATTCAACCGGTTGTGCAAGACAGCTCATGGCAGCATCCTATTTTAGCATGTTTCAGTCTCGAATCTATCATGGCATGCTCTTAGATTTACCCCAGGAACCTGTAGGCTGCCTTAGGGTCTGAGTTTGATTTCGGTTTGAACAAAGTGGGGTAGTGGGCAATTCGGGTTAGGTATGTATGGTTTGGTTTGTGGGATTTTAAAGGGAATGTGTGCTAAAGTAAGCCAAACCCACTTGCCAGCTAAACACCTTCCTTTCTTTTGGTATGGGATCAATATTTGGTTTTTTTAAGCCATGATGTATGATGTATTATTGCCCCTACCTATTCCTGCTATGCATGGCTAGGGACCTCGGGTACATGCTTAGGCGTTGGTATTTGTATTCATATGCGCACATGGTGTTTGGATTTTGACATTTGTGATGCATTTGAGCCTTTTGACTAACCTCTTATACAGCGCTTGGCAAGGGACCATAGGTATGTGCTTTAATGTTGAGTAATGAATTTCACATGGATGCTTTGTGTTTGGGTGTCATGCATGCTTGCTATGTTTGTTGGCTAACCTTTGATGTAGCGTATGGCCAGGGACTACAGGTACACGCTATTTGCCCTTTCGGTTGAGTGTTTTTAAGCATGCGAGATACCAATTAGGTTGGTCTGATCTATGTTGTATGTTTAGCCTAGGAGACTGTCTGATCTGTGACTCATATGCTTCTACATACCCAATTCACTAGTAGAGACCGAGTTCCGGGCCTAGAGGGGTGCTACCTCATATGGTACGCCGGATAGTGTCTGACCCCGGACCCGAAATTTAGTTTTAAGCAGACCGCTTTTTCCATCTTTGGAGTCATTGGGGTTTTTGTTCTTGCTTAGTTTTCCCTTTATAAAATAACAACAAAGTAAGTGGCGACTCCAAAGAAAAACTGTCCTCCTCGAGGACGGATTTTCCAAAACTCGAAAATCAACCCACATTTTCCTTCCATATAAAAGCGAGTCGCGCCGGCCCGTGGATCGGGTAATGGTCCACACCCTTTCAGGTACAGGACATGTGCAGGAAGACGGTGCTCCTTAGAGGCTAACATCATGAAGCGGGCCTGATTGTGGCCTTGATCCATGTTGTGTATATTATATTAGAACATGTTAGTTTTAATATAATGTTTTGTATTAAGAGTGATGTAATAACTCTTGGTGGCTTCGGTGATATAGATTGTGTTTATATGGATAAATGGGTCTTAAGTGGACATTTTTACTCGTATGTGGACCCGGTGTGGTCGTTGTATAATATTGGGACAAGTTGCCATGAAAATGCACAGGTTGTATTTTGGGTAGAGCTCGGTAAGGAAGCTGCGCCGATTTTGTTAAATCCTGAGTCCTGGGAAAAGGGGACTAAATGGTGTGGTGTCGAGTTACCCGACATCCACGAATCTTCCGCGGGTTGATGAGTTGTCAACGGACCCTCGGGATTTGGGGCGTCACACCTAAATCAATTATTCTTCTTAAAACTTTAATTCTAATACATTCCATTAATTCATTCAAATATTCAAGTAATGTCATTAAATCAATTAAAACCAATCAAACAACATCACTTCCATTAACATCCATTGTTAACCGAAATTTACAACCCTTATAATCTCACTCTTTCTTTTCAATTACTTAGCAAAATCAACATAGAATCATGTCAATTTAATAGCTAAAGCCTTAACATAACTCAATTGAAGGTTTAGATAAATAAATCCAAAAAACCCTAATTGCTTACCTTAATAGTTTTGGTGTCTTGGTGCTAACTTGAATTCAAATGAAGTCTCTTGTTCAAATCTACATAAAGACATGCCAAGAAACTCATTTACACCATCATATAACCATTTCCTCCATTAACCTTCAAATTCACAGAGACTAGTAAGTGATCTCACCTTAAAAACTTGATTTTTCACTTAGGATTTGATCTAGGGTACTTCATGGACATGATGAACACTTGAAATGGACTTGAAATGGCATGAGAATTACTTGAAAGGCTTGAAAAGGGGCTGCCTAAGTTGTCTCCCTTGCATGGACGTGAAGTGCTTCCTTTTTGGCTTCACTTTTGCCTTTCAAATTTTCTCACCCGTAAGCACACCCACAACCAAGCATAATGCACTTTAATGATCATTTTCATGCCTAATTTGCCCTCCAATTGTCCTTAAATTAACAACATGCCATTGGTTGCTTGCCTTGAATTCTAATTGATTATATGTAACCATATAATCCAAAAGCAACCAAATTTACTTACTTTTCCTTAATCCTACTAACTGAATCATATTGGAAACCTTGCTCTCTTGGATTTAGCTAACATAAGTATCACTTTAACTTTAGTTAACTTTAACTCATCAACTAACCAAAGTTAAGTTAACTACTTTATGACAAATATCAAAGTTAATGGAATCCACGTGGCAATCTCTAATAGGTCCATTCTTAATGACATGGATCACCAAGCTTACTTGGCCCCATTCTATTGGTTCTTGCTTTGCTTACTTAGATTAGGCTTACTCATTAAATGACTTAAATGCCCTCCTTGAAAATAATACTCCTATATTGATAAAAACTCTGAAAATATTCCATGATCGTCCAATCATAAAATTGACCATGGAATACTCTAATTAAACTTATTTCCTATCATGAGCATGCTTTAAAAAAAGAATCCTAGGGGTACAAGGAATATTTTTATAACTATTTCGTAAAAAGGGCATTGTCGCCATAAATCGTCTGACACTTCAAAAACCCCTTAAACGAATTCCGTTTTAATAAGTTTCAGTTTCTTTAGACTCAATACATTATTCTCAACATTTTCGATTTTCAGGGCTTGCTTTTCCAAAATTACTATTCATTTGATTGTTTTCAGTCAAATACATAACTATCGAAAACAAAACACTATTCATGGAAACATTAGATTCGGTCTTCTGATTCCACCTCGTATAAATTTCATCCTCAAAATTTAAATTTCATACCTGACTAAAACAGGTGTGGATACTGAGTCTGCATTTGATCTTCACATTCCTATGTTGCTTTGTCTCTGCCGTGATTCATCCACATCACCTTCACTAAAGGAATCACTTTGTTCCGAAGAACCTGATCCTTTTGATCAACAATCTGAACCGATCTTTCTTTATAAGTCAAGTCTTCTTTCAATTCAACCGGTTGATCCCTTAACACATGTGAAGAGTCACGCCATATACGTCAGCCGGCGTGAAGAGCGTCATGTATTCGGCCAATTCGGGTGGCAACCTCAGCCGTCGCTACCTCCCGATTTTCTAATTTCATAAGGTCAATATAGCGAGGACTTAACTTCCCTTTCTTTCCGTCGCGTTGCCGGTGATATCCTCATAAATACCTGATCCCTCACATGAAATTCCAAATCTCTCCTTCGGCTATCAGCATGACTTGTATGTCGATCTTGTCTTCCATCCCCCAATCTATCATGATAACCTTAACATCATGCATGCGTGACTGGGACTGATTTGGACCTAACAATTTTCTCTCGCCTACCTCGTCCCGACATAATGAGTCCTCCCTTCCATATAAATTAAATGGCGCCATTTCAGTGCTTGAATTATAACTATTGTTGTAGGCAAACTCCATTTATGGTAGATATACATCGACTTTCTTTAAACTCTAACACATAAATACGAGCATATCTTCCAATGTTTGTATGGTTCTTTGATTGGCCATCGTCACAAGGATGTGGAAAATTAAATCTTGAAATGTAACCTAGTACCTAGAGCTCTTTGTAAGTTGAATAAGAATCGAGTAGCTAGTGGATCTACGTACGATACTTATCAATAATGACGTCTTAGTAGTCGTACAATCTCTTTTACATACCTTCGACTGACTACTCAATTTGATCAGCATTTTCATAGGTAGGAAATGGGCTTATTTAATCAATCTATCAACAATCACCCATATCGCGTCATAACTACTCTGGAAACACAGAAGTCCTACCACAAAATCCATCGTGATTCTCTCCCATTTCCACTGAGGGATCGGAAGAGATTGTAAGAGCCCTGTAGGTCTTTGATGCTTAGCCTTAACTTGCTGAAAAATGAGACATCTTGAGACAAACTCTGCAACATCTTTCTTCATACCCCTCCACTAGTAGTGTTACCTCAAGGTATGATACATTTTAGTGCTTCCTAGATGCATCTCATATGCAGAAGAGTGAGCCTCTTCCATAATTTCTTTCTTTAATCCTCCCACATCTAGTACACTGGCTTTGTGACCCGTGTGAAAATCCTTGAGTTTCCCGATTTCGGCTTCCCTTTTGACTTAACCACGATCGGATCTTGAGTCTGCCCAGCTCCCTTATCTGTCTATCGGTACGGACCGAACATGAAATGTAGATAGTAAAAAGCTCGATTATCACATCGACTCCTAGTCTCACACATAAAGACCTCAATTCCATAAGTCTAGGGAGGTACACAGCCTTTAGGTGAGTATGGAACCCGTAGGTTTCCTACTGAGAGCATCAGTAACCACATTAGCTTTTCTCGGATAGTACTCAATAGTGCACTCATAATTCTTAATGAGCTCAACCCATCTCCTATGTCTCATATTTAACTCCTTTTGTGTGAATAAATACTATAGGCTCTTGTGATCTATAAAAATTATGCATGGAACCCCATATAAGTAATGCCTCCATATCCGTAGTGCAAAGACTACAACAACTAGCTCTAGGCTGTGTGTCGAATAATTCGGCTCATGGTTCTTCAATTGTCTCGAAGCAAATGCTATCACATTTTCATGTTGCATTAACACACACCTAAGCCTGCACGGAAGCATCTGGCACACTATATATCCCGTCACTTACTAGCAGTATGGCAGGGCGAAGTCAGTACTCGTTTTAGTTCATCGAAGCTTTCGCGCATGCGCTGACCATACAAACTTTTCCTCTTTCTTTGTCATTTTAGTCAAAGGAGCCGCTAACTTCGAAAACCCCTCAACAAACTTCCGATAGTACCTTGACAAACCCAGAAAACTCGGTATCTCTGTCATATTCGTAGGTGGTTTCCAGTTCACAATTACCTCAATCTTTTGAGGATCAACAAAAACCCCCTCCGCTGAAATAAAATGTCCTAGAAAGGCAACACTGTCTAACCAGAACTGGCATTTACTGAGTTTGGCATACAACTGATGTTCCCTCAGAATATGTAAAACAACTCTCAAATGCTCCTCATGATCTTCTTCTCTTTGGCAAGATAGATCAAATTGTCATCAATGAATACTATAACAAACTGATCCTAAATAAGAATTTGAAAGATCCTATTCATAAGATCCATAAAAGCAATTTGGGGCATTAGTTAGTCAAATGGCATGACTAAGATTTCGTAATGTCCATGCAGAGTATTCTAAAGTGTCTTGGGAACATCAGCGGCCGGATCTTTAATTGATGGTAACTTTGAACTCATATCAATTTTAAAATACCCTCGCTCCACATGTTAATTGATAAAAAGATCATCAATCGTAGAAGCGAGTATTGTTTGAGTATTGTCACTTTATTCGACTCTCTGTAAAATACACAATCTTAGACTTCCATCATTTTTCTTCACAAACAGAATCGACTCTCCCCAAGGCGAAGTACTTGGGTTGACAAAACCCTTACTTACAAGATCCTCCATATGCACTTTCAATTCTTTCAACTCTGGAAAGGCCATCACATGGGTGCCTTAAATTGGTTTTTCGAGGCTAATTCAATCTGAAAATCAATCTCTCTATCTGGAGGTATTCCTGGAAGATCCTCTGGAAATACATCCGGAAATTCTCTGACTACTGTAATAACAATCTCTCTGACTACTGGAAATTCTCTTTTCTATAACAATCCACTGTAGCATGATGTCTAGATAACCAATCCATGCCTAATATAACATCAAAGTCATGGATATCTAATAATATCAAGTTTGCCATAAATTCCTGGCCTCCAATAATCACCCTGCTATCGGTTAACCTCTACCTTTTCTCGAAGCAGATCCAGTAACAGGAAGAGATATCACTATGTTGTAGTCAATAGGCTAGGACTCCACATTAACATTTGAAATAAAACCCGTAGAAATAAAAGAATATGTAGCTCTAGGGTCTATGAGAATATGAGCATCCTGACCAAGTGAAAATTATACTTGTCACAACTTATCGGGAGTAGTATCGAAAGCATCACCTTTGCTAGGTAGCATATTTTGGCATGGAGTCGTAGGTCGACTGGAGGTCCTGCAGGTGGGCGACCTCTACCTCTTGGTACTAGGTCTACTGGAAGGATTAGAACCTTTACCAACTAAAAATGGCCTGCAATGCTGCTTTGATCTTGTAGGCGACCAGCGGGCTAACGTGGACATTCCTTTCAAAATGTTACGTCATCATAACAAACATCGATTGCCGAATTGCATTCCCTCTTGTGAAGCCTCTCACACTTACTACATTGCTGTCTCGGGGCGAGAAGAAGTTCGGTTAATTGGTTTTACTAAACTGCGAGATAATTGCTACCCACGACCTGTCTTACCACGCCCATGGTGGTTTTTCCTCCCACTTCTTTGATTTTTTCTTTGGATCCACCTTGAGTCAAGTAGATCCATCTCTCTTTGGCCTTGCGAACCACATGCGATTTGAGGCTAATCCGAGGCTCACTCTCGATGGTAGCCTCAACCACCTGTCCATATTGAGTACGAAGGAAACTTCATACAATATATGATCTCTTTTCTCAGGCCCACTGCAAACCTATTACTTTTCTTTACCTCGTGGTCACAAAATAGAGGAACATGCCACACTAGTTAAAACTTCTTTAATGTCACATCTTGGCTTGTGGTCCCTTGCTCGAGCATGGAAATTCATTTAAATTTCACAGTCTTTATAGACCGTGGGGTAAATTTCTCCTAGAAACTCCTCTTTAAAGCGTGTCCGAGGACACCCCATCTGAAAGCGAATCTTTGTCTTGCCTTCCCTTGGTGAAGTGCTATGTCTCTCAACCGAGCGAATATGTCACCATCTGCTCATCAGAGCATCCCATAACACTGAACACCCTCTCATTACCCTCTAGCCATGACCATGCCTTTTCAGGATCCCCTATTCTGTCATAATTTCTTGCCCCTAATTTCCTTGCCCTCTCAATGGACACTGTCGGCTCATGGGGCTGATGAAATGCTGTGGCTAAAATCTGAGCCATTTGTTCAAGCGATATATTAACTCCCGCTGGCTCTGTAGAACGTGATGGTCCTTCCGGTGAAGGCTCTAAAGGAACAAGAGGTGGAATAGGAACATTAACAAACTCATCCATAGGTTCCTCTCATTTGGAAGAGGCGGCTGCGAGAACCCTCATCTTAGGCCCAGACTGACCGGCAGCCTTATTTTGTAACATTTAAACATATCATATGTTATAAAGTTCTACTTATTTAAATTATCAAAATAACTCATGCACCTTTAAATAAAACATTAAATCATTTTAGGACATGGAGACTTTTCAAACCACCATAACATTTTCAAAACCTTGGGCTCTGATACCACATTGAAGGGATCCCACCCGGACCCAACCCGGATTTCCTCTTCCTAACTCGAGGGACTCTCCTGGCACTCCTACGGATTGGAAAAAACATTTCTTTTAAACCCTTTTTAAAAGTGAATATGTGGAGCGAACCCATTTATACAATTATTCTTTCCACTAAAACTTTATTAAACATGGTGGGTATATTTTTTTTCTTTTAAACATTAAATCATTTTTATACGATTAAACATTTTGTAGAAAATCGGGCAGAGTTTCCTCTATTTTTCGTACATTTCCTAATTTAAAACACCTGCAATAAATCATTTTACACTCCCAATAATGTTCATTTACTCCACATCCAACTATGGGACATCAAGTCCACCACAAGCAATTTCAAATCAAAATTTAAAATCATTGTCTGAACACCATAGAAATATAAACAATATTTTTATAACCGTTGGGCTCAAGTCGGGGATTACACCCAACCGCCTATGTACCTCTACCACACAGAGGAACAAAGCTCTCGTAGTTCATTTCTTTAAAACATAGATACATTACAAAATAAAGGTGTACAAGTAGTTATTTATAAAAAGGTCTATACATTTTCAAAAGAAAGTGAGGTGGGTAAATTGTGAGCGAAGTGTCATTGTGCTGAGATCACTGACTTTAGGTCAGTCTCTTCCCCTAAAAACATTTTATAAAACATTTGGAAAGAGGGTGAGCTAAAGGAGCTTAGTGAGAGCACAGTTCATATGAAAAGAATGTTTCCAGATATAGTTCAAATACAATGTGTAAAACAATTGTATAAATATCTTATTTCAATAAACATTTACTTTACTTTCTTTTCCTTTTTTTTTTAATCCGTCATATCCAATGGAAGCCGCTTACCGTTAGCCACCGTTGGTCCATGAAGAACCTGCATTGAAACGATCTTTGATCACCGATGGCCCAAGAGGACAGTAATTATTGCCTTATTTTAGATACCATTACACTGTGGAATAAATCACATCGTGCCTTGGTAACCTTTTCGTACTTTTCACGTGCATGCTGATATGCATCACTCTTCCTTTCCCTCTATAAAAATCCTATCCCTTTCATGGCCATACCGCGGCTGCCCAAAATGCTGATGGAAGCTTTCACTTTAAATTTATCTTTGTAACATGGTAACCATGGATTCAATCATAAACATTTTCATATAAACACACACACACACACACACACACACACACACACACACACACACACACACAAATATATATATATATATATATATATATATATATATATTTCCATAAACATTTACATTTTCCCTCACCTTAGTTATTTAAGCCATTTTTCCTCCTTTAAAACTTTCCACCTTTGTCCTTAATCACTTTCCTCATACAAGTCACATTATCCATAAAAACATTCATACCTTAACAATATTTAATTAAACCATTAACTATAATATACTTTCTATTAAATTAGAAAGCAACCCTTAAGCATTTTCTTATTCAACTTAATCTCAGCTTATCCAATTCACTTCCAATTAAATCAAGGCTCATGACAACATCATTACAAGCCTTAAATCAAGCCATTAGCATGCTTAAAGTGAAAAACCCATAATGCCCTTCACCTTAGCAAAAATTACATTTATACCTAAATCAATTCTTCTTCTTAAAACTTTAATTCTAATACATTCCATTAATCCATTCAAATATTCAAGTAATGTCATTAAATCAATTAAAACCAATCAAACATCACTTCCATTAACATCCAATGTTGATCAAAATTTACAACCCTTATAATCTCACTCTTTCTTTTCAATTTCTTAGAAAAATCAACATAGAATCATGTCAATTTAATAGCTAAAGCCTTAACATAAGCGCAGCACATTTCGGGGGTCGGGTTGACTACGAATCAACACCGCGGAAAATCTATACATCTGTATCACGAGGCATTATACTGATAATAATAGCCTCTTGACCTGAGCCAATACTCAGAAATAATTATCACCGACTATATTCTCATAGATTATCGTATTTGTTACAAAAGAAACACACAGCATTTACAAATATTTACTTAAAGCCCGCAGTTCGGCTTTCTTCAAAAGCACCTCTCTATTGAATCTGAGTCTCCCACTGGATAGTCCCTGTACCTGAAAGGGGGTCCCACGACGGGGTGAGCAAAGCCCAGTAGAAAATTCTCCTACAAGGGTTACTCCCACCCTAAAATGCATGTGCAATGACATATATAATAACAATCAATCACATTCCATACAATTATTTTCTATATGAAATGTCTATATCATGCATGAATCTGACCTCATGCCCACCACACAAGTCCCAATGAAGCTCCCTCACAGAATGCGAATGTGAAATAAAACCGAGTCCACACACCACGGCCTAAACCATTGGATAACCCTCGATTTATTTATCAAAAACTGATTTTGATTCTTTCCTTTATTTTGTGGGCCCGCAGTTTGGGTTCACCGTGGAGCGCCGCATGCCTTTTTCAACATTTTCACGAACTTACATCGTCGGGATTCATGTCTAGTGAATAATATGTAGGACTTTCACCACAGAGAGAGATCTACCTCAACTTGCTCCGCACAAAAACATGTAATTTATCATTTTGATCATTTACACACTCGTGAATCTCTACCTTGGACTTTCTCCCATTTTTCCAAGTTCACGACCCACTCATAACTTAGATGAATAAACCTTACCCTGCTTTTGGGCGACGCGATGTGACCGTGCATATGAAATGCATGATGCCAATGCATTTTTCCTCATGTTACATGCATGAATGATCACTACATGAAACATTTACACACCATGGATAATTATAATTGATACATGTAATCTACCTCCATGCAAAACATATTAATACATCAAAAAGCATGCATCAATATCACAATTCCACACTTAGCATGTCATTCAAGCAGAAGCCATAACTTTTCAATTAGGTCTAAAATTAAGGCATTCAACGAGAGATTGCCTCACGGCCCTTCACAGGCATGAAGACCCGATCAGGTTCCAGCTTCACACACATCGACAACCCATATTACCTGAAACCTTGATTTCTAGTTCCAAACCCCTAACTCCATAGTCATGCAACGATTCGTGAAATCCATACCTTAGTCCCAGGCTTGGGAGACTAATTCACATGGCCTCTCATGGCCTCCCATAAACAACCCCTACCATTATAAAGCCTTTAGGCTAAAGTAAACAAGTAGGAAAATATCCTACCTCTTGGAAGTTGAAGAAACTCCAGCGAAGTCACAGCGTTGTCACTCCGTGTAGAACCTTCCCTTCTTGTCTCGAAGGAATCCGGCCCGGTCGGTTCATCTCTAATCTAGAGGGAGGCGTTCTCTCTCTACAAAATGAAGAACAAAGCTATACATCCGATCTCTTTCTTATACTCCCGTTTTCCCTTCCTTTCTTTTCTTTTGCTTTTCTTTCCTTTTTCTCCTTTCTCTTCTCATTTCTCTTAAATGCTTCTCTTTTCTCCTTTGGTCCTTTTCTCACCGCACGGAGAAATCACCAAATGCGGTCGAATGGGAGGAAATTTCCTCCTCTCCTTATCAAACCAAATTGGTAGCCCTCTTTTCTCATAATTTTCTTATTTTACTAAATCCCTCTTTTATGACATCATCCGTCACATGGCTTCATGTAGTAAATGGGATTCAATTCCACAAATGGCTTAATTGAGCCACACTACTTTTGATACCAAGTGTCACACACTTGTGGTGCCAAGTGGCATCCTTAACTTGCCATGTGTCGTAGGCACGCGCCTCAGCATTGAAATCAGGCCACCTCGAGTCAGCGAAATTCGGCGTGGTAGCTAAATTTCGAGACGATTTCAACGGAAAAGTCCGTTTCGTCATCCGAGATCTAGAAAAATTCCGGATTTTCAGCCGAAATTTCTATTTTACCCTTTATCCAAAATCTTGGATTTCTGGGGTTTCACAATAACTCAATTGAAGGTTTAGATAAATAAATCCATAAAACCCTAATTGTTTACCTTAATAGTTTTGGTGTCTTTGTGCTAACTTGAATTCAAATGAAATCTCTTGTTCAAATCTACATAAAGATATGCCAAGAAACTCATTTACACCATCATATAACCATTTCCTCCATTAACTTTCAAATTCATCTAGACTAGTAAGTGATCTCACCTTAAAAACTTGACTTTTTACTTAGGATTTGATCTAGGGTACTTCATGGACATGATGAACACTTGAAATGGACTTGAAATGGCATGAGAATTACTTGAATGGCTTGGAAAGGGGCTGCCTAAGTTGTCTCCCTTGCATGGACGTGAAGTGCTTCCTTTTTGGCTTCACTTTTGCCTTTCAAATTGTCTCACCCGTAAGCACACCCACAACCAAGCCAAATGCACTTTAATGATCATTTTTCATGCCTAATTTTCCCTCCAATTGTCCTTAAATTAACAACATGCCATTGGTTAGCACCCTTGAATTCTAATTGGTCCATATGTAACCATATAATCCAAAACCAATTACTTTTCCATACAATCCCACTAACTTGAACCATAGTTAGGCTTAACTAACTCTCATGGTTAGCTAACATAAGTATCACTTTAACTTTAGTTAACCTTAACTCATCAACTAACCAAAGTTAAATTAACTACTTTATGACAAATATCAAAGTTAATGGAATCCACATGGCAATCTCTCATAGGTCCATTCTTAATCACATGGATCACCAAGCTTATATGGCACCATTCTATTGGTTCTTGCTTTGCTTACTTAGATTAGGATTACTCATTAAATGACGTAGATGCCCTCCTTATAAATTAAAACTATAAGAGATAAAAACTACAAAATATTTCCATGATCGTCCAATCATAAAATTGACCATGGAATACTCTAATTAAACTTATTTCCTATCATGAACATGCTTTAAAAAAAGAATCCTAAGGGTACAAGGAATATTTTTATAACCATTTCGTAAAAAGGGCATTGTCGTCATAAATCGTCTGATGCTTCAAAAACCCCTTAAACGAATTCCGTTTTAATCCGTTTCATTTTCTTTAGACTCAATACATTATTCTCAACATTTTCAATTTTCGGGGCTCGTTTTTCGAAAATTACTAGTCATTTGACCGTTTCAGTCAAATATATAACTTATCGAAAACGAAATTTACTATTCATGGAAACAGTAAAGGGTCTTACAAATCTCCTGTAAATTTGAGCTATCATGTGATTCACTCTAACAACAAATAAAGAAAGTATAAAGCTATGGGTTTTGGAAACATTGCTGCATATTTTTTCGATTATATGAAGTGTCTTATTGTTCAAATCTAGGGTTTTAGGGAAAGAAAAGCCATGGAGAAGAGGATCTTTTTGGTTTTCTAGGAGAAAAAGAGGAGCATTGAAAAGTTCTATAGTTTGAGTATTATCCATTTTTTGTTCAGAGAAGCCTATTGGCAAACATCTCTTCATTCGAGTTGATTTTCGGGCCACATTTCTCGTTCTTCATTGATTATCTTCACATTCTTATTGTTGGGTTATTGAGCTCATATGAGTTTATAGATTAATACCTTAAGGAACTGGGTATGAGGGAAACTGATTGAAACTGGATGTTGACCTAAGAGTAGCTAGAATCTATATTCAGCAAGGCTAACTTGTGACTTCATTTTCTGGGTGATAGAATAAGATTTGTGTTAAAGTTTGGCTACTAGGGGATGGTGGGGGTGAACTGCAAAGCCCCATGTAGTCTCCCTTTGCGATATTTCAATTTTTTTTATGTATGTCTATATACATATTTTCTAGTGTTAAAGATTTTATTATCTTTTTTTATATATTTTCCCTTTTTTCTCATTGACCCAAATTTAGTGTTGATTATCATATTGGATTGTTCTTGTTTTTGTGCTTTTTTTAGGACCATGTTTTTCTCATATTGAATATCTTATACCATGCTTCTCGTATTAACTATATAATACTAAGTTTCTAGTATTAATTATATCATACCATGTTTATCTTATTTTATCTTGTTGTTTTCTGAGTTTTTATTGTTGTTTAAATTTGGGTGTTTAAGTATGGGTGATCCACTCTCAAATTTGTTATTATTTGTTGTCTGATTCATTTTTCTCTTTCTTTATATTATATTTTTCTGTCCTGTTTTCTATGCTCACATCTTTGTATTAGGCTGCAATTGGCTTTCTAATTTTCATTTTGTGCATATTTTCTTTTATTTATGGTGAATTCTAGTTTGTTTCCTTGACATATTGTGTATTATAGGTTGCTTTGGATCTTGTCTATTAAATACGACAAGAAAGTGGTTATAGAGGTGGATTTCAGCTTTTAGCTTATCTGGGGTTTTCGTTTAGATGGTAGCATAGAAGCAGTGGAGAGGACCTTCACTTGCCACCGTATCATGTTTAGTGAAGTTATCATTTTTATTCAAACTCATTTTATACTTTATTATATAACGACAAGAAATTTAAAATATAAACCGTTGAGGAATTTTGATTATATTTGATTTCTTTTATATTTTTCCACGGTGAAACCAAACATGAGAAAATCTTCTCCTTAGTATTTTTTTTCTTTCCCTAATACATTTCGGATTCCAAACGGTTAGTAAAGTTGTAGGATACATATTATTGAATTTCAAATAAAGAGTTAAGTAGATCTATGGTTTGACCCAGTCTCAAAAAAGGGGCGCTGTGTGGTCATAACCATGAGACCAATGGTTCGTTCTATGTATAATTTCTTCGTACTGTGGCCAATTAGTAACTAATTTGAACTTACTTTCTCCCATTGAATTTTCGAGGTTTTAATATTGTTTTTACTTTGACGGGCGCAAAGCCGACATCGATGCTACAATTTGATGCCGATAAATTTCTTTATTTCTTACTTTAGGGAATTATAAAGACATATTGTAATTGCATTTTTCTTTTAGCATTTTGATGATGACATCCTTGTTATGGTACTATGATGCATCAACATCCTCCAAATTGATACTATAGCAATTAGCCATGGAAGTGCGCTTTGGCCTCCATTTCTTCTGTTAGCCTCTAGGGCATTCAATCACTCTCTCCCTCAAATAGAGTGAGCTTATTCTTCCACCATGTGGCTCCACAACCACCATGTTTTTTTTTAAAATTTTATTTTATTTTTTATATATTCCTAGATACCATGTTTTTCTTATTATTTTATTTGGTTCTTGTTCTTTTCATCTGTGGTTGTATTATTATTTTACAAAGTTTGCACCTGCACTTTCAAGTTCTATTACTAAGAAACCTCTTTTTGGTTTTTTGTTTTTTGTTTTTTTCTCTTTATAGGTTACTATCAAAGCATGCAAATTCCCTTTGGAAATGTTGAAACTAGTGCTATGTGATTTACCTCCTTGTAAGGATATTTCATGCTTAATTTCCTACACGCAAATGCCATAAATCATGAGTATGCTATCATTTTTTTGTATTTATGTAGCGAGCATAATCATATTTTGCTTTAATGAATATCTACATGTTCATGCCTCATCACCTGTATTAGTCTCCTATAATGACACAATGCTGCTGCAGAGTGAAAATTATTGATCACTTCATTCAAGGTCTAGGATTATTGCCAAACAAAGTGAAAAATTATTGATCACTTGTCTAGTCTAGGTTCCAATCGTCATTGTCCTAAATATTATGAAAGGAAATGAGAACTATTTGACAAAGAAACTTCTAGGAATTTAGCTTAAGGGTGCACTTAAATGGGTAAAGTTAACTCATTGGCCAAATTGTATATTCTCGGACACTAATTTTTCTCTTATTAATCAAATGAATCATTCTTTTTTTTTCTACATAAGAAACAAAATTAACCTCATTGAAGGATGAGATCTCGAATTCTTGAATTTAGCTTTATTGTAATTATTTTGTGGGTGCTGACATATATATATATATATTAACAATACTTGACATTAATTTGTGTTTAAAATTTGCATAATGTTGTTAACTTTTTCAGAGAAAACAAACACGAGTGTGGGTTGTGAATGGATGTATACTAGGCTTAATGCTAATGGCACCATTTACAAAGATTTTGTTGATGGGGTTGAAAGTTTTCTTGCTTATGCATGTAAGCAGTTAGGAACTTCTGATGTGACTGAATTAAGGTGTCCTTGTAAGAAGTAGTTGCAATCGGTGCTCTTGAATTGATGATGTTAGGGTGCACTTGTTTAGAAAGGGATTTGATCTAGACTATTATGTGTGGAATAGACATGGAGAACCATATGAGAGTACGCACTCTGAGAAATCAACATGCCATTTAACCAAAGCCGTTGATGCAAAACCAACAAATTCATACCGCCAAATGATTCTTGATGCTATAGGGCCTGAGTTTGAGAATGAATTCATGGAGGAAGCACCTAATCCTAATGCATAAAAATTTTATGACATGCTTAATGTAGTTGATGAAAAATTATGCGATGGCATGATGAGCATATTCAAGAAGGTGGGACAATGTGTCATCCATTTGATTATGAGGCATGGAAGCATTTTAGTCACAGACCTGCCATGGCTCGAGAGTCGTGAAAAAAAAAAAAAAAAAAAAAAAAAAAAAAAAAAAAAAAAAAAATGAGATTGGGATTATGTACGATGGTTTTCACCACCCTACGCTTAGGACAACAAAAGAGACTGCCATGGCCAATAATAGTTACCATATAATTTGCCACCATGGCGTACATGAAGGAAATGTATTCCTATCTATAATTGTTCTTGGGCCTAACAATCCTAAAAACAAGATAGATGTTATCCTTCAAACGTTGATAGCATAATTGAAACAACTTTGGGAAATGGGCATGCAAACTTATGATGTATCACAAAAAAAGAATTTTCAAATGAAAGCTACACTCATGTGGACTATTAGCGATTTTCCACCATACTCAATGCTTTCGGGTTGGAGTACATCCGAAAAACTTTCTTGTCCGTATTTCATGGAACATTCACAAGCATTTACGTTGACTAATGGTTGGAAGACAACTTGGTTTGACAATCACCGTAAGGTTCTCACCACTTTGAATTCATGCATTCTGTAAAAACAAAAACTCTTTCCTCAAGAATAAAATAGAAATTGCACCACCACTGTAAAACCCGGGAAAAAAAATGAATTTTTTTGAAAAAGGGTAAAACGGTGGTTTGTAGATACCGTACAGGTTGAAAACATGGAATTTTTTTAGATCTCGGTTGACGAAACATACCTCACTTTTTTATTCGTCTTGCGAACTCTAGTTACTAAGACGAATTTCGTTGAATTATGAGATGGTCGGATTTTTCACGATTTTTGGGGCAAAAAGGAACCCAAATGAGTGGATGACACTTGGCATGATGCATGCATGTCATGTGGAGGTGTCCAACCTATAAAAAGGGGATCAGTGGAGGAAAAGAGATGGAGAAAGAGAAGAAAGGGAGAGAGAAAGAGGGAGAGGAAGGAAGATCCGTATTCTCCGATTTTCTGGCAGTTCGACTCTGGGCCGGAGTTCGCCGTCAAGAGTTAAAGTCCATCTACTCGACGAGGGCTACGCTCCAAGAGGTAGGGATTCTTCATACTTTGGTTTATTTTCACCTTAAGGGGACTGGCTTTGCACCGATTTGGGATTGAAATTCGGCGAGGTTTAGGGACTGCTCGAGCTATGTAATGGCCAAATGTGGGCCCGAGTACGGCATTGCCAGGCCTAGTTTTGCCTGGATTCGCTTGATTCGATAGTCTCGGCCGGGATCTGTGGCTATCGGCGCTCAGGTGGTGGCATGTTTGTGTGGCTTCTGATGGTTGTATGTGTGGATTGCTTTATGGGCATCTCTTATGCCACAATTGGTCGTGAGAACCAAGTTATCTTTACTTGCTTTTGATTGACTTTCTTAGTGATAATTGTTGATTGAATGTTGATATATGAACTATAATATACTGACATTGAGATGAACTATTTGGAAAGTATATGCTTTTGATATAATTGTCCATGATACATGATAAATTGTCCATATGGCATGCATTACATATGTGATAGGAAATTGACTTGTAATGGAATAATGCATTGCATATGCACTGAGGCATCGTATTCATGGGTGTAAGTGCATGGTTCCATCACACACCATCCTTGGTGATTGATAAGTGGGCTTGATACGTTGAACAAAGTTCATTGGAGTTCCGATGTTCGTAGAGTATGAAATGGTGCCATCAAACACCATCCTTGGTGGTTGATGAGTGGGATGAGTACCATTGAACAAATTTCAGCAAAGTTCCCTTTATTTGTAGAGCACGAAAACTTGTGTCAGGTAGTAGCAAGCAAGGATAGATACCCCCTTAAGTGAAATCCCCGATATTTTTGGTTATATATATGTTTCCAATGATGAAAGCCCGTGAAAGTGTAGGAAGGCATGCGAAGCCTGCGGTGAGACCCCGAAAATTCGCTAGCCAAAAGGACATGTGTTTTGTTAATAAAACATCTAATAAGTTTTGATTTCTAAAAACTTGATTTTGTTTCAAAGTGATCATTGGATGAAATTCATCAACGATGGATGTTATCATACATTGGCTAATGATGGTGTATCGAGTCCAGATGACTCTGATTTTCATGCATTTTGAGGAGTCTCACCTCATTTCATGGTACAGACATGTAGTATCTGATTAGAAATTGCAACAATTATATTGAATGTTGATATATATATATATATATATATATATATATATATATATATATATATATATATATATATATTTGTGTATGTGTGTGTGTGTGTGTGTGTGTGTGTGTGTGTGTGTGTGTGTGTGTGTGTGTGAATGTGTCCAAGTGAACATTTACATGTGCATTCGGGGAGAGTAATAGCTGAAAATAAGTCTTAATTTGGCGTGGCTCACCCTTATGGAAAACATTTCAAGTGCAGAGATGATCGATGGATCTAATTTATTCAAAATTCGAGAGGTTAAAGAAAGCCGACCAGGGCTGGGTAGAGGTTCTTTTGTAAAACTTTGGAAAGAACTAGCGTTGGCATATGCCCCGTGTATGTAATAGAATTTTTAATTAAACCCACAGTAATATGTTTTTAAAATAACATAAAAGTTTATTGAATGTAGCTAAATGGATCCCGTTAAATGGGATTGAACAGTGTGGTATCGAGACACACAATATCCACAAGAAATTTTGACCCTCACTTCACAGCTTGGTGTCCGGACTTAGGTATGTAATTACCTAAGACTCGATGAATGGATCCCAATCAATGGGATAGACACAGGTGTCAGATATGTGATATCCATGTGTATTTCTATGGGCTGACGCTTTGTCAATTGCACTCGGGTTTTGGGGGGTGTTGGCACCACCACCTATAATGACTAGTGACAGATCTTGAAGCAAATAGGATGACTCCGGTTGGTGTATGTCACTATATTGATTACGGTTATTAATGGTCCAATTTGTAAGATTCGTCAGGAATAAACTAATATCTTTTGGAATTTGCCATACTGGAGCACAAATCTAGTTAGACACAATCTAGATGTGATGCATATTGAGAAGAATGTCTTTGAAAATTTGTTTAATACACCATATGTCAAGGAAAATAAAGATAATATGAAGGTATAGAAAATCTAAAAGTAAGCGTCGAAGGTTCGAATTAGGAAAATAATGAAGCTACAGAAAATCTCCTGCATACATTGATAACTTCAAAGAACAAATCTTGTGTGAATGGGTGGAAAAACTAAATCTCCATGGTTATGCTTCAAATATGTATTAGGTGTAGACATGAGAAAGATGTTGTTTGGGATGAAGAGCCATGATTTCTATGTCTCATGCAGCCTAAGCATCTCTATTGCTTGTGAGCTCCTCCAAAATGTATGACAAGTTTGACAGAAAGGTTTCCTTTTCAAAGGCTTAACTTCAATAACGACAAAGTGGAAGATATGAGAGATTAGAAATAGACTCCAATTATTATTTTCAAATTAGAGGGTATATCTTCCCAGTTCTTTGATCACTGGAACACCTTCCAATTCACTTGCCTTACGAGAAAAATCACGGTCCAAAGGCAAGACCGTTGGATGCATTCTCTAAAAGTTAGAAGTTCCGCCACATTTCATAATTTAGTGAATAATCTGTGCGCAAAGCTTTATACTTACTATGCAAACTTGTTGTTATAGATTTCGACATTTGTGCTAAGAATGTCACAAACAAGGCCAAAGTGGAAGGTTCAATTTGCAATGCTTAGTAAAAAGAGGCATCTAATTTTGTTCACATTATTTTGAGCCTCATGTGTATACAAGAATCTCGTAAAGTGCCTCAGAATGATAATGGTGATGGTGATGAAATCTAAGGGACACTTCTGATATTTAAATATCCCATCGATCATAAGTGATTTATCAAAATCTAGGAGGTTATCCATAGTGAGGATGAGGCCTAATCTAACTTATGTTCCGTTGAATTGTGAGGAGGTTGGATCCATATGTGAAGTAAGTGACAACATTCTTCTGCTCACTTAAAAGGATACTTATTACTTATAACACTTGTCTAAACTATTTTCTCATTTCGTAAGCATGTATATTCATGGGATAAAATATCACCTTACATTGCCAATGAGGAGCTTGATATGAAGCTTGACAAGCATTTTGTAGAATGGTTTGAGAATAATGTAAGTAATGAAATAGTGATGTTAATACAACAATTAATAATTAATAATGTTAGGATCCTCAATTGACATCCTTTTGTTTTATTTATAGGAATGTGATAACGTCATTGACAATCCATTCATTAAAAATCTTGCTAAAGGCCCTTTATGAACCGTAGAGACATTTCCCAAATATTTTGTTAATGATTACAAATTTCATACAGAATCACATGGTTTTATGAAGTCAACTTAAAATAGCGAAGTTTATATAAAGGGCACAAATTACAGTGAGACAGAGAGTGATTATTATGATAGTCGTGGATTTTTTGTTACAGAATAATTCGGCGCTACCAATTAAATGACTATACTTTTCAAGTGCAATACGGATCCTCATCGTACGTCGGGATGAAGGTTCATAAACAATATTTTTGCTACGCAACCAAGTGTAAGTCGAATAAGGATGGAACTACGTTTATATCATGTTATGCAAGTTGCACAATTATATTATGTACCTTATCCTTGCTTGAGAAAAGACAAGTTTGATTGGTTGGCAGTATGCAAAGTTAAAGCCAAGCCTGTTATAGATGTTCTTGTAGTTGTTGACAAAACAGTAACTACTAATATTGCATTCCAAGAAGATGAGTCAGTTAATCAAATGCCTATAGATAAACAACCCATTGATGCATAAAGAAGCATTGATGAATCTAGTTTATTATTTAATGATGATGGAGAAAATGTTGATTTAGTCAAGATGACAATGAACTCCTCGTGAGGAACCAATACTTGAGTTAGAAACATAAGGATAGGTGAAAATGGAAATTGGAATATGAATGTTGAATCTAGTAATAGTATAGCGATTACCATTCATTTATTTATATTTCTTGCATTATATCAGGTTATGGTTCATATTCTTAATCTGTTAAAGGCTATATTTGATATTTATTGATATGCTTGTTGTTCATAAATGTGCATTGGGTGTTTAATATTCACTATTATTGTTGCAATATTTGTCCATTTCTATATTCTCGATGCCAACAATTACCATGAATGTGTAATAATGCTATTTTTTTTTCTTAATTTGCTCCTTTCTATATATATTTTATTTTTTCAATACCTAACTTGAAATGACAAGAAGCCGAAGCACCAACATGAGAAAGTCTATTACAAAGAAATCCCAGGACCTTACTAGACAGAGGACTATACAGTCATATTCACCATCTCCAATTGGTTCTACACATACGCAGACATCAACACCAATTCCACCTGGGCTGTTCCAAATACAAGTTCGCCACTCACCACCTCGGAAATGCCATTATAGTAGCACCTTCCACTCTCTTTAGATCTCAGATTTATGCTACAAAGAACTACATGTGCTCCACGCATTCATCAACACCTTCCACTCAAATCCATAGTCCTGTAGCTCCTCTTCACCAAGACATTCTATGCTCACATCAGCCCAATGCATATATGAAAATCAATTACGTGTTTACCTAAGCAAATAACTGTAGTAACTTACATTCTGATTTTTCTTTTATTCTATTTTGCATGCTTGAATTGTATGAAAATTTGGTGTACTATACATTGTTCAAACATGCTTTTAACATTGGGAATATTATCATTAATAATGATTTAGATTGTCAACATAATTAAATAGCCATAACAATTCTTAAATATTTTTTTATTTGTTTTTCAAAAATTCTTTCATGAAGATGTCCTTGTATATGTATACAAAGAATTATATTTTGGCAAGATAATGTGATGGATGGATGGTTGAAATGTAAATTAAAATGAATCATAATAAAAAAACAATTTTTTTTCAGCCATACACGTATGGATGGATGGTTGATGTTTAAATTCAAATGAATCAAGTAACCATTGATATGATAAAAAATATTGCAATGTCACCAGGATGTTCTTAATATCCCAGTGCAGGTCTTTTTATTTTATTTTTGGTCACCGCCCGTCGTGACGTAGATTTTCGTCGCTGCGCGCGTCACAGGCATGCCTGGGCGCCTATCGCACGCATGGCCTCTCGGGTCACTACGCAACACGTGTGCCACATTGTCGTGACGCAGGCGCCGCGCGGCCTCGCCGCTGTCAAAGTGCCAGAAGCTCAAGGTAGCGCCTCGCCGCAACATAAATTCTTCTACCGCCACCCCATGGTTGTTGCAAAAACGCTTGTCGCTGACATAATTTCTCCTTGCCTTAGCCAACTCTGTTGCGACATAAAAATACTCCGTTGCAACAGAAAACCTTCCCAGCCTGGCTAACTAGGTCGCAACATGATATTTCCTGCCGCAACACAAATTCTCTCCATTTGGCCACACTCTGTCGCTACATAAAAAATTTTGTCGCGACATAAATCCTCTCCCCCATTGCTAACTTTGTGGCGACATAAAAACATTTTGTGGCTACAAGAAAACTCCTAGCCTAGCCAAAATCTTTCACGACACAATTGGATTTATTACAACACAAGGCCCCATTGGTCTTGGCCACACCCTATCACGACACAAAATACTTTTTTGCGACATGAAACCCTGTTGTCTTGGCCAAACGCTGTCGTGACATAAATACTCTATCGCGACATGAAATTCCTTACCCAAGGCCAACCTCTGTTGCGACATCTAACCTCTTGCTTTGGTCATCTCGTTCGCGACAAGAAAATCTCTGTCATGACATCACCACGACAGAGAACTAGAACCCTTGTAGCAACAAGGAAAACTATGTTGCGACGACTCCTATTACTTCAAATAAGAGAACCATGTCGCGACACAGGATTTCCTATCGTGACACAGAACCAGAAAAAGCTTTGTCATGACCAGGAAAACCCTGTCGCGACCTAAAACCTGCAGAAAAACATAAAAATCTATGTCGCGACATAGAATACTTTGTCGTGACCCGTCTTGACAGTAGCCTTCCTGGCACCTCTAACCCTTCGCAAAAAGCAATAAACTCAACATCCAAAAGCCTTTTTCTCACAAAGGTAACATGACACCTAGGAAAACCTCGCCAAACTTTATTAAACATACAAACTGTGTTTAATTAAAAACATTCCATTGGACAACCCTTCGATAAGTTCATTGGACAAACTTTCGATCAAGTTCATAGGACAACCCTCCAATATTGAAACCTATTAGACAACCCACCAATATCAAAACACATTGGACAACCCTCCGATCAAGTTCATAACACACTGAATTCCCGTATTTTTCTAGCAACCATAAATTGTTCCAGAACTCCGGTTCTAGGAAAAGAAAAGACCTAGAACCGGCCATTAAATCATCAACAGTTTGATCAAAATTGTTTTTGAACCAGCCCCATCGTTAGGGCTAAACCTCTTAGCCATTGAATGGCCCTTAGACAAATAATAACCGGAGTAGGAGAGAACCTCTACCTCTTGCACCAACCCACCGCAAGTCCTTAGCAATAGTGAACCGTAGAACTATCGGGTTCTTCTCCCTCTCTTCTTCTTTCTTCTTTTTCTTTCTCTTTTTTTTTTTCGTCCCTCTCATTTCTACCGAACTGATATTCTCTAGGTGGAGAACACCTCATCCAATTTCACTTGACACATAGTATGATTCTATGCCACATGTCACCCATGCCAACTTACTTCCATGCATAAATTAAGAGCATGACACACTTAAATTCCACCACCATGCTACAGGTCGTCTTTTCTCGGTACCACATGGCATGCATCTTCATGCCATTTGTCCCTATATCATTCGTCCATTCGCCTTGAAATACGTGAAATTCGATGGGCCTCGTAATCCAACGAATTGATTGTGTACCTAGATTTCGCAAACTACCAAGATTCAAGGCCGCCATCCAAGGTCTAGAGAAATTTACAGGCTTGCAACCTATATTATAATGGTAGTCTATCATTTTACATTACCTAGGTTTTCACATTCTTCCCCCCTTAAAATAATTTCGTCCCGAAATTGAGACACATATACATATGATCACATGCATATGCAACAATCATTTAATATTTAATGACTAAACCATGTACCTCCACCCTCAAAGAGGAAAGGATATCGAGTACACATCGTGTCCTTGTGTTCCCATGTTTCCTCCTCCACTCCTCAGTGCTGCCACAACACCTTCATTAGCCTCACAGTCTTACGTCGTAAGACTTGATCTCGGCTGTCTAAAATACACATAGGTCCCACCTCGAAGGTCCCATCTGCATCGATAACAAGCGTGCTCTAATCTACTATATGAGTCGGATCTGGAGTGTACTTTCGGAGCATGGAGACATGGAATGCCTCATGGACACCTTATAAACTCGGCGGCAATGTTAACCGATATGCAACCGCACCCACACCCACCCTCTCGAGTACCTTGAAGGGCCCAATAAATCTCGGCAATAGCTTTCCCTATTTTCCGAACTTGACCACTCCCCTCTTAGGCATCACCTTCAAGAAGACATGGTCACCTGCCTCAAACTCTAGAGGTTATCGTCAGATGGTCGCTGCAACTCTATGTCTGGCCTGAGTCGAGAAGACGCTTCAGACGCCCAAAATTCCTTCTCTAAGGTGTCTTTAATCAAATCCGGACCAGTGATGGTACTCTTTCCCACCTTTGTCTAACAAATCAAGAATCGACTTGGCCTCCCATACAAAGCCTCATAGAGTGCCATATGTATACTTCGCCCGATAACCGTTGTCAGAAAGTGGTTCCGTCAGCAAGTGCTCCTCCCGGGCCTACCCTTAAGATCCACGACACAGCTCGTAATACGCCCCTCCAAAACCCGTATGGTCCTTCCCAACTAATTCATCCGTCTGTGGATGCGAAAGCTTGTCATCATCAACCGGTCCCCATGGCCTTCTCGGAAACTTTCCAAAAAATGTGCCATAAACTCGGGATCCCCGTCCGGTTACTATGATATCGTACCCAGTAACCCGAAAATCTCTTTCGTATATAACTCGTGAGAATTCCCGCGTGCAGCGTCATCCGTACTATTAGAAAATGTGTCGACTTAATGAGCTGGTCATCTATCACCCATACCGCATCATGCCTCCGCAATGTCCATGGCAAGTGGGTCACTAAATTTATCAGGACGCAGGCTCCCATCCACTGGCCATCACTTCCAATGGTCGAGTAGATTCATGGCCTCCTCTGACATGTCAGCTTTTGACCGCTGGGATGTGAGAGACACATCGTCGAACAAAATCTCTAACGTGTCGCTTCATCCCTTTCTAATAATACTGGCGACGAAGATCATGGTAAGGCCTGTGCCACTGATGTACAAGAATCGAGAGCACCGAACTCCCGAGGATCTCCTCTCGACCGGCTAACCAGTCTCACAACCCGTCCCTCTATACCGGAAGACCACTCCTTGTGTGGATGACCCAAATTTCGCCATTCATCTAACTATACCCGGGTCCCCGATGGACACCATCTCACGTCCCGTCCCTGGACTCCTAATCACCGTCAGCAGGGAAGGCATAACCACTAAGTCTCCTTCTAAGACACCTTGGAGACCAATCGCTAACGTAGGATCAGCTGTCCTACAACCCTCGAGCACCGCACTCGCAGCTACAATTTCCAGCGCACTTCGTGCGGATTCGACCGAAAGTGCATCGCCCACCACATTTTCCTTACTAGGATGGTAGTGCAAAGTGAAGTCATAATCCTCTAGATACTCCATCCATCTGCACTGCCTCATGTTTAGTTCTCGTTGTGTAAAGATATGCTTCAGACTTTTGTGGCTCCAAATCTTTAAGGCAAAGATAATGGTCGCCAACTCCATGTCATGTGTGAGGTAATTCCACTCATGATTATTTAACTGCCGAGAACCATAAGCTACCACCCTCTCGGATTGCATTAGAAAACATTTCAGTCCATTCTTTGAGGCATCACAATACACTGTGTACCTCGTCCCTTTCCGTGACTACTCTAATAGAGCTAAGTAAGCCCTCATTTTCACCGAATGCCTTCACGTCATTCCACTAAACTCGACCTCCTTCCAGTCAACCTTGTCACAAAGCCGCTTAACTAGGAGAAATCCTCAATAAACCGCCTATAATAGCCTACCAATCCTAAGAAACTGCGTATCTCAAAGACTGACTTCGGCCTCTCCCAACTCATAAAAACCTCAACCTTCTCAGGGTCTACTGACACACTTGAAGCCGACACGACGTGTCCTAAGAATTTCACTTTAGAAAGCTAAAATTCACACTTGCTAAACTTGGTATACAACTGATGGTCTCTCAAAACCTGGAGAACGACCCTTAAATGATCCTCATGATCCTTCTCAGACCTGGAGTAGATCAAGATGTCATCAACGAAGACCACAACAAACTGATCCAAATAGGGTTGGAATTGTAAGACCCCAGAAAATTCTAATTTTCTGAAAAATGATAAAATGGTAATTTTGGTCAAAAATCTGGAATTTTTCTAGATCTCAGATGATGAAACGGACTTCACCATTGGAATCCTCTTGCGAAATCTAGCTACCACGTCAATTTTTGTCGAATTAAGAGACAGTCGAAATTTCACATTTTTCGAAAGGCACCAGAGTGGAAAGACACTTCAAGACATCAGGAGCTCAAGAGGTGCCATGTGTCATGTGAAGAATGAGTCAAACATGAGCTCAAGTGTGGGCCATAGGTGACATGTGGCATCATGTCATTGGAGGAAAATCCATGGTAGATGGATAAGAGGATAAGGAAAATCCTAAGAACCAATGGGAAAGTGACAAGTGACATGAGAGGACAAGTTCTCTTGACCCCAACCTCGACCAAACTGGTTTGGGAGGGAAAGGAAGAGAGAGAAAGAGAAAACCGAGAAAGAGACAGAAAAGATGAGAGATTTTAGAGTGAGAAGCTTTCACTTCTCTCTAGATTTCTCAGTGATCGGTCCGACAAATTCCGGCGAGACAAGAAGCAAAGTTGATCCCAACGGAAAGAGCTACGCGTGGGTACTGGTATTGTGGAGTTTCGACAAACTCTAGGAGTAAGGGTTTTCTCCTACTTGATTTATTCTTTGGCTAAGAGCCATTTTAATGGTTAGGGATGTTCGGGGGCCGGAATGGTCGTTCATTCGGTGCCAAAAACTTGGACTGAAGGGAGAAATCACTAGAGTAGTTTTGGACAATCCCAAAACTGACCGTGGACTGTTTGTGTGTTGCTATGATTGAATAACATGTGTGTTGTTTGTGTGATGGTTTGGACAGCTCCAAGATGGATTGTCGGTTTGTTTATTAGCCCATGTGAGCTAATTTTGGGTGTTATTTCTATGAATAAACATGCGCTCAGGTGAATTAATGCTAATATAGGCATGCTTGATATATTAACATGAATTATCGTGAAATGGCATATTATACTTCATATGCATCAAGTAACCTAGAACGTAGGTATGAGTGCATGACATGAAAACAAACATGGTTGTCAAATGAATTTTATGGGAAGATTTTCCGAAGAATTGCCTTGGAGAGAGTTGTCTAATAGCCTGTCTCGAGGAAGACCCATGACTGCTCTGAGAGTTATCCAAAGAATTCAAATTTCTGAGGGCTGGCCCAATAGAATTTTATCGTGGCCTATATTATGTTTCAAGAACAAAAACCTTTTGTTTTGAAAACAATGTTTTCACACTCTGGCTTAGGCATGAGGCAAGGAGCCGTGAGGGCCTGTGAAGTGAGAAAGGTGAGTCACATTCATCCATAATACGAGACATTCGGCAGGACTCAGATGTTTACTGAATGTTTGGTGCTACTGTATTGAGCACTTAGGTGGGGAGTAACCCAAGTAGGAAAATTCAACTACTGGGCATTGCTCACCCTGTCAGTGGGATCCCCTTTCGTGCAAGGCCGTGGAGTATTCTGGAAGACAGCTACTCAGAGGCCACTGAGAAGAAAACCGACATGTGGCTTTGATTTTATATTTTTGTAAAACATGTACGAAACATTATGATCGATGCGATCGATGCATGTTTTTATTAAGAGTGGTGTAATAACTCTTGAATCTATAGAAATGTATGGTTTTGTAACTGTATGGATGGGTATGTATGATGGGCCCTATTTGCAATTTACCCATGTATGGCCCCGTGTAGACTCATTTTATGCATCGACCACGGCCACATGTATTCCGGGAGTCGACTACAACGGATTCCTGGTTTCGTGGCATCACAAGAATACACTATGCATGAGATCCATGAATGTTGTTGGCATATTCGTCAATCCGAAAGGCATCACTGTAAACTTGAAATGCCCATACCGTGTCCTAAACGCTATCTTAGGGATGTCTGCCTCCCTGACCCTCAACTAATGATACTTGGTGTGAAGATCTATCTTGGAGTAGACCTGGGCCCTTCTCAATTGATCAAACAAATCATCAATCCTCGGTAATGGATATTGATTCTTGATCATAACCCTAGCTCAACCTGGGTTTGCACACAATCAAAGGTTTTTGCCATCTTCTGCTAAAACAAAATCGGCGCCTACGGCTATATGCCGTTTAATAAAACCCTTGTCCAAATGTATCTTAAGGCGGACCTTGAGTTCCCGTAATCCTAATCGGTGCCATTCTATGAGGAGCCATAAAGATGGGCTATGTACCAAGGCGTAACTCAATGACAAAATCCACATCCCTGTGTGGAGGTAATCCCCAGAACCCGTCCAGAAACATATCCCACAATGGCCAAACCACCCGAGGTAGACTCAAATCCGCTTGTCTCATCCCCGTGTGGTTGGCAGCCAACCCATCGACTGTCCACTCCACCTGGAGTCGTGCATGGTCTAGGGTAAAGTATCATGTTTATCCCCTTGAAATATAACACAAATGTCATCCTGTGTGTATGAAGTAATCCTCCTACGATCACAATCAATGACAACTTGGTGTGCCGTCAACCAATCCATGCCAAGAATGACATCACTCCGATATGTCCCTCACCCAAAGGTCCACCATGAGCAGAATCCTTGATATCTCTAACTCATAATCTCGACATATCTGATCAACCCTCACCTTAATTCCTCGGGGAGAATTCACATGCAACTACCTTTCCAAGGATTCTACCTTTAAGCCCAAATCATTCACACAAGATGCAGCAACAAAAGAATGTGATGCACCAGAATCAAACAACACTCTTACCCATAGGCAAGATAGTAGAAACATACCTTGTATAACCGTCTGGTCAACATGCTTAGTCTGTGGTGTGATGGAATAGACACACCCCTGGGTCCCTGAAGTCTTAGCCTATAAGCCTTGTCCTCGACCTCGACCCATACCTTGCCCTCTCTGGCTTGTCTGTGCCACAGAAGACGCTAGTGCAGTACCTTGGGACTGATGCTAGTTCCTCTGGCCTGCACTAGGGTGAGAAGGAACAAACTGTGTCCGTGCATGTCCCATTGATGATTGGGACTGAGGTGTTCCATAGCCTTGGGATTCCTGCCTCTATGGGCAATCCCGTCTCATGTGCCCAGGCTGATGAAAATGGTAACATGTCATCGGCCTTGACTGGCTAGGAGCCTTGATATGGCCTTGGCCCGAGTAGGTGTATTGCCCCCTAAACCCTCGGGAACTAGAAGCCCCATTTTCTTCCTAACTAGAAGGCTCGCTTCATTCCTTTCATTACCGTGACTGTGGTCTAGATGCTTTGAAATGCCTATCTATCTCTCTATGGCCATAACCGTCCTAACCATAGAGTCCATATGTTGTAGGAGGAATCCCACACCCAATTTCTGGATGGAAAACTTATACCATCCCCAACTTCACGCTATCGCGTCTGCGGGCCACATAATCATCCCCAAACGCAAGCACTCGTGAACTTTACCACTTGATCAAGTATCAAGCTATATTTCCTGTTTCAACTTTAGAACCCCGAGCTTTGCATGCCCAGCCGATGAAAAACTTATTCATGAAGAGCTCTTGAACTCTCCCCCATGTCATCGTCTACATCCCTTGAAAGACTTTAATCAATCCCATCAAACCTAGGGATTCACCTTTGCTGAATTCTGCAAATTTAGCTCGATTCAGGGTATCGAGGTAATTTACAGCCTTTAAAACCCTTTCAACTTGTCGTAAACTAATGGCCTGGCTTACCATCGGATCCCCCTCCTCCCTTAAATGTTAGCATGATATGTCATAAACCTTGAGGTTATTCGTCCTCCCCGTCTCGCCATAGCCTGCAGAACGTAACGTTTACAACACCTATAGCCTCTACGAAGGCCTGTTGATCAAACACAGGTGGTGTGCCTTGCGGGCAACCCTTGCGTCCTCTTCCCCGACTTGCCATCTACACATGTCAAATAGCAAAAATTGAAATAACTGGCAGTGCATATGCCAACCAAGTAAAAATTCTCAATCCAATTTATTTATTTAGTTTTCTCGAACCCCTAAGGTTATGTTTTCTAACCCTAGTGTTCAACATTTCCTATATACCATTTACCAAGTATAAAATTCACACAATATATAACACAATACTATGCGATAATAGCATGCAATAATTCATCAGAATGTACAATGAATGCGTGTTCTAAACCCATGCCCATCAAGTCCTAGGTAATCGAATACCTACTTTCCGACACTTAGCTAAATTTCTTGTATCAAATATCCAGCTCTAGATATTTATAAATCTAGGCTCGATACCGTCGGATACCCCACTTTCGGGAACCTTTTTTTTTTTTCGATCATCGCTCAAGTTCACCGCCCGCGTTTCTATCATGTTTAAGGCCTGCGCGCCAGGGCCTCCTTAGGTCACGACGCAACACAATGCCACATTCTATCGTTGCTAGCTCGCCGCTGATACGAAGTCCTTTGTCGAATGTAAATCTCTTCTACCCCGGGCCAACTCGTCAGGACATGTAAAATCGGTCAGTCGCAGGCTAATTCTCCTTGGGGCCAATTGGCCGCTGACATAAAAATACTCCATCGCGACAGAAAACTTTCCTAGCCTGGCCAACTAGGTCTCAACATGATATTTCCTATCGCAACACAAAATCTCTCCATTTGGCCACACTCTGTCGCGACATAAAACTTTCTGTCCCGACATAAAGCCTCTCCCCCATTACAAACTCTGTCGCGACATAAAAACATTCTGTTGAGACAAAAAAAACTCCTAGCCTGGCCAAACTCTATCATGACACAATTTGATTTGTCGCAACACAAGGCCCCTTGGTCTTGGCCATACCCTATCACAACACAAAATACTTTGTCGCGACATGAAACCCTATTGTCTTGGCCAAACGTTGTCGCGACATAAATACTCTGTCGATGATATTCCTTGCCCAAGGCCAACCTTTATCGTGACGTCTAACCTCTTGCCTTGGTCGTCTAGGTCGCAACAAGAAAATCTTTGTTGCAAAATCGCCATAATAGAGAACTAGAACTCTTGTTATAATAGTTGTTTTTGCGGTTGTGTACTCTACATTTAAAATCGAGAATGATGTCAAGCAACATAGGAATCTTATCACAACACAAAACCGTAGCTCACATGACTGAAACCCTTGTCGCTGACCCAAACTCAAGCAGAATACACACAAAAATCTTGTCACACAGAATACTCATAGACTGGCCCTACCAAGAGCCTTCACCTCCCGGCACCTCTAACCCTTCGCAAAACGCAAACTCAACATCCAAAAGCCTTTTTCTCACAAAGGCAACATGGAACTTGAGAAAACCTTGCCAAATTGTATTAAACATACAAAATGTGTTTAATTACAATTTTTTTTCTTGCATTACTAGAAATTGGGTTTTCTGCCTAGAATTTTACAAAAACCTAGATCTGGCCCTTTTCAAAACTAAGATCTTGGATTTTTTTCCTCCGGATGTACCTATAGTACTTGAAAACATTTTCCCACGACGGGGTGAGCAATGCCCAGTAGAGAAAATCTCCTACAAAGGCTACTCCCCACCTAAGTGCACATGCAATGCCATGTATGAAAATTGTTTGTCAAAACAAAAGATTTTTGTTTTATAAATCATTCCATTGGACAACCCTCAGATAAGTTCACTAGACAAACTTCCGATCAAGTATGTTAGACAACCCTCTGATCAAGTTCATGGGATAACCCTCCGATATCGAAACCCATTGGACGACCCTCTAATAACAAATTACATTGGACAACCCTCCGATATCAAAATACACTGGACAACCCTCCAATTAAGTTCATAACACACTAAATTCCCATATTTTTCCAACAACTCGCTCTAAAATCGTAGTTCTCGGGAATGGAAAGACCTCGTAACCGATCCTTAAATCATCAACAGTCTGATCAAAAAAAAATTTGAACCAGCCCCACTGTTAGGGCTAAACCTCTTGGCCATTGAATGACCCTTAGACAAACAATAACCAAGTAGAATAGAACTCCTACCTCTTGCAGACCAACTCACTGCTAAGTCCTTGCGCTGTTAGTGAACCAGAGAACTGTTGGTTCTTCCTCCATTTCCTTTCTTGTTTCTCTTCTTTTCTTTCTTTCTTTTTTTTTTTTCCTTCCTCTCATTTCTACTGAACTAATGTTCTCTAGGTGGAGAACACTTCAATGAATTTCACTTGGCACATAGCATGATTCTATGCCACATGTCACCCATGCCAACTTACTTCCATGCATAAATTAAGAGCATGACACTTGGTCCCACTCATGTGCCAAGTGTCCTCTCTTCTAGCACCACATGGCATGCATCTTCATGCCATGTGTCCCCATATCATTCGTCCATTCGCCTCGAAATACGTGAAATTCCGTCTGTCTCAGAATTCAACAAAATTCGATTGTGTACCTAGATTTCATGAGACCTAACTCAACGCATGGTCCAAGTATCATCCTGAGATCTAGAGAAATTCTAAACGGTTAAAAAAAAAAATCGTATTGTAAATGCGAGTCTGTTTTACATTACCTGGGTTTTCACAGTTACAATTAAAGGATATAACTAGCTTTCTATGGAGGTTCCTAATTATAATTAAAGTACCCATTTTTGGATTTGAAGAGCACCAAAAGAAATATATAAATCAGACCCACAACGAAATATATTTGTAAGATAGGTTATATATATTCTTATGTTTTCATAAGTCATTATCTTTTGTTTTTAATTAAACATGTGTAATATATATTAAAGATTTGTCGATATACTAAACAATATATTATATATATTCTCCAAAGTGATTCCTATGAAGGATGATTTTTATTTTTTGAGATTTTTTGCCTTTACTATATGCCATTAATCACTTTGTTAATATTTTGTACTAATTCCCAAAATAAAGAAAAATCGATCCACTTAACACTTAATTCTATCGTCCTAATTAACCAATAAAATCCATTAAACTATTTAAAATTTTTCATTCTTGCTTTTAAGTGTGTATTGCAACTTATTCTGAAATCTTTGATTAATTTACATGTACAAGGCCAGCTTCATTAATCTATTTTACAGAGCAATACCCTATCGCAGTCCAATATTTTTATTTATCTCTAAATTGTCATTATTCCCAATGTGAATCATAATTCATGTAAATAATGAGGAAATGTTTATAAAAGTTATGATTTTTTAAGCCCTTTACAAGTACTTACTACCTAACATAATAAGAAATAATAATAGGGAAATAAGGAAATTTTTAAGAATGTGACTCTACATGTCAGCATGTAAATAGGGAAAATTTTCTATTATATTAAGAATTTTGTATTTAAATGGTTACTTGCACCTCCATTGGAAAAAAAATGAGCTTGTAATTTTTTTATAGCTCACATGCAATGCATTTGTTCATGCAGTCCTTGTTTTGATCATTTTTCTATTACAATGGTTTCACCTTCTTGCTATCTTTTTTTTTCTTCTTTGTTTATGTTCAATTATGGTTCGTAGTTTAGAACCATCTGGACAATGCTCTCGCAAGATTAGGAAGATTTTTGAGGAAAAGATAAACAAGGAAGGGATCAATTGGAAGTCTGTTTCTGGGGAAACTAAGGATTTCTATTATGACGAATTTACGGTATGAAATTAATCCAATTTACTTAAAGCAATAAAATAAAATTTTTAAATTTATCTTCATGTCAAAGCTATTTTTGGAAGTGCTTAACGTGCAACTAATATATATTCTTGTAGAAACAATGTGTTTGGGATGAGGCCTTAAATGAACTAATAAAGCCAGCATGGGAGTTCAAAGCAAAAGGCCATTATCGAAACATGATGTCTAATACAAAGACGTAGGAAAGAAGTTAGATTTTGTGTTTGGAGACTCATGGAAGAATTGGAAACAAAAATGGAACACCCAAAAAGTATAGAAAGTTTGTGATCAAAACTCTAAAAACAGGAAGTCTAAGATTGATGATGGGTCTGCACCATCAACCTCACACGTGAGGTAATCAAGACCCATTATGAGCAATGAAATCACTAGTAATCTTTTATCATTATTTATTTAATTAAGTAGATTTTACCTTCTTTGTCAGAATTTAGTTATAGCTTATTTTCTTTTGCAATTATCTTTAGTTCATTCTATTTATCTGTTCTACGTAGGTTAGAAAACTGTGCCGACCCACCCATCAGTCTTGAAAGGTTTGTTCACACATACAAAAAATGGCGATGACTAAACTTTCATTAACCAAAAGTCCAAAGATGTTAATGTAAATTATTCTATCACTTGACATATTATGTCTTATCTTTCATTTAGTTGATTGCTACAATTGAATATGTTTATGTATTTGCAGGATGCTATCGGGAGTTGTTTAGAGCAGTGATACACAAAACAATGAAACAATAGATGAAAATAATATGTTTCTAGGGATGTTATGCAGTGACAACAAAAGGTTGGGTTTATATGGGCTTGGCTCAATGTGCCACACATATGAGTTTGGCTCTACCTCTTCTTCGACATCAGCATTTGATGTTTCTCAACAAAATGCGAAGGAAATTCAGCAGCTACAACATAGGATTAATGATCAGGATTTAATAATTAGAGATCAACAAGAGACGACACAACTATTGTTTAGGCGTTTGGATGAAATGTCTAGAGGTGAACAAGTACCAGTACCAGACAATCAACCTTCGCATGACCATGGTAATGAGCATTAGACCTCTAGCGATGATCACACCTCTGATGATGCTAATTTATCTCCACAAGTAGTGAGTTGTTTAAGTACTTTTATGTATTTTAATACCTTAACTATTTAGGTACTTTGCTTTAACACTTCGAAATATTTGTGTACTTTGTTTAACACATTTGACCTATTCTGTATTATTGTTCCTTTATTTTTGCTTTAAGTATTGATATGTCGTTGTTATATTATTAGGCATGATTGTTATATATAAATTTTCTTTTATGAAAATCATACAATGTGTTTTAATTAGGTTTTAAGAGCCAAATTATAGTAGTAAAAATATAAAAATATTTTTATATTTACCTACAATTTACCAACGGAATACCTACATAGGTGTTGAATAATAAATATCAATTACCAATGGATTACCTACAAAAGCACCGACTAGAAAACACAAGATATTAAAGGACTCGTAGCCAACAAATTACGCATACAATTTATCGCATGCACTAAATAAAAGTGGCGAAATATATTCGTAGCAAATTACCGATGGAATACTGATGGAATTCCTATAAAAGTGGTCACTAATTACCGACATATTACCTATTAACTCACTGAACAAAATATTATTTCCACTTACTCATAGTAAATTACCGACATATTCATGGATTTTTTCGCATTCTCGTCAGCCACTTTGTAGATTTCCTCAACTTTACCTACCATTTTTCTACAATTTACCGACGGAATTTCCGTAGGTAATTTACTTACGAATTGATTTTTCATTGGTAATTTATTTACCTACGCCACAACAACCGACGAAATATAGTTGTCAATATTCTGTAGGTAAATTTAATTACCGACAGAATTATTTATATTACCTACGAAATTTTCCGTAGGTAAATTGTCAATTTCTTATAGTGTTGGTAGACCAAGGAAGAAGCGAATAGAGTCTCAATTCCAAGATAAGAGGACTGTTTACTATTCTCGATGTAACATGGCAGGTCACAATCGAGTAACTTGCAAGAATTCATTACCATAAACAAAAAATCATTATTTGTAATGCTTATTATCTTGCAATGACTATTTTGTGCCAAGTATGCGGGAAAATAGGGCCATGTCTTCAACCATGATCCATTGTTGTAAATGTTATGCAAATCAAGCATCCCGGGTAATGTTGATTTTTATTGGGCCATATGCACAATGAGAGTATCTATTTGCTTGACTATTTTGCTGCTTAACATTCTCATGTGGAAAATGTTAGCTTGTTCATCATGGACGCCACATAGAAAATGAGATTCAAGACATGCTGTAAAGAACATGTATTCTTATTATCTTCTTAATGCTCTCGTTTTCATGTCACGATTTTTATGGTTCTCAGATGTGCTTAACCATGTGCAAATATTATATTCATGTAGGTAACAATGCCTAAGTCACGGTGTTATGCAACAAAATTCATAAAGATGATAAAACAATTTTCTCGAGAAAGAAGCTATAATTGATTAGGGCTTGAGGATTAATAAATTAGTTGTAACATAATCATTTAAGTGGACTAGAGCTAAATTTTTACTTGAAAATTATGAAGTTGTCTACCATCGGTTGCATCTGTCGCAACAAAGATCATTCACAATCACGCCGCAACATGTAAGCATTGTATTAGGAATACCATGTGATGGTCTTGACATCATCATCCATAACCGTCACTCCACACCTAATAGAAAGTATAAATTGAAATTGTAGAAACAAACTTGGGAATACTACCAGTTGGACACGAGTTTTGTAAGTAATTTCTAATTTTTTTTCTTGCGCAACAATCCTAACCCCTAATTCTAAGCAAGAGGGAATCCGGGATCTTTGGGATTCCATTATGCTTAGCGATTTTACTATGAAAAGAAACTGGAAAATTTGTGCTCCAATATCTAGAGGATGGTATTCATGAGTTCCAAATAAGCAAATCAACATACTTACGGGGATGCATCATTTTTCTTTAGCTATTCTACCTCTCCTACACTACCATTTCATCAGTGTCTATGGAGTTGACACACCCATTATGTGCTGCCTTGATAGATCAACTAATCAAGAGACGTCTTTCTGAGGAAAGAAAATATTTTGGAAGATATGGATGTGTAGATATAAGAATTGAGCAATGTCATATTTCTCAAAATAGATCTTCAAGACCTTCGTATCCTTCAACCTCTACGTTATTGATGAGCTTAAAAGTCATCTATTTTTAGTCCATTTTTATGTTGATTTTAATGTAAAAAGGAATAATTAAGATGCAGAAATATGAAGAAACTCACCAAATTTGTTAATTGCAGGAAGTATAAAAGAAAGAAGAAAATGCAAAGTGAAAAACAAAGAAATGGCGGAGTGAAAATGCAGTAAAATAGCGTAAGGTAAATGAAAGCAACCAAGTAACTAATGTTGCAAACGCTTTGGGGTTATACAACTAAAGCACAGGTCGCTATTAATAGAAAATTGAAGGAAATTTGATGCGGCGATGTGGATCACAAGATAGAAGCCGAGGATCGAGCAGAAACATATGAAGTGATGTCACATAACATAGTAATGTCGCGAATAAAAGTTGATGTCGCTACAAAGGAATAGAGGTCGAAGAGAATCGACTTGAAGCTATGATAATGTTTGGAAGGATGAGCTGTGCCAACCAATGCTGTCGCGACAGAGGACTCGTCGCTATACCGAAAAGCGCAAGAAGCCCGTAAGAGCAAGCCGAGGTCACGACGCGGAGATCGGAGGTCGCTGGCGATAAGACTTGCTCGCGAAAGTCGAAGAAATGAACCGTTGTCGCGACAAGTGAGATTGATGTCGCGTATATCGTGAACCCCGCTTGAAACCTCCTCCGAGACCAAAGCCGGCGTCCTGACATGACCGGATGTCGCGACACTACGAAGGACCAGTTCAAAGCTGCAGAGCCATGAAGTGATGTCGCGACAAGATATTGATGTCGCGACATCAGGAACAAATAGTTGAGACCTGTGGAGTCATGAGCTGATTTCGCGACAAGGGATAGATGTCACGACAATGTGAAACTACATCAAATGAAACCCAGAGCCATGTCGATGTCGCCAAGAGATCGATGTCATGGCTATCAAGAGCAAACCAGCTTGAAAGATACAAGTGGCTACAAGATTGAAGCATGCAAAGGATCACTGATGTCACGACAATAGGCTGTTGCTGGCGAAATAAGAAACCCGCTTGAAATTTATAAGAATAGAATCGGCGGTCGCTGACTACGATTGATGTCGCGACGCCATGAGAAACCGCTTGAAACCCGGCGAAGCATAGTTGGTCGCGACAAGATCGACGCTACGACATCGAACATCGCTTGAAACCTCGCAAGGCGTGAAGTGATGTCGCGACGCGAGATTGATGTCATGACGCCAGAACACAAATCAAGGCTACGTATCACTTGCCGATGTCGCGACGGCGAGATCGATGTCGCTGACATGGATGATGTCCGGATGCGGAGTCGGGTCGACCGAACATTAATATGAGCCAACGACTGAAATCCACAAAATCGCATTGGATTAGGGGCCCAACCGAAATCCTTATAAATACGCTAGCCTACCTACCATAAAGTAGCTAGCGCGATACGCACGAACTGCAGTCAAGGCTCATTTTTCTTTATTTAGTTTCTTTTCACGTTGATAGTTAGAGATTAGGATTATATCGCTTAGTTTTCGCTTTAATATTTTCCGCTGAATCTGATTAAGATAGTTTCCTGAGTGGTCGAATGCACTGGGTTTTTCAAATTACTACCCTGAATCTGGGTTCGCACAATTTCGAATCTGAATTTCCCGCCCATTTGCGCTTATTCCATGATCGAGGAATGTCATGGTGTAATTCAGTAATTAAGGAACCCAGCTTCCATTAAGTGAATGCTAGTCGAATTTGTCTTTCCCGTAGTCAAATGCTTCCAAAGAACTCTTGAATCTCGCTTTATGAATTTACTGTGTTTGGTTTATCAAGCTGATCCGAATATCGGGCTTTATACTCATATGAGATTTGTCTCATTGCTCGATTTCAAGGAGCCCTCCTGAAAGGACACAGAAGGCAGTCCTAAGAGTTATGAACAATTGCTTGAAGGTATATTAACCTGCTATTTTAGATCTAATGAGCTTTGCAAGTTTACTTCGATAAATCTCTTCTCACTTGAAATCAAGAATGAGTTGAATGAGTTATCAATTTAAACAAAGATGTAGTCCACCTCAATTGAATAGTGATGTCGATCCTGTATACTCGAGACCTAATCAGAGAGGGTGATCTATTCTAGAATTTTGAGGAAGAGCATCCCGAAGTTGTATATCCTTGTTTCGACCGATAACCCTGGGGAGCTAAGGTTTACGTCCAAAATGGGTATGAAGTATTGCAAAAGAAAAATACCCGTGATTATGAAGTCCCTTTTAAAAGTAGTGTTATCTCATTCCCGTCAAAGAATCAGAAAATTAGATAATGAATCACAGGGAGTGTGGAGAGAGATCCGCCTTTATCAAGTAAACTTTAGACAGATGAACCTAAATATCTAAGAAGTTTTACGCCTAACTACGTGGAATCGATACTTCATAGCATTAATACTTGATGTGTCCTTCGAAAGATACCATTCGCATTCCATTGTTTTCTTAACCATTCTTTTATTCTTTATTCCTTTATATTCCGCTTATTCACTGCTCATTTACTTTACCGTGTTAGTATAATTTCCAACTTCTGTCGATTCCACATCATTTTATAGTCCAAATAGTAATGGAGAGCTGAGTAGTCAGGTAGTTGATCTAGAATTCTCAGATCTCTCGTGACTGGAGTATCTCTGACTTTAAATCCACTTATTACTTCATGTTTAATTGCACTTGCAGATATTAGGCCAAAAAACCAATATTAAAATGATTTATTCTAGAAGTGTTTTGGTCTATATTAACAGTTTTTATGAGCGCCACTGGGGATCGAAAGAATTGGTGAATCAATATTCATTTGTGTTAAGGAAATACTAATTTGGACATTTTGAAGAAAAAAAGAACAAAATAGCTTTTCACAAAGCATACCTTGGTCACTAACCTTTTAACAAAACCATATTGAAAATATTTGCTGACCAAACTAATCCTATTAATGCAAGTGTGTTTTGATTTCACAGAACAAAAGTTTAATGCATAGGAAATGTAACACCGATCCGATTCCAAACAGATAATGTAATTAGAGAGGACACTCAAGCTTGAGAAAGATAAAGAAGGCGCGTAAAACTCAACCATGGCGCATGAAAGACAGGATCGCTGAAGTACACATATAGAAGAAGCCAGAAGGCCTCCAAATAACGACAATGGAGGACCCTCTGAGACCAATTATACAGAAGAATACTGAAGAACGGCTGTACTCAGCTTGATGCTAATAATTTTGAACTAAGCGCACTAATTACAATGGTCCAAAGAAGACGCTTTGATCAAGGTCATCCCACCGAAGATCCAAAACGAGCACCCGGAAGATTCCTCAGATGGCTAATACGTTGAAGTTTAATGGGGCGACCAGGTTTGCAACCGCATCTATTCTCATTCTTCTCTAGAGATACAGCCACATGGTATGAATCTTTACCATATGGTTCCGTTTGATACTTGGGAGGAGCAGAGTACTACTTAGAAGATTCTTTCCCCACCCTCACCAATGCCACAGCAAGAAGCGAGGGAGATCATCGGTTCACTACAGGGGAAGATGAAAGCCTCTGATGTAGCCCGGGAAAGATTCAAACTAATGAGAAGATGTCCACGATGATGGGACCAAGACCTCGATGGACATTGTATATCATGCCTTGAATGATATCAAAAGGACTCACGATGCTTCATGCCGTGAGAATTCAAACGAAAAAGCTAAGGTCAAGAGGCAAAAGAGCCTGGAATAAGACCCAAGAATGTAATATGAAAACTCCTTCTATTTCAAGAGGAAACAAAGCAGAGGAGTGGATCATCATGGAGTCGAAAGAAGAGACACCATGGAAGCCAAGTTGATGCCATTATGCAATGTGCTGGGGCAAGAAAGAACGACACACACTGCTCATGAAATAGGAGCAATTGAAAGAGAGTTATTGAAGGGAAGTGCTGAGAGGGCAACTGAAGAACAATTCTATGATGCTGAAGAGGTTAATTATTTGGGTGAGCAAAGAGCTTATCATTTCAAACCCAACGCCTAACCCTGGCCAGCATCACCCAACACCGAGAACCATAGAGAATTTCTTCATGGTGATACTACAAGGTCTAAGGCATGGACGTAACCCTCCATGTGGTTAATAATAGCTCAAGGTTCCAAGCAGCTAGCAGGCGGAAAATGAACACAAATGAATATCGTGGTCGAGGAGGGCCCAATCTTTTGAAGAACGATGCCGCGCTCATGGGGGCTAATAAGAAGTCGCTTAACTCCATGAACAAAAGCTGTGTTGGAAGAATCGCACCAATTCTCAAATTTTTCGTAATTCACCAATGCATCCCGAAGAACCTGAGACACAAGTGTGGCAAACTAGCCCTAACCCCGCAAAGCCAGAGAGGGAAAGATGCCTTCCCAAGTGACACAAGGAACCTAAAAGACTCCGCATGGCCGTGTGCCTAGAGCTCGGGAAGGAGTTAGTTATGAAAGAGAAAATGACAAGAAGAAAGCAAAGAAGCCCAAAAGGGGAAGAGAACTGAGAAGGAAAAGAAAGAGTAGAAAGAAGAACATCCAAGAATCAAAGTTCGCAATCCATTTCCACAAAGATTGCAGAAGTCAGATGGAGGAGTAGCTTGTGTTCTTGAAAACTCCGTAAGCCGGAGACTCAAGATGGTTTAATGAAGTGGTGACACGCATGCCAATTTTTTATGCAAAATTTCAAGGACATACTCCAGCAAGAAAAGAAAAATAGTAGAGGAAGGAATAGTGAATTCACCGCCACTTGAAAAGAATCGAAAAGAACTACAAGAAGATAAGGACCTGTGAGTTTTTCACAATTCTCAGATTGTTTGGAGGAATTGAATCTGTGAAGCTCTTCCGCACTCAGAGCTGAATAATTTGATGCCTCTTTCGTTGCCAAGAAACTAAGTTTGGGGAGCTTACTCCCATACCATCAAGTACTCTTCAAATGGCGCATGATCGATGGTAAAACTCAAGGAGTCATTGAAGATGTAATCGTCACCGTTGGGAAGTTTGTTTCCAAAGACTTCATCATTCAGACATACATGAAGATTCTCAAGTACCTTATCGAAGACCATCTCTAGCTAATGAGCGCCTCGATTGATATGCAAAAGGGAGTTCTTACTTGAGGGTTGGAGAAGAAGCAGCTGCTTTTAACTTGATAAAAAGTATGAAAATATAGATGACAAGGAAAGTCAGAATGTGAGCTGATTTTGTCTATACCTAACTCGATATTAACCATGATTGTAACACTGGGGCTTTTTATCAATGAAAAGAGATGGATTCCCAAGATAACAAGATGTTCACTCGAATTTCCATATGCAGCTTTCATTGTGTATAGAAACTATAAGTTGTTTGAAGCAAAACAACGATAATGGGGAAAAATATTGAAAAGAGGAAATTCACTAAGAAACCAGCTGTATGGGCTAAGTTTTGAAAGAGTTGCCATGTCATTTAAAGTATGCTTACTTAGAATTACCAAAGAAAAACCAATGATCATTTCGCCGACTAAGTGAGGTCGAGGAACAAAGATTGGCCGAAATATTAAGGAAGCATAAGGAATCGCTTAGCTCGTCCACTGAGCCGAAGGGCACGTACCATCAATTTGCATGCATAAGACTCATGAAGAGACTTCAAAACCATCTCAGAGAACACCGGAGGATCGAATCCAGTTGATGAAGGAAGTAGTCGTAAAGGAGATAGTCAAATTGTTAAATGCTGGTTTTATCTATGCTATCTCGTATACCAGAGCCCACCGGTTCCAAAGAAAGTGGGGGCTTATCGTGATCGAATGAAAACGAATTGATTCCAACAAGAACAAAGATAGATGAGGGTAGGCGCTGATTACGTAAAGTTGAATACAAAGAACAAGAAAAGATCACTTTGCCTTCATTGATCGATGTTAATGTGTTAATATGACACCCTCACTTTTGTTTTCCTGATGGGTATTCAGGATAACCGATTGCTATTGAGGATCAAGAGAAGACCATTCACATGCCCTTATGGCACCTTGCCTTCTAAGGATGCCATTTGGGCTTGTAATGCTCCAAATGCATTCCGCAGGTGTATGATGTCCATAATTTCATTCGCTGAAGGATGGAAATTTCTACGGATGACTTTGACGGTATGGATCCAAATTTTTGATCAATGCTTAAACACCGTGAAACAGTGACTAAAGATGCCAAGACAAACAAATCTAGCACCGAATTGGGAAAATGCCATTTATGGTGACAAGAAGGAATTGTTCTTGGCATAAAATTTCATACTGACTAGAAGTCGACCACACAAATTAAGGTATCCATTATCAAAAACCTGATAAACCACCTACTACAGTAAAAGGAGTAAGAAGCTTCTGGGGTGCCGGATTTTAAGGTGAGATTCATCAAAGACTTTCAAATAGCCGACCACTATGCAAGATTACCGGAAAAAGATAAGGCGGTTCACTACGACTTCAGTGAAGGATGCTTTTGACAAAAATCAAGATCAAATTGGTGCCAAGCACCTATAATGCTGCACCGTAATGGGATCAGTGGATTTGAAATAATGTGATGTTGGATTTTGCCATGGAGCCGTGGTTAAGCAAAGAAAAGAGAAAGTATTCAGTGCCATATAATATGCTAGTAAGACCTTCAATGAAGCATAAGAGAACCACTCAACAACCGAAAAAGGAGATGCTAGCCATAGTATCGCTTGTGAAAATTTAGGCAAATACATTTTAGGATCCCATGGTAATTCACACCGATCAAAAGACCAAATACTTTATGTCGTAAAGGAAGCTAAGCCAAGATTGATAAGGTGGGTGCCTGTTGCTGTGAGTTTGATTCGGCTACAAAGGGATGTGACAATGTATACAGCTGATCACTTGTCAAGAGTAGAAAGAAGCAAAGGATGAAGAAGAAAAATGTGATGTTAACGAGAACTCCCGTGATGAGCAATTGTTTAAGGTTTCCTTCCAACTTCCATGGCGCCGATAGCCAGAATTATCCGGTCAGGAGTAATGCCTTCGTAATTCAGCCTACCAACAAGAGGAAACCCAGAATCGATAGCCAGATATTATATTTGGGACATGACCTACTATTATCTTTTCAAAAGAGGTACCGACTTGATAATAATAGCAGATGTGTGTGCCGTAGTGAACAAGGCAACATTTTAAATGAATGCCATGCATCACCATTGGGACATTTTTCTCGAGAAAGAATAACTCACAAGATAATTCAATCAGATTTTATTGGCCCACAATCTTCAGAGATTGTGCAGAGTGGGTTAAATTGTGTGATAGATGCCAAAGGATTGGAAATATCGCCAGTTAGAATGAAATGCCCTCAAAGCAGGATACAAATTTTTAGACAACATGGGAATAGATTTATCGGACCTTCATCATCATTTGGAAACCTACATACCGCTAGCAAGATTACGCTTCCAAATGGTGAAGCAGTGGGCTTGTCCAAGGAATGATGCTAATACGGCTAGAGTTTCGTAAAAGAATATTAAGCGTATTCGAACACCCGTAACTATCATTAGTGATGGGGGAACCCACTTTGCAAACAAAATCTTTGCAAAACTCATGAGCAGGTATGGGATCAAGCATGTAATGAGTTTAGCTTATCATCCCCGCATCAATGGACAAAGCAGAATTTCCAACAGGAGATCAAAGAATACTTGAAAGATCAGGAGTTTGCCAGAAGGATTGGTCTTCCAAACTTGATGATGCACTTCAAGCTTACAGATCTAAGATGCAAAACCCCGTTGAAATGTCCCCATACAGTAGTTGTTTTGGCAACCATGTCATCTACCTCTTGAATTAGAATACAAGGCAATGTGGGCCATAAAGAAGGCTAAACTCGATTTTAAGGTCGCAAGAAAAGAAAGATCGCCTAACCGCCCGAACTGGTTAATCGAAATGAAGCTATATAAATGCTAGAATATACAAAGACAAGACAAAGAAATGGCATGATCGAGAATTTGAGAAAGAGTTCGAGAAGTGGAATAAGTTCTGCTTAATTTGCATCAAATTGTTTCCGTGGAAATTAAAATCCACTGAGTGGGCCATACGCTGGTGTCGGTACTACATTTCGAGCAAAGTGACACCGGTGGACCTTTACCGCTAAGAATTCAAGGTCAATGGACAAAGGTTAAAGCATTATCTAAATAGGGAAGAGGAAAATGAAGAACCCAACTGTTCCTCGAGAGTTAAGTAAGTGTTCAACAACAAGTCTAGCTAAGGACTCAAAACTCCAGCATGAATGGAGGCAACCTATAAGGATTTAATCGGGGTTTTAAGTTTCAGAATTATTTTTCTTTAGTTAAGTAATCAGTCGATTTGTTTTTATAAGAATAGAATTAATTTTTAGAAATCGAATAGAGTTTAATTAGATTTTTCTTGATATCATAAGAAGCTTCCTCGCAAGGTTCAAGGACATGAATGGCAATCACAGAACATTTCCGAATCATGCAGAAGTCAACACAGGAAAAGGGAGTAACCTTAACCTAACCTCGATTCAGAAATATACTTGAATTGTTTGTTAAATCTTTTGCTTGAGATGTTAGAAGTAATGTCTAAAAGGTTAGGAGCAACAAAAATAAAATAAAAATAAAAAAGTTCCTCGAGGTCATTGAGTTATTTCCTAGGTCGCACGTAAAGGTTATGTTCGCGAAGATAAGTGATGCGTCGCTGAATAAAAACATTGATGTCAGACCGCTTTGAAAAGGCAATCCAGCGAGTATTGAAGGAAGAAGGTATAGTACGCGACACCATCGTGGAAGTCGACAAAAAAAAAAAAGTTTCAAATGGAAAAGGATGTCGAACATCAAACAATTCCTAGAGGTTTGTAATTGTCGCTGGACATCCTAAGTGTGTCGCGACATAAAAGTTTATTGTGTGCCAACTCCAAGCCACTTGAAAGCCCTAAATTCAATGACTTTCGAAATAAAAGACGCTGAAGTCGCGACGTGCTTTTATGAAGCATTAATTAGCCCACAAACATTGATTGAATTGCAACTCGTTGAAACTTTCTCATTCACTCCAACCCATAGCTATTCACCTCTTCTCCTTCTCGAATCTCAACCCCCGAAAACCCTAGCCTGAAACCTTCCGAAAAGCTTGTCTTCCGCTTCAATGGCTGAAATTCCCAACCCTAACCCAGACGATTATGAGGGAACATGAACCTAAGAAGAAACCCGCCAAGAACGGTTAGAGAGATCACGAAGAACAAGTGTGAGAGGTGCCATCGTAAACACCCGAAGTCTCACAACTTCTCAAGAAAGAGCAGAAGGGAAAGGGAAAGACGAGAGAAGAAGAAGAAGTAGAAGATTTCACGTCAGACGGTTGCACTTCTGCTGAAGAAATATTATTAACAAGGGTTTGTCGCAGAGAGATTCAAAACTCATCTTTCATGAGATGATAGAGCAGAGAGGACGGGAGAGCCTCTGCAAGACAACTAAAATCGTATACAAAGACTAGTAAGAGAGTTTTATTCAAATTCTGGTAGGAAAGTGAAAGGAGGGAGCTGCTTATGCGGAGGAGTCCGGTTTCATATGAAGCTAAGGCCATCAACGAGGCCTATGGCATGGCAGTGCACAAGCATGGCTCCAAATTCAAGAAACTGTTGGAAAAACCAGATTTTGGAAAGATTGCTGAGAAGCTCACTAACGGTAAGGTGCAGCTAAACCAAGGAGAAGGAATGCCAAAGAACATCAATCAGGAAGCCTTAATCAGCAGGCTAAGGTATGGTTTTATCCGGCTTCGCTTGTCTCAACAAAACTTGTGTGCACAAAGGAGAGAACAAGAAGATGTTGTTGTATGCCATCCCCAAAGGATACAAGTACTCCAATATAGTTGTCATAGAAACCCATCATGAGGTATCATGAAGTGGAACAAAGAGGTCTTATTCTCACCCAAAGAACAATCACTGCTCTATGCTCAAGGTCAGTGAAAGGAATTTGGGAATCAGAAGAAGAAATACCCAGAGCTTCACCACTCCTTCTGACAGGAGTTAGCAAAGGACCAAGAAACCAGAAGAAAAGGGGAGTACTGGTGAAGAACAAATATGAAACCCAAGCTGAAGAACCGTAAAGGAGACTTTGAGGTCACTGATCAAGGAGCAGAGCACCTAAAAACTCACCTGGAGCAACAATGATTATATGTTTGCACAATGGAAGGGCAAGACAGTGGCAAAATGAATAGACTTCTCCATCCCTTAGCGCCTCCTCCCGTGCGTAACGTAAACTTCCAACATGGAGAAAGCTCAAGGCTAATAAGAGAACATTTCGACACTGAAGCTATCAATACCATGTAAGAGAATAGATGAAAGAGAGGAGGGGAAACTTCTGTATAGAATCCGTAGAGAAAGCATTTATGAAAAGAATTGAAAAGAAGAGATCGAAGGGGAGGAAGAGCTAGCCAGAAAGAAAAGGAAGATGAAGGAGCTACAATAAGCAGGTATCAAAGGGGGAGAAGAGTCGAACAAAAAAGAGGAAATGTGATGGGAAAATTTTAGCGCAAGGGGAAGAGTTTAAGAAAGAAATGAAGGAGAGATCACAATCACATGCTGTAAACTCAAACTTCAATATGAAGTTTTATAATAATCAGCTTTGGTTTATCTCAACTTTAAACTGATATAGTAAGAGATATGACAGAAGCCAAATTGTGAGCAACCAAAGGATTCAAGTTTTTATACAGCCCTGCGTAAAGATTTCCTCGAGAATAGATTGATGATGTAGACAAGAAGCAAAAGATACGAATCCTATTGTGCAAAAAGAATGGCTGGAAAACTTAGGACCCGATTAACAACAATCTTAAGCACTCAGAGTTATGACCTAAATGAGAATACAATGAATGGTCGAAAGAGGCGCGTGATGAGTTGAACAAAAAGGTTGGATTCTAATGAGATTTCATTGAAGAACAAATGAGAAGGAAACCAAGAAGAGAAAGGAAAGAAGAAATAAATTTCGAATTCCTAAACTCCATTTAGGTACATTGCACTCCAGATCCCCAACATCTTTTGCTCCCTGCCATTTCAAAAGAAAAATAGACCTTCTCCCATTTAACTTTCATTACCATCCTTATCCCATACTCGTATCCAACTCGTCGCAATTGAATCGCAATAAAATGAGAAATTTAAATTGAATCAGAGGTGCTATTTGAATTTGTTTTATTCAATGTTGTGTTTGCTTGTGGTTAGCTGATTAGGAAATTAAAGTAGAAATTATTCCATCAAAAACCGAGATGCAATGAGTCGACCAATGAAGCAATAGATTAGGAATGATCCGAAATGTAGAACAAGGGTCAAATGAATACGCTTGATTGAAACACAAGGCAAAAGTTACTTGCCCAACCGATAAGTCCACCGAGGAAGGTAATACAATAGAAGGAACAAACATATTTTGAGTTTGTGGTGCGAATTAATGTCAGAAACCGTTGAATATCAATTAATTTAAATACCACCAACAAAATGAGTCAAGGTAATTTCCTATGGTTAGTCATAACTGCTCAAACCCAAATTCTAGGAATTTGTTAGATTATCAAGCCGAAGTAAACTTAGGTGATACAAATCGACAAGAGATGATGCAGGCCATTCTTGGATAGTTTGAGCCATTTTAGTCATCCCTACTCATATGCTGATGCATATACCTTAGTTCCAGAAATTGAGCCAACAAGCTTATTATTCAAAAATAACCAATGGAAACCCCAACCCATTCTAAGAAATCAATCCTTCAGTAAAGAACCTATGATTACCCAGGAATTCAAGGAGGAAGAAAGAACCTAAGTTTGGGAGTATGTTTTTGAGTGAGGAACTCAAAAGGGAAATGAAAAGAAAAGTAAAGAGCGTAAAATGTAATAGAAAGAACGCTTTATGTGGATAAGTTTTACCAGGACGAATCCTCGAACAAATTAAGTTCTTAGGGGTGTTTCAACACCTAGCACCCTAATGCATCCGGCATGGGAGCTTACTAACCCAAAGTTCGCTAAGAGTGTTAGAAAGCCTAAAAGTTAAAACATTGCACTATCCCCGACCAGACAAACAGCAGAAATTTCCTCTAAAGTGGAATTACAAGTGAGAAATAAGGGTTACAATTTGAATCAAATCAAAGAGATGTCCCAAACATGAAGTTTAGGGGAGTTTATTAGGAGAAACTGCCAAGGAAGAAAGGCGTAAGAGGAGAAAGGGTCTAGGGTAATCTTAACCTAAAATTCCATCCTACCCATTACCCAGCCTAATAAAGATAAGCCCAAAAGACCCGATTGATTCGAAGGTTGAAATCACCTACATTAGCTGAGAGATCAATATGAAAAACAAACCTATGGAAATTGGAAATATAAAAGCAATCAAAACTGTGAAGGACTTTAGGGAGTTAAATGACTCAGTATGAAGAAGAGAAAGGAAAATAATCTATTATTCAACAGGATCCAATGATTATGTTGTTTGTAAAACAATTTCAATAGTTTAGTTTTGTATATTATAAAGAGTAGAAACCAACCTCGAACCCGACTCAAGCCAGATGCACGTAAAATAATGCATACCTTGCATTTCACCAAATTGAATGCCATCAAGTAAATAAATCGTAAAATGTCCTTAAAATTTTCTTTTATTTTGTTTGAGGACAAAACAATTTTTCCTTTCGTTTATATAAGCAAACTTGTTTGGGGAGTTTACGAGCTTAAAAGGATTCGTGCTACGTAGGGTCGGGCTTAAAATCAACAAAATTTATATATTGTTCTGCTACCAATGGGAGTCAAGCTTACTAAGGATAGTGGTCTAGGTCGAACACCTGGGATGGGTTTTCATCCTAAATGGTTTGCATCGCCACGAAGGCAAAAGGGCTTTATCGGGATTCTTCGGGAATTGTGTTTCAAAAACAAAGTGGGAATGGTTTGAAACCGAGAATTGTGAAAACTGAAAGGTAAAGGTGAAAAAAGTTAACTTGAAGATGAGGTCACACTTGCAAGTTAGGGTAAACAGTGCCTCCTCCTCCCTCTCCCTCCCCCTTCTTCTCCCGCTTCTCTGCCCTTCCTCCTCCTCCTCCCTCCCCTCCCTACATCCCCTCGCATGACATGCAACCTATATTGGGCATAACCTGACCATATTTAACTAGCAACTCACCCATGAAGCTAACTCCTATTTGAGTCAATACAGTAGCATGCGCTTATGGCCCCTTTAAAACCCTAACATTAAATTATCATTTCGTAGGCCTGTAAAGACCATCTAAAGAACAACAAAGGCACTTCCTCACCCGTAATCTGTATCCCAAAGCACTGAGGCAGATTGCCAAATACACAAAGAATGTTATGAACCCTAATTTGAAGAACCCTAACATGTAAATATTACTCGTAGGCTCAGAAGACCATCTAAAGAATCACAGCATTTCTCTCAATCGAATATGTACTTGATCCCAAAGTACGGAGAGTATCACAACCAATAACATTCAATGTTACGCAACCATGTTTTGAGAATATATGGGCCATAAATACACTACCCGAGCTTTAGTACAAGAGGACAAATATGCATATGCCCCACCACCAGTTTTCAGCTTCTCAAAGAAAGGAGGCTTGGGCCAAGCATCTCTTGAGCTGTCATCCTCAAGAGGGTGTCGGCAACCGAGAAAGGAGAGAAAGTTAAGAGAGAAGAAAAGAAAATAAAGCAAAACCTAAAATAAAAGACTTTATGTACAAAATAAAACTTACAAAATTGTCTCCTCCCCAATTGTTGCTTAGGGTTACAAACAAGAGGGGTTTATATAGGCCACCTCAATACATGAAAATACCAAAACCTATCAACTTGGCTGGTTAAAGGACAATAGAGTAATACACCAAGTTCGAGTCGGCTCGCATTAATTACAAAACACAGATTAGCATTAAATTCCCGCTGGTCGCAAAATTTCGCTAATCCAATACGAATTACTGTGTCTAGCGAAACATGATTTAGCCAATTCTCAAGCATAGCGAAATCTCGCTAAGCTAGCTTAAATTCTGTCAAGAGCTTAGTTCGCTTATTTTCGCTAAGAGCGCGCTCTAGCGAATCGATGGGTCTAGCGAATTTATGGCTATTTAAGGTTGCAATTTTCGCTTATATAAATTCGCATCTTAGTCTAAAATTTTCGCAGTTCAGCGAAATTCCAAATTTTGTTAATCCTTCACTTCTTTTTCATCCCGCTTCAACTCGCATCCAATTTTCTTCACTTCGCTTCGGTTTTCATTGATTCAAATGGCTTGATGGTCGAGACTTGAATTCCAACTTCATGATTCATCCTTTGTATTGAGATTGAACTCCAAGATGCACAAATACCTACAAAACAAATTAAAATACCCTCTAAACGACATAAGTGCTACTAAGAAGACTTGAACACTTCACTCGTATAATGAGTTATGATTTCATATGAAAAGCACCAAAACCTATCTAATACAGTACTCAAAATAGCACTTTGGGCACTAATCAAAGTCATCTATTTTAGTCCATTTTTCATGATTTAATAAAAGGAATAATTAAGATGCAGTAAATAAGAAGAAACTCACCAAATTTGAGCACTGCGTGAAGTATAAAAGAAAGCAAGAAATGCAAGTGGAACAACGCAGAATGGTCGAAAATGCAAAAACAGTGGCGTAAATGAAAGCAACCTGGCGAACTAATGTTGCAACTTTAGTTACACAACTAAAGTTACGAGGTCGCTGAGACCAGGAAAATTGAAGGAAATTTACGCACATGGCCAGGATCCCACAAGATAGGAAGTCGAGGATCGAGCGTAACATAGAAGTTGATGTCGCCACAACATAGTAATGTCGCGACAAAAGTTGATGTCGCGACAAAGGAATAGAGGTCGTGACAAGAGAATCGACTTGAAGCTATGACATGTTTGGAAGGATGAGCTGAGTTAATCAGTTTTTTGTCGCGGCCGTAGGACTGAAGTCGCGATACCAGCGTGCGCGAGGCCTCCAGAAGCATAAGCTGAGGTCACGACGTGAGATCGAGGTCGCGACATAAGACTTGCTCAGTTGAAAGCTATAAAGAAATGAACTGTTATCGCAACGTGAGATTGATGTCGCGGTCGAACCCTACTTGAAACCTCCAAAGATTCAGTCGGCGTCCCGGTTACGAGATCTATGTCGCCGGCCACCACGGCGACCCGCTTCAGCCGCAGAAAGCCATGAAGCGATGTCGCGCCATGAAGTGATGTCGCGACAGATATTGATGTCGACATCGTGAACAAATAGTCGAGACCTGCGGAGTCGCGAGCCGATTTCGACAAGCGGATATGTCACGACAACAAGAAACCATCAAATGAAAACCGCAGCCATGTCGAAGTCGCGACATCGATGTCGCGACATCAAGAGCAACCGCTGAAAGATACAAGTGGCTACAAGATCAAGCATGCGTTGATCGCTTGATGTCACGACAATAGTTGTTGTTGGGCAAATAAGAAAACTCGCTGAAATTTATATGAATAGAACTCGCTGCCGCTGACCACGTATTGATGTCGCGACATCATGAGAAACCGGGGCTTGAAACCGCGAAAGCAGCCGAGGTCGACGCAGATCGAGGTCACGGCATCGTAAATCACGCTTGAAACCGGCAAGGGCAAAGAAGTGATGTCGCGACGCGGAGATTGATGTCGCGACGCCGTGAACACAAATTAGGGTTAGCTACTGCATGACAAGTCGATGTCGCGACGTGAGATCGGGATGTCTCGCGACATGGACGTATGTCGCGGCTGCGGAGTCGGTGGTCGCGACCGAATGATTAACATGGGCCAACCCACTGAAACTAATAAAACTCCAGACGGATTAAGCCCAACCGGTGAAACCCCTATAAATACGCTACAGCCTTACCCACCTCATAAAAGTAGTTTCAAGGCGTATACGCATCGAGAAGAACCGGTAAACAAGGCTCATTTTTCTTATTTTTAGTTTTCTTTTTCTTTTCTTTCTTTTCTTCAATGTTGATAGTTAGAGATTAGATTAGTTTTATCGCTTTAGTTTTCGTTATTTTCTCGGAATCGATGTTGCGTTTCAGCGTGTCAATGCGCACTCCGCTCTAAATTACTACTGGAATCTGTTCGCATACTGAATTCGAATTTCCCGCCTATTTGCGCTATTCTTAAGGATCAGGAATGTCATTGGTGTAATTCAAGAATTAAGGAATCCAAATTCTTCCATTAAGTGAATGCTATAGTCGACCATCTTTCGTAGTCGCTTCCAAATAAATTTCGAATCTCAGCTTATGAATTTATCCTCGTGTTTGGTTTATCAAGCCGTATCCGAATATCAGTTTTTATAATTCGTATGAGATTTGTCTCATTGCTCTGATTTCAAGGAAGCCCTCTGAGTGACACAGAGAAGGCAGCCTCCTAAGAGTTATGAACAATCGCTTGAAGGTATATACAACCTATTATTTTAGATCTTAATGAGCTTGGTAAGTTTACTCGATAAATCTCTTCTCATTTGAAATCAAGAATGAGCTGAATGAGTTATCAATTTAAACAAGCAGTAGAGTCCACCACCCGACAGCGATGCCGATCCCGTGTTAGCCGAGATCTAATCAAGGATGATCTATTCTTAATTTCGAGGAAGAGCATCCCTGAAGCTGTATATCCTCGCTGGACCGATAACTTGGGAGCTAAGGTTTACAGTCCATAAAATGGGTATGAAGTATTGCAAAAGAAAAATACCCAGATTAAGGAAGTCCCTTTTAAAAGTAGTTATCTCATTCCCTGTCTTCGAAAGAATCGGGAAAAATTAGATAATGAATTGTGGAGTGTGGAGAGATCCAAATTTTTACTACTAAACTTGGTCGCATTTTAAACCCGAAATATTCAAGAAGTTTTATCGGGCCTTAACTACGTGAATCGGACATCACAGCATTAATACTTGATGCGTCCTTTGAAAGATAATTATTCGCATTCCATCGTTTTCTTTAACCATTCTTTATTCTTTATTCTCTATATTCCGGGCTATTTGATCGCCCATTTACTTTTCTACTGTTATATAATCCACTCTTCTTAAGTCGGATTCCAATATTTTATATTCAAATAGTATGGAGCTTTCAGTAGTCAGGTAGTTGATCTAGAATTCTCAGATCTCTCGTGGGATCGATATCTGGACTTAAATCCAATTTATTACTGGTCGACCGTGCACTTGGCAAGATATTAGGCCAAAACCAATATTAAAATGATTTATTCTAGGAAGTGTTTTCGTCTAGTCACCGCTATGCCTTCGCATCTCCACCTCTTCTCCTCCCATCATATTCACCAAAGTTACTGTTTACTTAGCAATATTCCAATAGTGTTAATGTTAACCCGTATGTAACTCAGTCGACTAACTCTTATATTTTTTTCTAGGGTATTGAAAGCATTTTGGCAAAATCAAACCAGCTTATAACATTGGCAACATCACTTCCTTCTGATGTTGAGGAATTTCGGTCTGGTATGAGAGCATATGAGCAACAACCCAACCATTCACCAAATGTGCAAGGTGCATCTAATCCATCCTCACATAGTTTTACTACACATTCGATTTTCAACACCTACTCACCATTGCATTACGATGGGGATGGTGGAGATATAACTTTCTCTCAAACAAAGGAAGGTGATAGGCCACAAATGCAATATGATGGAGATGTTCAAGACATACCTTTCTATCCGCTTAATAAGAACCTAGGATGAATGTTGATGGAATGGAAAATAACTCATGCGGCAAAGTTTATACTACTATGATATATAAACGAAGATCAGGAAGGATGGTTAAGCCATTTGCAATACTGAAATCGCCCTTTGTTGACAATTGTCAAAAGCAGTTTAAAAAATTGAGCCGCAAAGAATGATTGGTGGCAAATCATGTTTTTGCAAACAGGAGGGATGAGGAGTATGTACAATTTAGATAAATTCCACTTTTATATTCATTATTTGTCATTATATTCATTTTTTTACCACACGATTAAATTGTCATTTCATTTTCAAGTGAGGTCATGTGTGAGATGCATGAGATGCTTGCTTCCAAACAGAAGGAGTTGTCTTCACTTGACGGAGAGTGCTCGATAAACAATGTGGTATGAATACTGCTAATTCCATTAGTTTTGTCAGACATTTCATTTGACAATCAATATGTTAATACCTTCCTTTTTTCGCATGCGGTGTTAGAGCAATGAACGTCAGATATTCAAATGTGAACACCCATACCTAGACGTGATACACACACTATTTTGACCCATCATTCGGTATCAGATTTTTTCCATCATGACTATTGTTTATATTATTGTAGATTTGTCTTGGGTTCGTAATCTTGTGAGGGTGATCTCGACTAGCATTCCGATGAGCGAATCATCGAATATCGCTCGATTGCAATGTAAATCGCTCCTTTGATGCAACCATCATTGGTCGCGGATCCGGCCGAGTCAGGACATGGTAACACATCAACTTGCCATTGTAGAAACTCAACACTATTTGTTTTTTTTTTTTTTTTTTTTATGTTGGATAACTAAACGTTTTTAGTATTTTTGTTTAAATAGTTATATTTACCTGCTAACAAGGGGTAAACGACCATTGAGCAACTCAATTAGGCTGTCAACGGCCATTACCAAAGCATTTCACGCATTTCTTCTGCATCACAACTTGGACATTGGAGCATTCACAATACGTTCATCCCGATGTTTCGGGTCAAAAAATGGGTAAAAATATTGTTCATCCCAAAACTTATTGTTTGATAGGTCATTGCAACTGCTCATCTAGTTTATGTTTTAACCAATTTCATCCAATTTTGTTTAGTTCTGACTAAGGAACTTTTTTATTAAAGTTTATGGAATATTGGAATGGTTCCACATTAGTTGAAACAATTGATGTGGTAATCAATTTGAGGAAATCAATCATTTTTAAAATACATCATTTTATATTAAGAATAGATGGATACCACTAAAATTTTGTGTATATTTTTCCTGACATGATAAAATGCCACTGTATAGACTTCAACTAGCACATCTACTCGATGCTCATAACAAACAGCGGGAAAAGTTTACCAAGTTATTTTGATTAGGAAGTGATGAAGATTGAGTTGTGTTCACTATTTTTTGTATCAAACAATTATGTTTGGAGTCAATGTGGACATTTTTGTTTATATTATGTTATATTGTATCATGACAACTTATACTCCGTTAATGCTATTTTGTAACTTGCCAAACTGTTCAAGCATTTGCTCATTAAGAAATACACACTAGTATACTATTAGTGTAAATTCTCAATTTTACTCGGTCAATACAAACGAAGTGAGTTGTAACTTTCTGTCAATACAGTAATTTTCATTGCCCTAGAATATAACAACTTAGAGCTCAACCTACGAGGTTCCACACCTCAACCAATTGAATGACCTCTCAGTCATTTTCACTAAAAGTGCACCTTGGCCAATCTTATGTCGAAAGTGTACCGCCTCGACGGCCGAGGTAGTAAGACTCTTTCGTGAAACTGATTGAGATGTCATTCAACCGGTTGAGAATCCACACCTCAACTAGTTGAATGACCTCCGTGCCGGGCTACTTTAAAGGTAAACCTCGGGGCCGACGGCTGAGTGTACCAATCTTGTCGGTCACCGAGGTTTACTTTAGTGAAATGACCCCAGTCAGTTCGACAAAAGTTGCAACCTCAGCCGACCGCCGAGCGTACCAATTTTGACCGATCGATTGAGGTATATTTTTAGTGGAAATGATCGAGAGGTCATTCAACCAGTTGAGGTTCCACACCTCAACCGGTAGAATGGCCTTTGGGTTAGTTTCATGAAAAGTAAACCTCAATCGACCAGTTGAGATTAGTACACTCGATCGGATGACTACAGAGCACTCTAATTGAAACTGACAAAGAGCTACCTCAATCGATTGAGTTTACCAATCTCGACCGGTTGAATGAGGTGCAATGTGAGTGCATATCACAAAGAGCCCATTCAATCGGTTAAGACGAGGAACCTCAACGGTTGAGGTCTCAACATGCAATAGCTTCCATTGATACTTTCTTCTTCAAATAGAGTCAGTTTCTAGGTGATTTATACTACTTAGAACCATACTCCTGAACTAATTTTGATAGACTACAAAAGCTATTTCGTGTGCACGCCTGATTGTTAATGAGCAGCGGCATATAAATGTAGACTCATGCATAACCATTCATATGACATGATCATGAAAACATAAAAATATTTTTCAAACTCTTTACCCTCATTGGTACAAGTTATGTTAATGTGAAACCCCGAGAAAATTCTAATTTTCTAAAAAATGGCAAAATGGTAATTTCGGTCAAAATCCAAAATTTTTCTAGATCTCGAATGATGTAACAGACTGCACCATTGGATTTGTCTAGTAAAATCTAGCTACTACACTGGTTCTCGCCAAATCTTCAAACATACACGGAATTGCGTTTGGTGGCAACGAAATGAGCTGCCGTGACACTTTAACGCGACTTTGAATGGCCTGCACGTTGTGCCACGTGTCGTGTGTAGAACTCACTAACTCGAGCCTGGGCGTGTGGGGCCCATGGGTACATGTGATTCTAATCTGATAGAGAAACCAAAGTAGGTGGATTTAGTGGATAACGAATCCTACCAACCAATGACAATTGGACATGTGGAAAAGAGGGGAACAAAAGGAGACTTCTCTTCTCCATTTTTGCTGGAATCCGGTAGTGGGGAGAGGGGAGAGCAGATTTTGAAAAATGGAGGGTTTTTAGAGAGATAAAGTGCAACTTCTCTCTAGATTTCTCAAATGGACTATCCGTCACAGCCACAAGAAGGAAGCAAAAAGTTGTTCTACGCGGCAAGGGAAATGCTGGGCAACCGGCTTGGGGGAGTTTCACAACTCAAGAGGTAGGGACTTTCTCCCACTCGGTTATTTTCTGGGCTTAAGAGCCTTGTAAATGGTTTGAGGTCGAGGCCGTGAATGTCGGGAGCTAGTCTACCCAAAACCTGGGACCGAATTGTCAGGATTTTGTGACTCGTTTGAGTGTCCCTGGACCGACATGGACCGTTATTGTCCATGGTTATAATTCATGCATTAAATTATAGTTGGGTGCTGTTACCGGGAAAAATACATGGATTACTCGTTCAAAGTGGAACCCATATGTTATGAGGTGGCTTACTGCATACCCCATTGCTCACTTTTATGATGAGCTTTAAAAGTCATCTCTTTAGTCCATTTTTCTCGTTTATTTTCTGTGTTAAAATGAAATATTTACATGTAATTATGTATGGAAGAACCTCACCAATTTGTCATTAGTTGTGGAGGAAGCAAGAAAGAAGAAAAGCAACAGAAAAATGCGTAAATAAGTGGATAAAGGAAAAGCCAATCGCGTGCAGTAAAGAAGAAATGACCAAGCTATTGATGCGCTAAGTTACATTAAATTTACTTGAGGTCGCGATGATGCCAAGCTATAGAAGTCGCATACGAAACCCATACAGAAAGACTGTGCAGTCGAGTCAAGGTCGCGACGCGTGAGATCGATCGTCGCGACATTATCAAGAACAGATCGTGAGACTTCAAGTGGCATGATGTGATCGCGACAAGATGTTTCATGTCGTGACATCGAACTAATGATCAAAGTCAGAAATAGTAGGCAAAAGTCGCGACATCAATCTAATGTCGCGACATCAAGAGCAAATCCCATTGAAAGCCCCGTAGAACTAAATTCGATGTCGCCGACACCGCATCTGCCGCTGAAAGGTAAAGCTTCATGGTAAAGCGTCATTAGTCAAATAAGTCGCGACAACCGGGGCACATCGACGGAGGTCGTGTCGTTTTACATCAAACCACTGGCGAAGAATCGCAGTTAAGAGTTGATGTCGCGACATGAGATCAAGTCGCTGACATCGTGAACAACCAGATCAAAGATGCAGTAACCATAAGGGATGTCAAAGATGAAGACGATGCCGATGTCGACAACATGAGCGACCAGCTTGAAGCCCATGGGCCTATAAGATGATGTCGCGACATGAGATCAAGTCGCATCCGGCGACACGCGCTGGAAGACCGCAAAGCGTCTGCAGCCGAGGTCGCGTGACAAGATATCGACGTCGCGACATCGGAGAGAACAATTCGAAACCTCGCTAAGACGCGGAGAAGATGTCGCTGACAAGATGATGATGTCGCGACATCAAGTAGCCTTATTCAAAATCAAGGCTATAGCAGTGTACACCGGGTCGCGACGTTGATCGAGGTGTTTAGAATTCATGATGTCACGATAAGGAAACTCAAGTCGCGCACGCGGAATGCGAATCGCCCGGATACTCTACACCCACAACAGTTACATTGGGATTAGGGCCCAATTTAGGAACCCTATAAATACACAAATTTATCCAAATTTCTCAAGAAAGTAGTTTCACGCTACGCATTTAGAGGTCCGATTGCCGAAGCTCATTTTTCTTTCTTTTCCTTTATTTTTTATTTTATTTTGCTGTTTCCATCGCTTTAGAGCAGATTATAAGCCGTATTTCTGTTCGCTGTATTTTCTCGAATCGGAGTATCGCTTTAAATAAGCCGAATGCGTATTTCTATTTCTTTTCAAATTACTACCGAATGCTTCTAGTTCAGACAAATTTCGAATTCGATTGTTTCGCCTAACTTGCAGCTTTTTCTTAGAGATCGTGAGAAATGCCGTATCGTGTAATTTAGTAATTGAGGAATCCAAATTCTTCCATTAATTGAACGTTATCGTCGAATTTATCTTTCCGTATCGCTCTAGCAAAGCCATAATTTTCGGGCTTTACGAATTTACTTCAGATTTTGCTTTATTGATTTTGGATTCTAATGTCGCTTATAATTGCTAAGAATTGCGCTACGCCCCCGATTTCAAGGAAGTCCTCTCAAGGTGATTGTTTGCGGAAGACAATCCCGGGGGTAAACGCCTAGTTCTTGAAGGTATACTAACCTCGTTAGGGATCCTCATGGTAAGTCTACCTCGATAAACTCTCTTCTCACTCTTAGTCAAGAATGAGCTGTGGAATGAGTTATCCATTCTTAAATAAGCAAAGAGTTCACCTCAATTCCTGATAGTGAGTCCAATCCCGTGTTAATGAGATCTTAACCAAGGAAAGGTTGATCTATCCACTTCGAGGGAGGAGCAACTGAAGTTATATCCTCTGCCGACTAATAACTCTGGAGTTAAGGTTTATACCCATAAAATGGGTAGCGAAGTATTGTAAAGAAAAATACCCAGATTAAGGAAGTCCTTTTAAATGAAGTTATCTACCCCCAGATTCAGAGAATCAGTCATAAATTAGATAATGAATGTGGGGAAGTGGAGAGATCCGCAACAGACTACAATTGCCTCGGATGTATTTTTCAACTGAGTTAATCAAGAAATTGTATCGATTTAACTAAGGTGAAATTGATAGTTCAATTATAACCTGCTTTTATTGATGTCTCTCTTTGGAGGGATAACTATTCAAGATTCATTTCTTTATTGTGTTCATTATTTCTATTCTTTATCTCCCAAGCCAAGTTGGTTATTCAAGTATTTCCTTGTTCTTCAATTTTCCAGCATCCGAACGCCGACTCCACTATCATTTTATCGTCCAAATAGTATGGAGCTGAGTAGTCAGGTAGTTGATTTAAAATTCTTGAGATCTCTCGTGGGATCGAGCATTCGGACTTAAATCCATTTTACTACTTAAGGATCTCACTTGCACAGCAAATCGCAAAACAAAAAGCTTTGAAAATGACTTATTTTAAGAGATTTCTGTTCTACATATCATAAATTTGTACATGTGTTTTGATTTTGTCAACAAGTTTTATGGCGCCGTTGCCGGGGATCGAAAGAATCTAACAAATCAATATTTAGATGAAAGAAGGAAATACTAATTTGGACATTTAAAAAAAAAAAAAAACAAAAATAGTTTTTCAAGCAGTGGTTCATTTTGGCCACTGAACTTTAACAACCCATATTGAAAATGTTTGTTGATTAGGCTAATCCTATTGATCTGAGTCTACCTTGACTAAAGTAGAAGACAAAATTTCATACAAACATGACAGAGTAGAGGATTAGATGGTGTGAACAACCGTGAATGTGCAAAGAAAAGACCTCAAGGAGCATGACACTATGGAGAATTTATGGACATTCATCCGTTGTTACAAATATTTAGCAAATGGAACAGCCATCAATCAATGCTAATGATTTTGAGCCCAACCACACTTAACAATTACAATGGTCCAAAGAAGCACGCTTACCGGCCATCCCAATCAAGATCCAAATAAGCACCGAAGATTCCCCAGAAGGCTAATACCTGCTAAGATGGATGGGCGCTGGAGCCGTGGTTATTCACCAGCTTGTTCCCATTCTCTTTACGATATGGTCGCAACATGGTTTAACTCCCTACCAATTGAATCGTTAACACCTCTGAAGAGCTGTTGACATGTGCAGTGTGCAAAAAGTAGAGCTATCGCAAGCTCTTGTACTCCATCACTTACTTCGACATGAGAAATTATTAATTCCAAACATGAGGAAGGAAGAAATGGCGGAGTGGAAGAGAGTAAAAGGAATGTGATGAACAAATTGTGCCTATAGAGTCCAAATTGGATGGCTGATATATGTGTTAAATAAAGGAAGTCCAATCCAACATGAGTTAGAGTAATAGATTGTGATATAAGAAGAAACACCTGAATCATATCTGGGTAAACAGAGATTACACGACTGAAAAGGAGTCTCTACTCTTTCCATCTTTTTGTTTTTACTTGCATTTGAGTTGAATTAATTGATTAGGATCTTATATTGTGCCATAAGATCAAAAAGGCCTGTGGAATTTATTTTTATCTCGTGTGGAATGTTTAACTATCGACTAAAAGAGTATGAATTGTCCAGCTTCACAAGATAAAATAAATTGTTGTAGTTATTTTTGAGTAACATTGAACAACCTCCGTGATATTGCCGCTATTTGATTATTTGTTGTTTTGAGACATAACATTGGTCCGAGAGAGTCAAACCAAGAATGTGGGAGTGTGAAGAATACAAATGGAAAAGAAGGCCACCAGACAAAATTTAGTCATCCTCGAAATCTAGGAATAGGAGAACATTCTTGTTGTGACTTAGAATTTTTGCGTCACAACATGAAAATCAAGTCATGGACATCCAGCAATTAATGTCCTGGATTTAAAAGTCCAAATAACGGCATACTGTCTTTAAGGGAAAATGTCCTTTTTGGCATTTCGAACCCGGTCAAGTCTCATTTAACTCCATCGAACTACAAGTCACCTAAATTTGTCAATTTGTGGTAAATAAATGGTCATGTAAATGCAAATGAAAGTTACATCTTGATCTAACCAAATCGTAGAATATTTTCTAAGCTTCAAGAGACATAATTAGAGGAGAATAAAGACTATGAAGAAAAACGATCCAACTTCCCATTGAAAAGCCAAAAGTCCTGGCTTAAAAATGTGACTGGGTGGGCATGAATCAAGAGTCTCATTTAATATATTCCCATAGAAAATTAAAGGAAATAAGGAAATAATTTTGTTCTTCCCAAGTAGACATAAACTCAGCTATAAAAGGGACGGAAGAACAAGGAATTAGAAATGTTTGGAAAGAATGTAGTGGAAGGAGAATGAGAGCAAGTGGAAGAGTCCTAGTGGGTGAAAACACCGCTTGCTAATGAGCGGAATCGAAACAAACCGCCCCACCGTTTGTTCCATAAAACGGGTTTCATCCAGAGCTGTTGATGGAAGGGGAATATGGATTAGTTAGAATCCATCAATCAAGAAGCTCTTAAAGAAAAAAGGTTGAAGAATTTCCAATTTGTTGCACAACTTGTTAATGTGTACCGAATCACTCATTAGAGCTCAAGGTCCGAGGAAACCAAATTTTGAACGGAGTCGCAAACTGAGAAGATCTAGAGAGTTTTTCGAAGTCTAGTTACAAAAATGTTTGTAAATGAAACAATTGTCGTAGCATCGAAATCTTTATATTTGAATAAAGTCTCAAGTGATTTACAATTTTGTCAATATGACATGGATATTGTTTCTCGTATTAGTTTATTTCTGAATCGGAATAACGTCTCGATCTTTCAATTTATTTGAAACAGAATGGATAAATCTGAAATGTGATGCAAGCGTAGAATAGGAATATAAGCTGAAAAAAAAAAATTTGCGTAATATGACAAATGTATCTAGTTTAATTTAATAAGTACTTGGTATTTAACTGATAGTCCAAATTTTAGAGGAAGGAAATACAAATAAAGGAACAAAACATGATTTTGAGTTTGTGCATACGAACAGTAATCAAGGATCCTCGTTTGAATATCAATTAACTAACTACTCATCAATAAAATGAGTCAAGATACTCCTTATAGTTATCACAAATGCTTCCATCCAAAGTTCTAGAATTTGTTAGATTATTGATTGTTTTCAAATCCTAGGTAGATACAAATTGACAAGAAATGATGCAGCCATTCTGAACAGCTTGAGCTTTTCCTACCAATTGTATTATGTATATGCTTTATTAAGCACCTAGTCCCGAATTTGAGCCTCAAGATATTCCATGTTTAATATAATCCCAAAGGTAAAGTCTCCAAGCCATCCTTATCACTAATCTTCCAAAGAAAGAACCTATGATAACTCAAGAACTCAAAAAGGAGAGAAAGAGAGGAAGTTTGGGGAGTTTAATTTAGGAAAAGCTAAAGAGATGTAAAGAGGAGGCAGAAAAAGAAGAAAGATCAAGACAGAAATACAAAAGGAAAAGAAAGCTAAAAAGAATAGTTTTGTCTTCCGTGGCCCAACTCTCTCAATAATTAAGTTCTTAGGGGTGTTTCAAATCTAGTACCAATATCATCCGTGGGAGCTACTAACCCAAAGTTCGCTAAGAGTGTTAGAAAGCCTAAAAAGACAAAAACAAAGCACAATTCTTGAAGGTATTAGAGAGAAAATTCCTGCTAGAATTACTGGGCAGAATTTGGGAGCATACAACCTTGAAAAGAAGAAATTCAAAGGAGTATCCCAAACATGAAGTTTTGGGGAGTTTGGGGAATTACAAAGAGGAAATAGCAGTTGAGGAGAAAAGAAAAAGAGTTTTGTTATTCTCAAAATTAAACATTCCATTCATCCTAATCTTTTACCTAAGCTAACAGCCATAAGCCCAAAAGACCCGATTGATTCATAATAAATCACCTACATTAGTGGGGTAGATCTAATATGAAAAACAAGCTTATGGAATCTGGAAGAATGGAAACAATCTAAGGTGTGAAGAACTTTAGGGAGTTAAATGACTCAAACATAAATTGAGAAAGGAACATGTATCTATTATTCAACAGGATCCAACGAGTATATTGTTTGTAAAACAATCTCAACATGATAGTTTGCATAACATAAAGAGTAGAGACCAACCTTGAATTGGACTGGAAGTTAAATGTACAGAAAATTTTGCATACCTTGAATTGCAATTAAATTGAATGCCACTCATAGAATAAAACAAAACAGAAAAATGTCCTCTTGTTCGAGACAAACAATCTTTTCTTTTCTTGCTTCGAGGACAAGCAAAATTTTAAGTTTGGGGGAGTTTATTGCTTAAAAGTCATCTCTTAGGTCCATTTTTCTGCTTATTTTTCAGTTAAATGAAATATTTAATATGTCGTAATTATGAAGAAACCCACCAATTTGTCATTAGCAGGAGGCAAAGAAAGAAGAAAAAGCAAATAAAAATGCAGTAACTGGTGGAGTAAAAGTGCAGCCAATTGGCAGAGCAGAAAGGAAAAGAAATGACTAAGTCATTGATGCAAAGCTATTAGTTACACACCCGCCTTGAGGTCGCGTGATAGATAACAAGCAGAAGTCGCGACATGAAATCGCACATGAGAAAGACTCCGAAGAAATGAGCCGATGTCGCGAATGCGAGATCGGGTCGTGACATCAAGAACGCACTGCGGAGACTGGTGAAGGCATGATGTGATGTCGCGACAAGATAATGGCGTCGCAGACATCGTGAAATCAATAGATCAAAAGTCAGCAGAGTCATGTTGTCGCTGACATCAATCTAATGTCGCGCGACATCAAGAGTAACCAAATTTGAAAGCTTCCCGCAGAATTAAATTTGATGTCGCGACACCAGACCTCGCCTACCAGCGTAAAGCTTCATGAAGTAAGGTCACGATAACAGTCAAGTCACACAGCCTGAAGACACGATCGAGGTCAAGTCGGGCCATCGTACCATCGCGAAGATCGCAAGTTGCGTTGGATGTCGCGCGCGAGATCAAGTCGCGAAGCATCGTGAACAAACCGTGATCAAAGCGAGGCGTGTAATCCATATGATGTCACGACAAGACATTGATGTCGCGAAGCCAATACGAGCGTACCGGGCCGCTTCGGGCGTTTCCATAAGATGATGTCGCGACATGAGATCGTCGCTGGCATCCGGGCGACATCGCGCTGAAGACCGCAGCGGCTCCAAGCCGCAGGTCGCTGATAAGATATCACGCCGCGACATCGTGAGAGGCAGTCAATTGAAACCTCGCGACGAGAAGATGTCGCTGACAAGACGAAGGCATGTCGCGACATCAAGAATGACTAAATCAAGGTTAATATATAGTGTACGCTCGAAGTCGCTGACGTGGGATCGAGTCTGACCGATGTGATGCCACGACAAGGAAACCGGAAGTCGCACGCGAATGTTAATCCTCTGGCCTCGGATACTACAAATTACGTAAAGCTACATTGGGATTAGGCCCAAATTTAGAACCCTATAAACATATTAAATTATCCAAATGAAGAAAGTAGCTCATGCCATAAAACGAGAGGTCCAGATCATTTAAAGTCATTTTTTCTTTTCTTCCTTTCTTTATTTTTGTATTTTACTTTATTGCTTTCCATCGCCTAGAGTTATTTATGTTCTCTTCGTGATTTCATTTTAGCTGTAATTTTCTGAAATCCGGATATGCTATCATGAAATGTGTCGAATGCGATTTCTATTTCTCTTCAAATCTACTACTGAATGTTTGAAGTTCGCATACAAATCTTAACTGATTTATGTTCGCCTTCAACTTGCGCTTTCTCGCACTTAGAACGTCGTATCGTAATTTAGTAATTGAGGAATCCAGCCTTCCATTAATTGAACGTTATCGCCAGAATTTATCTTCCTCGTATCGTCAGCGTACTTCACAATTTAAATACTAATCTTAATTTTATTTGCTCTATTGATTTCGATCCAATTAACGCTCATACCTTAAGAATTAAGGCTATTACCTCGATTTCCTACAGAAGTCCTCTCAAGTGTGACATAAGGAAGAGCAACCCGGGGTAACGTTTAGCTCCTTTGAAGGTAAGAAGGCAATCACAAAGAGATCTCAAGGCTTGTGTGAAGTTCACTTGATAAATCCTCTTCACTTAGTCATGAATGAGCTGAATGAAGTTATCCACTTCTAAATGCTGAAAAGAGTTCACCTCTAATCTTGGAGGAAGTGAGTCCAACTCGTGGTTAGCCAGATCTAATCAAGGAAAGGCTTGATCTGATTCCAATTTAAGGAGGAGTTAACTGCAGCCGTGAGTATCCCGGCTTTGGACCAATAACTCGTGGAGTTAAGGTTTACTGTTCCATAAATGGGTATGAAGCTTTAATAAAAAGAAAAATACCCTGGGATTAAGGAAGTCCTTTTAATTGAAGATCTGCACTCCTCATTCAGACAGAATCAGGCCATAAATCAGATAATGAAATGTGGAGCGTTGAGAGATCCAAATTTCGCACTACAAATCAAGCCTTGGGACGTGATTTTGAAACTGAAAGTTAATCAAGAAATTCTTTACTCTATTTAACTACGAATTCATAGTCTACTATAAACTGCTTTTATATTGATGTGTCTTTGAGGATAACTATTCAAGATTCATTTCTTTTTATTAAATCATTATTCTTTATTTTTATCCTCGGGCTTGTTGGTTATTTCCATGCTGATTTCTTGTTCTTTCAATTTTCCTGATTCACGCTTCCTCCGGACTCACTATCATTTTATCGCCCAAATAGTGTATGGGTTTGGAGTAGTCGTGCAAGTGGTTGAGATTTAAAAATTCTGAGATCTCTGTGGGATCACATTCGACTTAACTGATTTACTACTTGTTGACCTCGTGGGTGGTACTTGGTTTAAAATCAAAACAAAGCTTTGAAAATGACTTATTTGGCAGAATTTCTGGTTCTACATACTAAGTAAAACTGTACACGCTTTGATTTTGTCAACACTGGGACCTGTTAAAAACACCCTCGAATTTGTATGATTGACCAAAAAATTGTCCATGAAATTATTATTGTTACGATATTATATAATGAGTTCCACAAAGCTTTAATGATGTCAAAATGCAAAATTGTTTAATAAAATGCGGTCGCGAAAAACATAGGGCTTTTTAGAAAATGAATTTAACTAATGCCAGCTGATGCAAGAACAAAATGTCTGATAACTGAGCATGAACTGAATCGTGCATTCACTCATGAAGTCTCTGAACTGTTTGATTCAGCCTGGTTTGAGTCAAGACCCTGATGCTATTGATAAGATCCAAAATAAACACACTAGTAATGCAATTGAATAATATACATGTCACATGAGATATAAATAGTACAACTGGTTCGGAAACAATATAACTGAATCCATATACAATCAAAACCCTGGGAATGGTACGTGTGGAAAAATACATGAAAGAAATTAAAGGAAAGCAATTATCGTGAAAGAAAACTGGCTTCAAGATTTTCCGGAAGAGCTGACTGATGAGCTGTCCACAAACGTCGATCCCCAGTCGAACTGGTTGACTGTTCTATGAGCAAACATCTGTGCCACCCGCCTAGAAGGTAATCAATAGATTTTATCAAAATTTTAGAAGGATGTTTCTCAAGACTGAAAAACCTGCTTCTGAAAACTGATTTTCTCAGTTATCATTTAAAAATGAGGAGCAGCTTTAGGTTCTAGCTGGGAAGGGGCAGTCACAATTCTTCATCCTGATATTCAGATATCTCATAGACTCATCATTTCGCCGGAATGTGGTTATGTTGAATCGTCGCATGCAAAATTAGGTGGGATAATCAATAGGATAATCTCAACCAACGGGGCAACGTCACCCCATTGGTGAAATAATTACTGGCTCTCGCTGCCAGTATGTATTCGGAGTGATGGCTTCCGCCAACGAGTCATTTTAAATAAGTTTGATCGTGCTTTCGATATTTCAGGTAAACACGTATTAGAACCCCAAATTTCGACATATTGGCGATAGCGTATAACCTCAACCATGGTAATGGAGGTTGATATTTTTTTAGTATATTAGGGCTTCATCGTCACATTTTTATCATATAATCCCAGCAATATATTTGCTGATGTCCAGTTTGATGGTTGGCGTCAACGGATCCCCAGATCGGGGCGCCAGCTGTACTAAAGTCTAATGAACTTCAGCAGAAAACAAAAAAGATTATCATGGGGTAAAAATGTGGCTTATATCCATTCATACGAATCGTGTGAACAAAGTTCATAACTGAACAAGTGTATATCGTCTGGTTTATTGGCCCGTAGTAGTAATAACTCATAAACCCCAACAAAGTCCCAAAGTAAACTGAAAACATAGTTTAGCATATTATGATCACATTGGTGAGGTAAAAGGGAGGAAACAAGATCATGAATCCTACTAATCCTCAAGTCAACCATTTGATCTTTTTCATATCACATGTTTGGAGGTCAATCCACACTTGCAATAATCTAGAATATGATCTCAATTAAGATAGAAACTATCCTCCACAACAAAGAAGCTCCATATTAGAGAGTTCAACGAATCTTATGTGCCCTGGTCCTCATACAGTAGATCATCCAAAATGTGTGGCTTTATGGAGAAATACTGGTGAGAGTTTTCTTATTCCAGTGCATCAGCCTCCGAATAGAGAAATGTCCAAGTATTTGATACGAAGATCTCCCTGATGTCAACATTTCTTCATCTCCACTGAGCTGCCTCCACTTATCTCCACATGCTCCACCCATCATCGACCACAACTCATTCACCAGCTTGAATTAGGCGATGCGGTCAACACAGAACCCATTACTTATTTTGCCGATGACAACTGAAAACTAAAACTCTTCCAAAACCTCACAAGTTTATCCACCATAGGGTAATTTGAAGGAAGCTCCTTGAATAGTAACACAAGATAGACATGCAAAGTATATTGAGGCCAAGAAGTTGATCAACACCTACCAAGTAGAATCCAATGCAATGCTCAAGATAAGACAATCTCTTTCTCCCGTGTCCCCCGCAAAGCGGATTTATAATGACAATGTGATAGAGCACACTGCACACTTGTTAGAAAGATCATAAGTTATTACTGGGTTTCTAAAGCCCAACAGGATCCAAACAGAGTTGACTAACATGCCAAAGTGCCACTTGTCCCGTGATACAAACCTTCTGAAACTATAGCAAGCCCTTCATGTCATCCACTCAGGTGTTCCTCCCAGACACTAGTATGATTTCATGACACTACACAGAGGTTTGATGTCTTCCTTCAGCAACAATCTGATAAAGCTTTCATATGAAATGATTTTTGGTTAGGAAGCACCCAGACTTAGCTGTACACATTTTGTTTGAACTTCAAAGAAACCACTTAGAGTCCAAACCATCCCATCTAATAATATCTCCTTTAACCCAAAAGCTGCCTGATAATCGACTAATGTCGTCTGGTAGTATTTGGTCCTTATTATATAATAATACAATCTAATACTCCAAACCTTTATTTAAACATGAAGAATCAAGGTCATTATGAGGACTGCTTCCACCTCATGTCAACTCCTGTGTGAAAGCAATCTCATATAAATGTTCCTAACATACAAATTTCTCATATTAATTAATTTCAGAAAATCAAACGCCTTAATAATGATTGAATAACTCACAATTTAATCATCTCAAAGAATAATAAACCATTCTTCAATTTTTTGTTTGATACCTTCCTCATTTTCTTCACGCACCAAACCATCTAGAATGTTATTGACTTCGAGGTTGTCATTAAACCATATCAATTGAATCGTGCCTTATAAGAATTAAATCCCAAATTCCTGCATATAAATAAATTACGGGTCTTCCAAAGTATAATCGCACAGGTCCCCACTACTGGCTTCCAGGGTTCATCAGCTTTCTGCAAGACACTGAAAGCTCTGATGAACATTCTTGAACTTTCCAAGAGCACCATGATTCACTGATTCACTGACACATCCAAAACAGTGCATCAACACTGACAAAGAGTTCAGACATAATTCCAAGGCGTAGATGAACTCATAAGGACTGTGATGGCACCTTCCAATGTCTATGATGAAAGAGATGAACCACAAAGAGACAAAAAGAGGTTATAAAAGAACCCATCAATGACAAAGATCTGAGCTACTGGTCCAGAAAAAGAGATATTGCAACACTCAGTTATGATATAAATAATGAGTGAACAGCCGAAGAAATATATTTAAAGAAGAAAGAATAAAGGAAAAAGAAGATCACAGGCATAGAGATTGCCATAATTTGTATGAACTGGAGTATAGAAGTCAAAGTGGTCATGGATGCTATAGTACAATATTGTATAAGCACATACTATATTTGGAAACCCTCATTAGAAGGCTGGGTTTGAAACCCAAACCCATTTTTAAAAGAAATATTTCAAAAGAGCTCTGAAGACTTCATATATGTTTCGTGGTGCCAAACGCCGTAACGAACCCCGCTAAAATTATTTTTACTGAAGTACTGTATGGAATTGAACTATTTTGGTAAGGTACATTCTCGCGTATCCTTCTCCTGGAATTTAAATAAATACCAAAGAACTGACGGGTATAGCTCTCGAATTTCTCACTGGATCTTTGAGAATCAGAACTCATAATCATTAACGATAATAGTCACCACCGCGACAAACAAACAAATATAATTTCACATGTCAAATAAAGAACAACAAGACAAGCTCATCAGTCAGTCAAAGCCGTCACACCCCTGGACTGAACTTCGTAAGGTCGAGAATTCTCTTCGTCCAACCTACTCAGTGCTCTAGACTCATGAGTTTCACCAGCCATACGATTCATCCAGGTCTCGTGAAGGATAGAGGCAATATAACCGCTAAATATAGGTTTTCCGGTACATCAACTCGCCAGACGGTTAGTCGTGTGACCGAATGACAATATGGTAACTTCTTTCAATTAATCCTGTTCAGCGTTTCAGACAGATGAAAAGTTTATCGAGCGTGAATTCAATGATAGTTTGATAAAAGTGGAACCTATATTAGTTCAAAAATCACGAAAACAGTCTTAATGTATTTAGTGTTCAAACATATAATCTAGACGTTTCAACATCAGATATTGGAATGCACATGGCACCTCACGCCACGGCAGGCAAGGTATAGTACTTTTATGATATCCATTAGTGCGATCATACTCCTCCGATAGTGCCTTCGCATTATTGTAATTTCATACTCTCCTGATAGTGCATTACACTCTTTCGTTTCAGATTCGTGCACTCCTCATAGTACAAGAATGAAAACAATATAATCTCCCACGCACTCATTGCTGTGGTCCCAATTAGTTTGATATATCAGTCAGAGCAGAAAACATGAGAAGAGTTAAGGACTCGACAAGAATAAGAATAAAGAAATGTACATCGTTTCACTGGAAAAAGTACTGGCTGTAAATTCCACAAGAGGAAAGTTCAGGTACCGAGTACCTGCATGTTTTTCGCCGCTATGAGTTATGTCATACCGGCGGTAAAATCATGTTGTTTCCAGAGTCCCTACTGCACCTCCCGCATAAGTATAGGTCTCACAGCCAGCTATAAACTAGTAACCCCACGCTTATGAGATCCGGAACGTGGTATACGATAGATAGAAGTAATAAACGCGTACGCACCCCAGATATAAGCCCGTGAACCTTTACGCGGATCGTAATCGCATACCTTCATAAATACGGCATATAAGTCACAAACATGAAATACAGAAAAATGCAAAAGATTCGGAATAAACGATTGTAGCCATTATCTATGGCGAGATCACTGGACACTATACACTGATCGCAGAATATGAGATGGCGCACGAAATATAAAACATACGGATCGGCTCGCAGTCCCAGTAGAGGTGAGTAGATAGGCATGCCCATTAGGAAAACAAGTCCCGCGACTACAAAACAAGTCCGCATCATACAAGCATGCTTGGCCCCGCTTGGGGACATTACAAAGGTTCGCCCTTATAGATGGTCATTGTCTCATACAATGATAATGAACGCCTTTAAAGGTCCCATGTGAATTCACTATTCTAAGACAAAGAAGTATACGCCCTTCAGCCCTTATAGACCATCGTTCAGAAAGGAGTACGCTTGGGCCCTTTATAGACCATTATTCCGTGACAAGGAGTACAAATAGACTTTCTGCCCTTAAGTAGTTTCCTCTATCCACTTGGGCATTTATGCAAACATGAAACATAAAAGAAACAGACAAAGCAAAATAAAAGCTATAGAATATATGACATGATATGAGAAGCATAGCACTCATGCGATGATAGTATAGAATTACAAGAACAAGAAGTAGTGCATAAGATTTATTACGAAAAGTATATGAAATATGATAAGAAATGAAACTTGTTATAAAAAGTATATAGTATGAGAAATGATAAGTATATGTAAAATGTTATATGTAAGCTATAAGTATATGCATTTGTATAGAAGTGGTGACCCTTAGTAGAGGTCACCATATAAAGACCCTTCACTAAGCGTAAAGCTTAGCACGGGAGTTTTCATCCATGTAGTTACAAAAGAGGAAACCAGAGGACAGGACCATCCACATTAGCAGTCAAAGGCCACGCATCACTAGGTGCCCACTGGAAGACCTTTTCGTCTATTTTGTAAACAATGTAAATATTGTAAATGTTGAACACTTCTATATATGGAGCTTATATATATTTTGTAATCTGCTGCTACATAATATAATACAAGTTAAATGTTTAACATTATATGAATGAACAAGCTTAAAGTTTATAATATATATATATATATATATATATATATATATATAAGTATATATTATATATAAGACACCTTCGCCGACACCATATGCCGAAGCAGCGCCACAGCTTTAGTGGTATTCGAAAGCATCCCGAATGCGCTCGACCTGCCAATTGGGTGAAACGGAAAGGGCGCCTACATACCCAAGCCGGACATCGTTGAACTTCTCGGCATGGCCGAAACAATTTCACGCTTCGCATGCATTTTCCATTTGGGCTATTACATGTAAGGGCGGTGCCATATGGAATAACCAAGGGATTCCACATGGCATCATGGGAGAAGAACACATGGCATGAGAATGTGTGGTGTGGAAGGTGACACCTAAAGCATGTGTCCATTTGACACATGACACATGACACATGGACCATGTGAAGACACATGGCCATGAGAGAGAAGAAGGAAGGTGAGAGGAAGCTTCCTCTCACTTGGGATAAGACCAACATAATGTGAGGAAGCTTCCTCTCACATGTGGCCTTGAGAAACTTTTTGTGCAGCATTCTTTGCATAAGAATCCCTTTGATGACTCCTGGACTATTGTATAAATAATTGGGTATGTAATTATGGTAAGAGGGTCGTGATCAGACTCTTATGGACTATAATTAAGTGTCTTATTTTTACATTTTATATTTAAATATGAATGAATGGGTCCCGGTGAAGGGACGTATCAAAATGATGCCGAGTAACTCGATGTCCACGAGTAAATGGTACTGGTCCGGTACCAAGACTTAAGTGCATGAAAACCTAAGGTAGAAATTCAACAGGTTGACGGTTAGTCAACGGGACCCCCGAAAAATGAGGCACCATAGCTTGGTATCATAGCTTAGGTAAACGATTACCTAAGGAGCTCGAATGTCGGTATCCACAAGTAATTTTTGAAACAAGCACAACTTGGTAATAGAATTTAGGTATACGAATACCTTGGACTATTGGGCATGGGTTAGACCATTGCATGCATTGTACATTTTATTGTGTGTTACATGATTGTGATTGCTTGTCACAAATTACGTGAATTATATACATGGTGGAATGTATATAGGAAAAGATGAACATTAGGGTTAGAAAACATAACCTTAAGAGTTCGGAAACTGGATGAACGGAATAGTTCAGGATGTTGATGTCTATTAGTGGTCAATGTGTACTGCTAAATAGACAATAAAAGAAACCTTGATATGGGCTTAGAGGTTGAAACCTTGGAAAAGCCGTTGAATGTGAATTCTCCTCTAGGAACAAGGGTGAGTGTTGATCAAATATGTCAGGATTATGAGTTAGAGATCTCCGGGATTCTACTCTCTGTGGACCTAATGGTCATAGACATGTCATAGTTTGATGTCATCCTCGGGATAGACTGGTTGACTGCACACCGAATCGTCATTTACTATGATCGTAGGGAGAAGCTACCGCCACACATGCACCCGGTTTCGTTATGTTTCAGGGGGATAAGCACGATGTGCTTTTACCCCTGCATCGTACCGACCTGTAGTCGCATGGATGGGCTTAATGGGCTGGCTAGCAAGCTCATTCTAGAAGACGAGGCAGACCTGATTCGGGTCTACCCTGTGGTTTCAAGCATGATGTTCCTTCCTGATGAACTACGCGTGATTACCTCCGCATAGTGGATGCAGACTCCCGTCGGCCAAGTGCTACACCCCGGCACGCCTCCCATTTCTATGAGTCCTCAAGGATGGCACCGGTTGAGTTGCAGGAACTCAAGGTCCAACTGCAAGAATTGTTGGACAGGGGTTTTATTAGACCGAGCACTTCACCTTGGGGCCCTTCGACTTTGTTTACTAAGAAGACGGACAAGACCCTTCGACTGTGCATTGACTATCAACATTTGAACAGGGTTACGATCAACAATCGGTATTGTTACCAAGGATTGATGATTTGTTTGATCAGCAAAGAGGGGCACGAGTCTACTTCAAGATACACCTTCACACCGGTTATCATCAGTTGAGAGTTAGGGAGGCAGATATCCCTAAGACAACGTTTAGGACACAAAGATTAGTACCGGTTCACAAGTGATACCATTCGGGCTTCTGACGCAATGTCTAACGGTATTCAAGTGATCTCATGCATAGGGTATTCCAACCCTACTTAGATCGGGTCACAGAAGATTCATGGATGAAATTTTGATCTACCTCGCCCAAGGAGGAGCATGAGATCATTTGAGGACGGGTTCTCCGTGACCCGCAGAACACGCTTGTACACCGGGCGCACTGTGAGTTTCGGCTTAACGAGGTGTGAGATTCTGGGACATGTAAAGGTTAGCTTAGTGTATCGTTGACCCCGAGAAGGCTCGAGCCGCTATGAGTCAGAGAGGCCTAAGTCATTGAGATACGCGAGCTCTAGGACTAGTAGGGTATTGGCAGAGATCTCATTGAGTGACTCTCGATTAGTCAAGACCTATGACGAGATCGACCTCGAAAGAGGTCACCCTAGTGGAATGACTTGTGTGAGAAGGCATTCTAGGGACTGAAAAAAGAGCTTACTACAAACTCTTATTCCGATAGTCCTCTAGCGGGATGCAGGTACACGCGGTCTCTGTGAGCGCCTCAAGGACAAGATCGGGATGTGTTTTGATGCACCGAGGGTAGTGGAAGCCATGGTTCTCGTAGGCTAAAGAATCATGAGCGGAATTACCCCACGCATGACATAGAGTTGGCGGCCATAGTCCTTGCTTGAGGATTTGGCGCCACTACCTATATGGTGAGCAGTTCGAGGTGTTTTTAGACCACAAAAGTCTGAAGTATATCTTTGCACAGCGGGAACTCAATACGAGGCAACACAGTTGAATGAAGTATCTGGAGGATTATGACTTCACTTTGCAATACCATCCTGGTAAGGCAAATGTGGTGGCTGACACACTTAGTCGGAAGTCACGGGGAGTACTGGCTAGTGTATCTTCCCAGGAGTGGCAGATGCTTAAGGTTGTAGGAAAGTCTGGGCTATAGTACAGAGATCAAGCATAGGGTGTCTTAGAGAGTTTAGTGGCCACACCTTTCCTACTGAGTAGAGTGATTGAGTCCTAAGGGTAGGACGCAGAGATAGTGTCCATAAGGGATCTGGTACAGTCAAGTTGAAATATTTGGGAGAGGAGATTCTCAGGGAGTTCCATTGCTCTTGATTTGCGGTGCATCCAGGTGGCAAGAAGATGTACCATGATCTTTGTCGCCAGTATAACTGGAGTGGGATGAAAAGACATGTTGGGGACTTTGTTCAACGATGTCTCACGTGTCAGTAGGTAAAGGTTGTGCACTAGAGGCCAGCAGGGCTACTCCATCCATTGGGGGTAGTAGAGTGGAAGTGGGAACAAATCACGATGGATTTTGTGACTCACTTGACATGGACATCGCGGAAGCATGATGCGGTGTGGCCGATAATGGACTGGTTCACTGAGTCGGCACATTTTCTGGTTGTGCGAGTGACCTTCACACTGGAGGAATTCTACAAGTTATACATTCGAGAGATTTTCTAGTTACATTGAGTGCCAATCTCTATCGTATTGGATCGAGATCCTAGGTTTACAGCTCACTTTTGGAAGAGTTTCCAAAGAGCCATGGGAACACGATTGATGATGAGCACTACTTTTCATCCACAGACAGACGACCAGTTATAAAGGACTACACAGGTTTTAGAGGACATACTGCAATAATGTGTCCTAGATCTTAAGGGTAGCTAGGAGGAGCATTTTCCCTTGGTAGAGTTTGCCTTATCGCTGAGTTTATCGAGTGTCCTCGAGGTATTCCATATTTCCATGCTTCGGAAGTACACTCCAGATCCAACTCATGTAGTGGATTGGGGCGAGTTGGTTGTTGATGCGAATAAGACCTTCAAGGAGGGACCAGTGTGTATTATGGATAGCCGAGAGTAGGTTTTGAGACACAAGACTCCAGAAATGTAAAGGTGTTGTGGCAAAGCATTCAAGGATTGGAGGAAGCAACATGGGAACACGAAGACACGATGCGTGCCACATATCCTTTCTATTTGAAGATGAAGATACGTTGTTTAGTAATTTGGAAATTAAATGATTGTTGCATATGCATGTGATTGTATGTATATGTGTGTAAATATAAGGGACAAATATTTTTTTAGGAGGGGAGAATGTAAAACCCAGGTAAAATTCAATTTTTCTCAAAAATGGCAAAACGGAAAATTTCCGCAATAGTATAGGTGAAAAATCTGGAATTTTTCTAAATCTTGGATAATGAAACATACCTCACCGTTGACCCGCCTCTCAAATCTAAGCATCTGGGCCGAGTACTAAGTAAATTCCGAGATGGTCTAATTTCACGCTTTTCTAGCATCGTGTCGAGTGACACATGGTGGTGCCACAAGACATAAATCCGCGGATTCCACACGCACTACGGGAGTAAGACACATTGCATGAGAATGTGCGGTGTAAGGCGACATTTAAATTTACGCGGTCTACGCTGACACACGCAAGACATGATACATGGACCATGTGAAGACACATGGCCATGAGAGAGAAGAAAGAAGGTGAGAGGAAGCTTCCTCTCACTTGGGATAAGACCAACATAATGAGAGAACAAAAATCAATTCGATGAAATGAAAACCAAAAAGGAGGAAAAATAAAAAAAATAAAGAAAGAAAGAAAAGATAAAATAAAGAAAAAGAAAAGAAAATGAGGAAAAACCAAAAGTGGAAAGATATCAAGTCGTGGGAAAAGAATGTCACACCGTGGGAGAGAAAAAAATGGAAAGAGGGAAAGAGAGGATTTTCTTGGTGTTCCTGCACGGGTCGGCTCGGATAGTCTGAGAACTAAAGCCGGGTCCACACAACGAGCTGCTACGCTGATACCGAAATCACTTTTCGTCGGCCTGTGAGGTAGGGGTTTTCTCCTACCAGTTCTTCTGGCCAAGGAGCCATATAAATAGCCGTGGTGGTTCGAACCCCAAAGCTCTCCACGGCATCGGAATTTTTCATATTGCGACTGCTGGATGTGCCGATTAGGCTCTTGAAGGTCGGTATTCGTGTTGGTTTGGTTCCAGATTAAATGGAAATGCGTGTGGATTTCTTGCCGTGAATTAGTTTCTTAACAATTTTCGCCAAGTTTTAGATTCGCTTATTGGCTAATTTATAGCCGTAATTGATAGTCTTGAAAGTCAGACAAAATAAAATAAAATAAAAACGTAACAAAAGCCGAAATTTCTAGATTGAGTTCGCATTATTTCCAAGGTCGAGCATGGGGTGGAATGGCTAACCAGGTGGACTGCTTTTTTTATTTTGCTTCAGATATTGTTAAATTAAATAACATGTTGAATATAATGTATATGTGTGTTATATATTACATGAATGAATGTAAATTATATGTATTAAATATAATTATCCATGGTACTTGATGATATATAAAGTACGGTTTATAAATTGTTTTTGCTGTAGTGTTCATCATGATGTAACATGAGATAAGCATGCATTGGCATTTGCATTGCATATGCACAAATGGACATCCCATCGAGTTGGGTCCGTGTGCATGGTTATGATCATTCATCGCTCTCGTGAATGGGTGGTGAGCTCGGGTAATGCGGACAACATCCAAAAATGAGTCTCATGGTCGTGACAGCATGAAAAATACGCAGTCGAAAGCATAACAAGTCAGCATCCCCCATCCCCTGTGTGAAAAAGACCCGCATTGAGGTTAGACATGATCACCGGCGGTAAAAAGCCAGTTAAAAATGTCGAAAAGGAGCGTGACGGTCCCGCGGTGTAAACCCGAAAATCCATGGCCCACAAATGCATAAACACACAGAACTTGAGAAATGCAAGTTGATATCGGGAACCGTTCAATGGATTTTGATTTATAAAACAAAAATATTTTGTTTTGAAAAATGGCCATTGATGGAACATAATGACGGTTCGGTTTTTCACACTCGGCATATGCATGTGTGAAGGAGTTGGTGAGGACTCGGGACTTGGGATAGGGTAAGTCACATTCTCATCCATGACATGTAGACATTTGAGTAGGAATGTGCATGCTTTTACTAATGTGTGGTGTGTGCATTGCATGTGCACTTAGGGTGGGGAGTAGCCTCCCTGTAGAAATTATTTCTGCTAGGTTTTGCTCACCCTTGGCTGTGGACCCCTTCGTGCATGTGGAGTGTATAGAGAGACTCGTGCTTAATAAAGCCGTGATCACAAAAAGGCCAACATGTGGGCCTCGAGAAACCCTCAAAGGTGTTCGCATACAAGAATTTTGATTTAATTCTTCGGGATCATCGTGATAAATAGCTCCGCATGTAATTATGGTAAGAGGGTCATGATCGGGCTCTTACAGACTGTAATTAAGTGTCTTATTTTTATATTTTAGATTTAAATATGAATGAATGGGTCTTGGTGAAGGGACGTATCGAAATGGTGCCGAGCAACTCGGTGTCCATGAGTAAATGGTACTGGTTCAGCAAGACTTGTGTATTAGGACCTAAGATACAAATTCTGGAGGTTGACGGTTAGTCAATGGGACCCCTAGAAAATGGGGCGTCACACTAAAGTTGTTTATGATTTATGGCTTTTTTCTTGGGAAAAGTGTGTATCAAGCTCCTTATTTCAAAATATTTGGACATTCATTACTAAGAATAGGTATCCATGATTCAGTCTACACCCATAAAAAATAATTAGGATTTTATCAATGTACTACCATAACTAGTAAATGTACTAGGACATTGACTAGTTATGGTAGTATATTGACTAGTTATGGTAATACATTTGCTAGTTATGGTAGTATATTGACATAATCCTAACTATTTTTTATAAGAGTAACCTGAATCATTGATACCTAATTCTTGGTGATGAATGTCCAATTATTTTCAAATTGACTTTTCCTTTTTTTCTTTATGTTATTAGGATTTTGTAGATTGCTTGAATGATGTGATTTTTGTACTCTGTTGGTTATTTTGATTTTTTTGGTTTGTTTAACTGTTGAAATTTTGTGTTTAATCTTATTGTCACATATGTCCCTATGCATATGCAATGTAGTGTACCATTGCATGTCAATGTCATGCTACATATGTGATGAATGGCGTATGGACAATTTATCTCATGCATTTAACCATGCATTATGAACAATTATATCATATGCATATAATTTCCAATTAAACACTCATAACAATGTTAATACATTAAAACACACATATTAACAATCATCAACCAAACAATAAGCATGCTATCACATATCAAGCAATAACACACTTAATCCTCATGAAAAATGTAATAAGTAAGGTGCCTATATCAACAACCCAACAAATTTCTTAACTGCTAAAACTAGCTAAACAGGCTCTTAACTTCCGAGATTATTCTTTTTAATCCCAAATAGTCCCTAAACACTTTTTGGGGCATATCACAGACAATTACAAAACAATTTATTCAACTAGGCCATAAAACGACATTTAAATCCGTTTTAACACAGCCAAACAGTCCCTAAGGGCAAGGATTTCAACCAAACAACCCTTAAACCATGCTTTGAGCATGCCATGGACACTTCACAAACTGAGCCATGAAATCGGCCACAAATAAGCCATAAAAATGGCTTTAAACGGTTCCTAAATTAGCCAAACAGGGCCTTCGGACCTCTATACCACATTTTCCCTAAAATAAGCTCCTTAGGGTGGAAATAAATCGGAGTAGGAAGAATCCCTAACTCTTGAAGCATAGTAGCATAGGTAGGAAGCCTCCCTAGCCCGAAATCCCCGCCGATTTCCGAAATCTCTCTTGGGGCTGGATCTCTTCTCATGAAACCTCCCCTCTCCTTTGGTACCACTCCACGCGCAGCCCCCGCCCAGTAGATGAACTTTCACTCTTAGTCTCATCACTCGACCGACGGAACTCTGAGGATCGAAGAGAGAAGCTTGGAAGCTCTCTTCCTCTTCCCCTCTCTTTCTCACGTAACTAAGAAAAACCAGGAAAAGAAAATTGGATCATTTCCTTTGTTCCCCTAAATCCCTCACTTAAGTTTAAGAAAATTGGTTGCACCATGTGTTCGTGACTAGTCCGGATCCGTTTCTGCCCTAAAATAATTTATTTCGTCCCCTGGTGCAAGTTTAATTTATTTTAAATGAACTTTAATTAATTTATTTTTCACTTTCGAGATTTTTCTTAAAACCTCGTTTTTTAGGTTAGCTAGACGCCCGACACCTCGAAAATCGTGAAAATCTGATTATCTCAGAATTCAACAAAATCTATATGGGTCGCTAGATTTCATGCCAATCCAACTATGAGGTTCGCTTCATTATCCAAGATTCAAATTTGCATTTAACTGTATTATAACTAATTTACCATTTTGCTATTTCACGAAAAATTCAAATTCTACTTAAGTTTTACAATAATATTAATTTTTATGAATTGCATTGATTTAGAAATTAAGCTAAGAATATGATTTTATATTAATTTAATTTATTAATATTTATGCAATTTAGATATCATAATATTAAATAATTATAAAATCTACTTATATTGTAATGTAGTAGTTAATAATATTACTTTATGTTAACTTACATTAATTTAGAAAATTGTTTAATAATATGATTTTATGTAAATTTAATTTATTAATATTTATGCATGATAGAAATAAGGTTTCAATTTTAACTTAGATAGTACAATATTAAATATTAATACATACTCATGTTGTCCATAAAGTTTAAATTAAGTTAGATATCGAGTTAGAAATTTAGATCTTACTTTTATGTCAACTTTCCATTGATTTCAATTTTATTTTCAATAAAATCACATATGTTTATAGGATGGCTAGAGGATGTGGAGGCAAAATTGTAGGCTGAGATCTTGTATGGAAATATTGCACATTTGTGGAGGGGAATAAAAATGGAACAATATGCAATTATTGTGGTTTGATGATAAAAAGTGGTGGAATTACTCGCTTCAAATTTCACCTATCACATACGGATCCCCATTCAAATACAAAGAAGTGTCCAAATGTGCACCTAAAGTGAAACAAGAAACAGCTAAACTCTTTGAGCAAAAAAGTAAAGCAAAAGTGAAAAAACTATGGATATGGAAGAAAATTTGAGTGCACTACGAGGCACAATGGGAGGAAGACATCAAACTATCATCGATGATGATGACGCAGGAGGAGGGTGACGAGATATATATGTATCCGATCGATATGTACCGAAGGAATGAAATTACTACTAAGTAGTATGCATCAAAAGCTAGTGAATGGAATCAAGTACAGGTCAAAGGATTTATGGGAGGCAAGAGAAAAATAGGTAAATCTTTACATCTAATTCATTTTTTTACATAATTGTGTATCAAAGAATGTAATTAGATTTTTTTTTTTGTATAAATTTGCAATAAGCAAGCAGGCTCATGATAGGCCGAAAAAGCGTGATGTATATATGTACCATGTGCTGCTAGCGCACGCCACGCCTCAAGTAATATAGTACCTATGGTACTGATATCGATCCACGAGGATAAGTAAAGTTGAATACAGAGATTGGCTTTAAATATTATCTGCGATATAATCGTTGGGTGAGTACTAGTGTCCGAATTTAAGCTAAACTAAATCAATCTTAATGAATTACTCAGATAATGGAGGCTAGGGTTATGTCTCCCCCCGCCACTCTCTTTCGATGGATTATTTCCAAAGATGATACTATTCAGCTTTATTTACAACTTATTGATGGCTAGGTGGATCTTGCTTTACGAAATACCCCCTCTCTCGAAGTGTATCCGCCATCTCGCTAGGGGTAGTGCTGAGTGTATCTCTACCCCAACTCCGATATCCCAAATGCTTAAATGTTCTAACCTTAATTGCCACCCGGATCTTGCCTCTCTCATTTACCTAATCAACCGAAGGCCGCTCTACTCAAATCCCCGAGCATCCTCATCTCGAATCTCTGGATCTCCAAGATAGTCATGCTAATGTTGGCCGACATCACCATGTAAATGATTCAAGCAGATATAAAGCGTATGTAAACAAATTATAAAACAACTAAATAATATAAAATACTAATCTTTAATCCATGCAATCGGATGAAATAACAACACCCTAGGTATAAATCTGTAATATACTCGAACAGAGAACACCCGTATTTAATTCTGGCAAACACGTATTTCATCCAAAAGAAGGAAAAAATGAAGGGCTCTTCTCCAAGATCAAAGTCGTTATGATTTCCTGCCCTCGCTCGCATTTCCGATCTCCGATCCCCGACTCGTCCCCTTTATTTTTAATGATCAGAGGCGCGCAACCCATACGACCGCCGTGGACGCTGTCGCTTGTTGACTTCTCTGCGACAGGTACGATTCAACGTCAGCGACGCTAGATGCGCCACGACGCCCCCATCGTCATACATTGCAACGTCGCTGACGCTCCGCCCATCTTTACGACCGCCACCCTCTCGCCTGTAATGCTCAAAATCGCTCTTTCGCCAAAGATTCACACCAATCGCACAAATCGAGCATTCGGGCCACAAAAATACGTATTTAAATATAAAATAGAGCTAAAAACATAAGATAGACGCGGGTATGACCGAAGTATTTCAGCCACTCATCACACCCCCAAACTTAGCTTCGCTGTCCCCAAGAACTCGACTCTAACCGAACACACACCCTACATACTATAGTTCAAGACGAAGATAAGTGATGCACATGTCGATAGATGTAGAGGATCAAATTGGACCGACTCACACCGCTACCGTTTTGTTTGAAGTTCTCAGGATTCGCAAGGGTGTTCGACCCGAAGAACTAGGCTGAACTCTGAAGTTGACTAGTGCCTCAAATTTCCCAGGTATCTGCTAATAACCTTTCCAAGTGACCCTAAGGCATTGAATAAATGACCTCTAGTGTATACTTAGGTTCCGACGCCCCCAAACTTGAGTTCAACTCGCTTAATTAAGAAAATCTAACTACGAAAGGATAGGAACACACCGTTTGCAATTCTTAACATACCTACTCATAACATAGAACAAAACTAGTGCCCGTAAGTTTATGTTAAGTGTTCATGTAGCGGGGATTAGTTGGTGACTCCCCACCAGTTGGTTAAGGGCACCGGGCATTCAGTTCCCCTCGAACGTCACCCCGAACACTCAACTAAACCTAAGGGTCCTGGAGCCGTGGGAAACTTCCATCTTCTCTGGCCCCTCAGAATTCCGCAAAGAAGCTTCAATGACCCTGGGCCAGTCAGGCTCAGTGGCATCAAGCCAAAGGCCCTCACATCGCGCCCTGGACCTACTGGGAAGATCCCACTTATTCTATGCCTAAATTTTTAATAATTTTTTTTTATTTTTTTATTTATTTTTTATTTTTTATTTTTATTTTTCGCTCGGCTACAATCATCTTTTATTTACTTATGGTCTCATCTCCTCGTGTTTAGAGATTCCCATGGTTTGTCGAACCTTAAGTAGCCTGCTCCCAGATCTGTGCATACCCTCCTAGAAATCACCCGTGTGAGAGTGTACTAGCTCATTGAGAAATAGTTTCTTGAATAATCTCTATGATTCACTATGCCTCCCCAATTTATTCAACCTAATTCCCGAGCATCAAACACCCTATGAATCCTTTATGGAGGTATACCCTGTTCTTCCATGACAATAGTGGATTCGGCCCAAAAGTGATCCCCGACTCTCAAACATGGCATCACACACACAAACTACCTAAACACGACACCACTAAACATAGATATGATCTACCTAAACACAAACATGAACCGAATTACAACCTAACAACTTCAAAGAACAAACGTGAAATGAACTAAACTGGCACAAACAAACACGCTGAAACTAAACTAAACGCAGTACAAAAGGATAAATAAGGTACAACCATCATAAAACTATACTAATCTGCTAAGAACCCGATCACTGCCCACACCCCCAAACAAAAGTATCCAGTGTCCTCACTGGCAATAAAATAACAGGAGAGGGTGAAGGGAACTCCCCCTCGTGGTGTGGACAAGTCACCCGCGCGGAGGCGCGGGCGTGGCCGGTGCCGTAAGAAGTCGGGCCACCACCGAGGGACCGGCCGCCGCCGAGAATGGGCGGCCCATTGCCGTAACCGCACGCATGTCGTGAAGGCTCTATATCCTCGTAAGGAGGACTCTAAGTGGCCCCGGGTCTCATCCCGTAACGCGCTAAAGCGCCGCAAGGGCGAGCACCGGTCCTAAGTCGTAAGGGGATCGACGGCCGCTCCGGTGGTCCGATTGTATGTGGTGGGCGCAGGTAGGTGAGTAGAGACCGCCTCCCACGTCATCCCTCGACGCCCAGAGTCCAGCGGCCCCGGATACGCGGAAGCTCGCCCTCGGCCTCGAGGGCTCACGCCCGACCGTAAGTCCTCAGTCGTGGTAGCCACCCGGCTTAGTCCCGCTTTAACCGATATAGCCCGATCAAGTGTAACCCACGCCGTTGTCATCTGGGGGCAACTCGCTAGTTTCATAGGCCATAAATGAGGAAAGGGTGCCCCAAGTTCATCTTAGTTCCGGCTATGGAGGATGGCATCCTCTATAACCTGCCCAACATCGAACTAATATTATTCGAATGATGGCATAACAGCAAATGTTCGCGCGCCACATTACACACGCTCGTCACGGAACAGACGCCGACATGATGAAGTGATGCGATCTTAGATATAGGCTAAAATGCTTGGCCTTGAAGTACTCGCGGTGGCCCCTCATTGTTGAGTTTCCACTCACCCCGCCCGTTTGTCAAGACCCGAATGACCCCGTGTGGGCACCTGCTCTCGTAAAGCAGACCGGAAGGTCCGGGAGACATGATCAAGATTATAAAAGTGGTTGATAGACTGTGCACTGAAGTCTACCAACACACCACGCACCCGGGACCTTCTCGGACGACGTGGAGGAGCAGGCTGGCATGTAATTCTGCACCACACCTACCACTGATGAGGTGGTCGGCAAAGTGCCCGCCATCCCGACCGCAATAATTTGTGAGCAAGCCTGCCGGTGCGTATGGAAACCCTTTTTAATAAAAGATCGGTTCGCGCGATGGTGTCAACCGATCGGCAAGATCTAGTTAATGAACCTCGTGGACATCGAAATTCGGCGGGCCCCGGTCCCATCGCCCGACCGCTTATGTGTAATCTCTGCTCCCGAAGACAGCAGCAAAAAGAAATTCAAGATTGCCTATGGGCACACGAGCCAAATGGCACCAATAGGCCTACACCCGATGAACTAGACAATGTAATGAAAGCACTCAAAGTGCACTATGAAACTAAGACCAATCATGTTCCAAAGTAGACATTAAAACCTAGCATACACAATGTAATCTAACCTGCTCACCCTAAACCTAATATGGAGTACTAGACCTAACATGTGCGAATAAACCTAACTGGGGCGCAAGGACACCTACTTGCAAGGTGGATGGCGAGACGTGACAGAGATGCTGGTGGTGAATGGTGGTGGTAATGTCTAGAAGGGGTGGTCGAGGGCAAAACAATGACTCCCTCCGACCTGGGTGGAAGGAGTGAATCTCAGAAGTGTGGGTGTGCGTGTGTGTCATGACACCAAAGGGTGCAATAGGGTTCAAGAAAGAGTGAAACAAAGAGCCAAAAATCGAGGGTTGGCCTTAAACGGCAACGTCAAGGAAACTTGATAGGCCGAAAAGCTGATGTGTATATATGTACGCCTATGTGCCAGCGCACGCACGCCTAAGTAATATAGTGCATCGGCGGGTACGGATATCGATCCACCCGGGATAAGTGTGTTGAATACGTATCGGCTCTTAAAATATTATCTAGGATATAAATCAAGCCAAAGAAAGAGTACTGGAAGAACGAATTTAAGCTAAACTAATCAATCTTAATGAATTATCGTATAATAGAGAGGCTAGGTTATGTCTCCCCCGCCACTTTCACAGATTATTTCCCAAAGATGATACTATTCAGCTTTATTTACAAACTTACTGATGGTGGCTAGGTGATCTTGTTACGAAATACCCTCTCGAGGTGTATCCTCAAATTTATCTCGCTAGTAGTGTTTCGAGTGTATTCTACCCCAACTCGACACTCAAATGCTTAAATGTTCTAACCTTAATTGCCACCCTGATCGGAATATCTCTATTATTTACCCGAATCAACTAAGGTCGTTTACTCAAATCTCTCGAGCATCCTCATCTCGAATCCTGATCTCCAAAGATAGTCATGCTATAATGTTGGCCGCATACATCACCATGTAAATGATTCGTAGATATAAAGCATGTTAACAAATTGCGTAAACAACTCAATAATATAAAATACTAATCTTTAAACTATGCAATCGTGATGTGTTCACCAAATTAATCTTAGGTATAAATCTAGGAACATACCGAATATGAGAACACCCATATTTAATCTATAAACATCGCAAGATTTATCCAAAAGAAGGAAAATACAAATGAAGGGTCTTCCGCAAGATCAAAGTCGCCGCCGTTATGATTTCCGCACTTCGTTTCAGATTTCCTCACCGATCCTCGAACTCGTCCCCTTTATTGCTTTTAATGATTGAGAGGCGCACTGCTACCGACGTCACGACGCCGAGACACGCCGCGACAATACGCTTGTCGACTTCTATATGCGCGTCGACTCAACATCGCACGCTGGGACGTCACGACGTGGGACGCCGCGATCGCCCAGCCATCTTCTTTATGCGTAATCGCTACTCCGCCTGCATCGCTTCCAAAACTACCCTTTTCGTCAGATTCACACCAATCTCGTAATACAAATCGGAGCATTCGCTACAAAAAATACGAATTTAAATATAAAATAAAGCTAAAAACATAAGACAGACGCGGGTATGACCTGAGTATTTTAGCCACTCATCATTTCACAACCAGGTGATCCATCAAGATGTATGCAAAGATCACAAAGTGTCCAACATACGGACCCATCACCGCCAATTGAATTGTCATTGTACAAGTCTTTGGCTGCATGACAAAAAAGTCAAAAAAATATGTTCAAAGGTGGTTTAATCAAGGAAACAATGGGATGATTGATTAGCAAGTTTTTCATATATGAAAGTGTTACGACCAAAAAAGCTTTACTCACGCCTTTAAGAACATGATTATCGTGCACAACAAGCAGTTGTCTGAACAGCACCCATTATGTTTAATAATGACATTATTATCTTAAAAATTATGATTGCAAATTGGCACCATTATCAACTTTCCATTAATTATATATGTGTGGATGGGTACGAACCACCATCATCTCCATATGAAATCGCAAGCAAGTACTTAGAAATCGAAAGTATACCGACATGGAAGCTTATGTCAACATGCCAAAGAGAAATGGGGAAGATATACTGATGCAATAATTACGTATGCACTGATGGACCGGCCAACCAAATCGAAAGTACTAATTAATTTTTATGGTGCATTCAAAGGACACATAATTTTCCTCAAATATGTTGATGCATCATATAAGATTAAAAAAAACAAATACATATATGGTTTGTTGAATGACGCGGATCAAGGGGAAGCTCGAGAAGCAAATGTAAGGCAATCAGAATAAATACTGGATCAACATTTGTGAAAGGAAAGTTGTCGATGATGAAATATAATTTGTATTAGACTCATGTGCAAAGACAATTACATTGATTTAATATTTGATGGCATTGGAAAAGGGATAGTAAGCTTGGGGCTGATCATGAATTTATGAAAGATAACCAACTTCATCTACAATCATGGTTGGTTGCTTGCAAAAATGCGAAAGGTACAGGGTGGAGATATCGTGAGTCTTGGAGCAACAAGATTTGCAACAAACTATATCACCGTTGACAATCTTCTAAAAAAGATGGTTGATTTGAAGAAAGTCTTTATTAGTGATGAATGGACATCTCACATGCTTAGCCTAACAAAAGTTGGACATAAGTTTGAAAGGCTCATGTTTGATAATGAATATTGGGAGAAGGTGGACAAGCTAGTATCCATCTATGAGGCACTATACACAATGCTTTGCCAAACCTTGCCATTTGTCTACGAGTTGATTCGGCTGATGAAGGAAAATTTATATCAACTCAAAGCTAAAGAGTGAGTGAAACATATCATCACATATCGTTGGGATAGAACCCTTAAACATACAGTAGGTATTTAATTAATATTCTCTTCACCGATATTCACATTTAACAATATTATGTTTATATTATCACATACTAATTTTCAATAACCATTGCAATTGTAAAACCTGTGAAAAATTTAAATTTAAATTTTTCAGAAAAATGGCAAAACGGTAATTTGTCTGAATAGTCCCGGAGGAAAAGCTAGAATTTTTCTAGATCTCGGATGACAAAATGGACGCCACCGTCAAATTCGTCTCTCGAAATCTAGTTACCCCATCGAATTTCAACGGATTCTAAGACAATCGGAATTTTACGTTTTTCGAGACACCGGATGTCGGGTGACACATGGCATAATCACGGGATGCTATATTTAACCCTGTGGAGTGACACATGGCAGAGCCATGTGTGGTTCACTGGAATAAATGGCCTACACTCCGAGCCATGTGTGTTACATGATGTAATAAAAGCGAAAAAATAAAATAAAGTGAAAAATAGGGAAGAAAAACATGGTGATGACATATGGCATGGAGGAAAGTGGGGAGAAGTTTCCCCCACTTTTTGAAAAATTATGTGGATGGATGAGGATCAAATAGAAAGAGAGGAGAAATGAGAAAAGGAAGAGAAAAAGAAAGAGAAGAGAAAATGAGAAGAAAAGAGGAAAGGAAAATTATATGGAAAAATGAGAGAGAAACAAACATGAAAAAAGTGGGAATTCGGTGGGATAAGGAAGGAAAGGAAGGGAAACATGGGGAGAAAAAGAAAAACAAACAAGGAAGGAGAGAGAGGAAAAACGGATAGAGAGAGAGAGAGGAAGAAAGAGAGAGAGAAAATGGGGATTTTCCCGGCTTTTCAACGGTCGAACTCGATGGTTCGAGAAGAAATTGATCCACGCAGATTGCGCATGCGCTGCAGTGACAAAATTGAGTCAAACTCCGTGAGGTAGGAATTTTCCTACTCGACTATTTTCAGCCTAAAGTGCAATTTAACAGACGGCTGTTTTTCAGGGCCGTATGTCAAGATGATTTAGTCCCAAGATTAGGACTAAATATTGGAAATTTTGGGATTAGTTCGTGCAATCCCGAATCAAGTTGAGGTTTGGTTTTAATCTCGGACTGATGTCTTCGTTTTGTTGAGTTTTTTTCGGTATCACAAGAATGTGTTGATGAATGGAACCAAAATTTGGCTCATTACGCACGACTCGCTATGCGCTCCGTTTTATATGAGCTCGAGATTTTCGGGGCTTATATTTTGTGTGTTATTGTTGAAAAATAACATGCTATTAGTGTAAATCATGTTAATATATACTTGCTTGATATTAACATGAAAATTGTGATAAATGGAAATTATATGTAGGAAATATAATTATCCTGGTCTATAAATGTTGCATGTAGCTCTTATTGTGGTATGGCATGACCTCGCATGAAATGGCATATCATTTCATATTCATGGTCACATCGCCAATGAAGGTGTGGGTGCATGGTAATCGTTATTCACCATTCTTGGTGAATGTGTGGTGAGTTTCGGAAATGGACACAACGTCCAAAATCTAGACTACCTACTGTATAAAAAACAATAATAATAATAAATCACGTGTCAGCGGTTGAAGATGGGGCAGATCCCCCTTAGGGTGAAAAACCCAAATTTTATTCTTCTTGGTCGTGACACATGTATCCAGCGCATGAAAGTTCATGAGTGTCGTATGGAGTTGCGGGCCATGAGACCTCCCAAATTCAGAACTCAAATAAACACACGGGATTTGATAAAATTTAAATGAATATTGGAGAGTTGTCCAATGGGTTAAGTCAATGTGAAACACCATTTCACACTTGGCGTTGTAGGTGTGAGGGAGTCGGTTAGAACTCGGGTTGTGAGCATGAGGCGTCTTATCTCATGCATGACGCATAATATTCCATATAGGATTGCATTATTTATATGGAATGTGATTGGATGTTTTATGTACACCATTGCATGTGCATTTTAGGTGGGGAGTAGCCCTTGTAGGAGAATTTTCTAATGGCATTACTCACCCCATCTAGGACCCCCTTTCAGGTATAGTGAGTGTACAAGGAGACGACGCTCCTGTGAGGCCGTGATTGCGAAGGAGGCTAACATGTGGCCTTGAGTAACATTTTTGTAAAAGTGTTTTGTATGAAAGGATTTTTATAAAATTCTTTTGTACTATTGTATAAATAGTCGGGTATGTAATTATGGTAAGAGGGTCGCGATCGACCCTAAGATCGTGAATTATCTATTTTCTTTTCAGTATTTTAGATTTAAATTGAATGAATGCGTCCCTGAAGGACGTATGGAAGTGGTGCCGAAAACTCAAACGATAGTAGTCAAAACGGTCCTGGGTGACTAAGACTTAGGTGTAAGACGACATAAGACAGAAATTCTGCGGGTTAACGAGTTGTCAACGAGACACTCGAAAATCGGGGCATCACAACAACATACTATCTAAATCCAAAATTTCAATATAGACATGGAGTTGGTTGTGACCATGAGCTACTTCCAAGTCGTCATGACGCTTCTAAATTAGATCCTAATGTTAAGGTCTTTGTAATTTTGGAAATGAGGGTAAATTAATGGAGCTTCTAATTCTACTAATTGATTCAATTTATTCTATTGATTTTTTATTTTAGATATTTTGACATTTTGAATTCACAACTTATACTCTTTTGAGATGCAAAAACATGATTTGGTGATCGAGCAGTAATAGCCTCAATATAAAAAATGGTTATAGTGAGTGTTAATTCTCATTAAAAGTGAAGTCCATAACTATTTTATTATTATATATTGAATATAAGTAATTTTTATTGTAGTTGAATGGTGGTTTTTGTATGGAAATCACGCTCCGACATCAAGAAATTTGGCCTTAAAGGTTCTTTCAAACAACATCATCTTTCATTAGAGAGAAATTGGAGCACATTTTCTCTAATCCATACCAAACAAAAAAATCAACCCTAGGCTCCAACAATTGGTTTTTTGTTATTACAACATGAAACTAAAGGTACTTGATATGGAGGCAAAGATCGACAAGCTGGTAAAAAAAATAATTTTCTCATTTTACTGAGATTTGAATGGAGTTTGCATCAAGAGGAGAATCAACTATTCCAATGGGTTAGATATCTCCATTTATATGATGAAGATGGAAATCCTAATCCACAAATTGTTGCACATGTTTGAGAAGCAGGTTTTGAAGTTGAGCGGGTTTTATCTGAAGAAGTTCATAGTGAAAGTTTTAGTCAAGACACGAGGGACTAATTTTAGCCTTACTATTAGTTTCTCAATTCCTGATTCAAAGCAAACATAGTAGTAGACCAATTTTTGCTAGTACTTCTACTACATGTTATGATGGCTCAAGAGGATAGGGGACCAATTATAGTAGTGATATTGGACATGATGGTATAGATATTGCAGATCCATAACAAAGTCAATATCCATTGAGTCCATTCATCGGTGAAGATGATTTCACACATGCCACACAAGATGAAGACCATAGGTTTATAAGAGTTGGTCCATGTATTGGAGTCATTGGAAACCATACAGAAGACAACGGCGAGCCACACTCATACAACGATTCATTTTGCGCTTGAGTCCACGAGTATTGGGACTCCATTCATGGATTCACTCTAATGGGAGCAACATATATATTTCTTCCTTATGCAATGAGTTATGGTCAGTTTTCTTCACATCCTTCAGGTTCCATTGGTGAAGAATATGGAATGATTAACTATCCTCATGATCCACAAATGTCATTCCAAATTTCATATCAAATGCAACAAGGATTTCAAACGAGCATGTGGGTGAACCTCGAGTTTCCTATCCATGGAGAGGTTGTGGGTAGGAGTCAAGACATTTATGCATGATATGTGTGAAGTTACAATCAATATTATTGAAACACCATGTCTTGGTATGCATTGTCTTCAATAAGATGAGATCCCTTCATCAAATAATGTAATGAAGTCACACTAGTCTTCATTTTGGTTTTAAAAGACTATTGTAATATAATTTCTCAATAAATTATAATGAATATCGTCTTCAACAAGTGTATGTTTTCTTATTTGTCTACTCTGTGGTCTCCTGAGTTCTGAGAGTCAATGAATCGTCGTAGCATTCACTAATTAACAGCAATCGGGCAGCAACCTACAAAACAAACACGAAGACGACGGTGGTGATCTGTCGCCCCTCCGATAGCAAAGTTAGCCTTTGCTGGAAGATTTTCGCCGTAAGCTACTGCTTATATTAGAACGCGCACTTCTTCGTGCAGGATTTGTTTCCTTTATGAGGGAGATAGAGATCCAACTTTCCGAGGGTGGACGCATTTTTCCCTAATGGTAGGAGTAGTTGGCTCTTATTTCGGAAAGGGGGATTTATTTCGATGTGAATCGTCTTCCAGATAGTGGTCGCCGAGTGCCCTCATTCGTCGGAGGCGACGGTCAGTTCATAAGCAACCGCTGTAAGATAGGAAACTGCCGGCAACTTCACTTGAGAAAGTAACCGCCCAGCTGAACGAGCCGGCACGGGCTATGAAACCCTGGCGCCCGCCAAGCGTCAATCAGCACCACGGGCCGGCCACGTCTGTGCTTAACTCTTGAGATATCCGACGGCTGGTCGCCCGGCATTCATGGGCCACAGTGCCGGGCTTTTCCCTTTGAGACCCTGTGGCCACGGCTGCTTAGGGGCTGGGTCGCCTGGGTGACATTAGGTGTCCAAAGTGCTATTTTGAACCCTATTTTTAATAGGTTTTGAGCGCTGTACTAATTATTATAATTAACCCAATTGACATGTTCGGTCCCTATTGACTTCTAATTGCATTCCGAGGCTGTTTTTGGTAGTTTTAAGTGTGAATTGGAAGCCAAATTATCGTGTCAATCCAATTCATAACCAAAGTCAAGGATTTCCATCAATTTCATGTGGTCTTCTATCAATTTCAAAGGTAGTTTGAAATGAAGAATATCAAAGTCATGAAATGGAATACAGTGCAGATCGGGAAGGTGGAAGCTGAACAGAGTCATAGGAAGCCAATGTGGAACAAGAGTCGCAAAGAGAGAGAACAATGAATTCCTACACACTGAAGTAAAAACTCGCAGGATTGCTAAAATTTTCAATCTGATAGCTGTTCACTATTAGTTTAAATTCGCTTTTAGTTAGCTTAAATTTGACTGCTCCTAGCTAAAATTCCTCAATTTCGCTATCTCGTAAATTATTAGATAGCTTAAATTTCATTAAGATAGCGAAATTTTCTCTATACTAGCGAAATTTCCTCAGATAAATAAAATGGTCGCCTGTTTTTGATATTTTTGATTCCAAACAACCACGTTTTGATTAATTACCATTTTGTCCCTATTGTAATTTCATATTTTAGGCATTTTTGTCATTTCACACTTTGGGGTTGGCTATATAAGCCAACTTATGACATTTTGTAACGCTAACTTTTAATCTTTCAATACACGGCGCCTTGTCTGGGCTTTTCTCTCTTTCTCTCCTCTTTCTTCTCATTTTCAAAGCAACACCTCCAAGGATGACAACTTGGAGGATGAGCGGCTAAAACTCTTTCCTCCTTGAAGTGGAAGGTTGTTGGGGTAGGATCCGCTGTCGCCGGTGGTTCCCTGCTTTTCTACGCAGCCAGTTTTGACATTCTCGTTCCCTAATTCCAACTCTAGGTTTAAGCTTTTTGATGTAATTTTCACAATACTTATGCTTTTAGGGTTTAGTATTCTTAGCTTTAGATACACTAATATCCATTAGCTGCTACTACTTGAGCCATGAGGTAGGTTAAGGTTAGATTTCACCGTAAGTGCATCCACTTGATCAATACTTGTAATTTTAGGTTCAAGTGATTCTATTTTTAGATCCATTGAGACTCATTAGTTACCCTTTACGAATCATTGTAGGATGAGTCAAGATAGATTTTCACTGTAGGAACCATAAATGCTAAATAAATGCTTTCTATCAAAAGGGAAATTATTAGGGTTTAGTTCTTTAAAGTTAAACAAGATCCGGTTCGTGGGAAATGACTATATGTTGTCACAACTCGATCCCTGGCCCGATCCGATTGCCGATCCGAACCGGTTTCAAAAGCAAACCATATAATCGGGACTTCTTACCTGTTTTTCTTTTGTACAAACAATATTTTTCTGAAACCAATAATCATTTACATTTACTAATGAACTACCACCGGAGTGGGTATCCATTAAAAGCTTATACACATATACTAAGTCCCATTTACTTATACAAATTCATATCTAAAACAAACATCGTAGATCGCAGTAACCGTGGCCGGGTGAGCACCTATCTCCGAGATGGCCTCGCTGATGTGGAATGTGTCCCGTCCTTCTTTATCTCCTATTCGCATCATGATTGAACACTCCGTGCTAAGCTTTACGCCTTAGTGGGAACATATAGACAAGAATTCACTAACAACAATAATCGGCTTATCACTATCTTTTTACTTTTACTTATGCATATATCGAAGTCTATTCTTATGTGACTTAACTCATATCTTAATTTTATACATGTAGATTTTGCTCCTTTTCAGATCTCCATGTCATTATCTTATTCAGATATCTCCATGTATCATGTCTTTACAAGTTTTCAATTCATATCTTCTACATGTATGTCATGCATTAGATCATATTCAAACAAAACTTATACTTATACAATGGTAAATCGAAATACATCAAGTCATATTAAATACATATCAATAATCAAACTAATACCAATTCATATTAGACTCTTATCGCTATCAACGGCCAAGCCATTAATCAACTCCCTTAGAAATTACATTTCATGATCTAGGATGCCCGTTAAATCCTTTTAGTTTTCGCTTTTATTAAATATTTTTAAAGTGTCGCACTAATCTCGACTTGTCCCTTGCGATGATCCAAGTTGGAGCCCGGCTTACTCCGACGCTTTCAATCAAAACATTTATTTCGCTCATTAAATTTCTTTATTTTAAAAGTGTCGCGACCAATCCTCGACTTGACCTTTCGCCATGATCCAAGTCGGAGCCCTAGCTTTTACTCCGACATTTTCAATTATCTTTCCAAAACATGTTGTTTATGTTATTCTATTTCTGCATCTTTAATTGCTTACACTTCTTTCGGCAATCCCATGACCATTTACAAATTCAAAAGACCTATAACCTACACTTAATAACATGCATTTACAAAATAATGTCATTTTATCCACATAAACTCATGCTTACTAATTTTTCGCATGTTTCATTTTACACATCATTTATAATATCACAACATACTTTCTAATGCAATAATCCAATCTACAATTCAATTTATGAGATTTAAGGCTACTACGTAAAATCCCATTTACACTCGTCATTGCTGGTTATTTCACTTTGACTATTTAATCACATTTCCGACTTGGACTCGCTTAATGAATCATGCTCTTATCATCATTCTGGTGAATGTGCGTCTACACATTTACAATTGGTTCCATCATGACTGATCGCTTTGGTGCACTCGTATTACGTATTACTTATTCTGCCTTCCCATCATGACTCCGATGCCGCTTATGCATCCCGACACGTGGTACATCCCGACACGTGGTATCAATTTTTCGGTTCTCCCATCATGACAGATGCAGTTTGGTGCATCCTGACACGTGGTATCACTTATTCGGTTCTCCCATCATGACGGATGTCGTTTGGTGCATCCCTAATGCGGTACTTATTCTAGGCTTCTCCCATCATGACGGATGCCGTTTGCTGCATCCCGACACGTGGTATCACTTATTCGCTCTCCCATCGCGACGCACGCCGCGGTGCATCCCCACACGTGGTATCAATTATTCGTTCTCCCATCATGACGGATGTCGTCTGGTGCATCCCGACACGTGGTATCACTTATTCGTTCTCCCATCATGACGGATGCCGCTTGCGCATCCCGACACACGTGGTATCACTTATTCTGGGCTCTCCCATCATGACGGATGTCGCGGTGCATCCCGACACGCGGGTAATACTTATTCGGTTTCTCCTGCATCATGACGATGCCGCTGCATCCCGACATGTGGTATCAATTAAATGTCGCGCGCCATCAAGGACGGGATCCGCTTGGTGAATCCCGCCTGCTGACATTTCTTCACGCCATACGCCATCACGACGATGCCGATTGCGCATCCCGCCATGGGACATTGAAAATTTTTGGTGTTTCGACTATGCGATTGGTGCATCCACAGCGGTTCATTCGATATATCAACAATTCACATTTATGACGATTCCGTTTAATGAATTCGTCTTATCATCATTCATATTCATTCGGTTTTCAAATATCCCATTTCAATTTCATAATCACTTTCGTATTATCTTTTCAAAGATATACTCAATCTATGTACATTATTTCATAAACCCATTCACATTTTCATTCACGTATACTCATTCATGTATACTCATTCATAAATACTCATTCACGTGTTCATTCACGTATACTCATTCATGTATACTCATTCATAAATACTCATTCACATATTCATTCACGTATACTCATTCATGTATACTCATTCATAAATACTCATTCATAAATTCATTGACGTATACTCATTCATGTATACTTATTCATAAATACTCATTCACATATTCATTCACGTATACTCATTCATGTATACTCATTCATAAATACCCATTCACATATTCATTCACGTATACTCATTCATGTATACTCATTCACATATTCACTCATGTATACTCATTCATGTATACTCCTATCATTTGTTATCATTTTCTGGTTATATGTGATAATAATCATATATCACTTCTAACCTCATTATGTATCTATGATATATTGCCTCTCATGTCTTCACAATCATGTTTCAATTGCCATTTTCATATTTTCCATAATCATTTGGCTGTTTCATGAACACATCTTTTACAGTTTCATTTTCTACATTTTTTCTTGTTTCCATGCCTATTACATATGGCACTTCATATTCTTGTGAAGTATGATGTATGTGGAATCACACCTCATTCATATATTCCTTATTCCCTCTATGAATCTACTTTACTTAGGAAGTGGAATCAATCCAATCGATGATCCAAATCCAAAGCTATGGCATTTTCATGCCAAACTAGTCGGCTTACCCGGATTACAATTAGAACAGTTCGTATTACTAATTTTTCCGGGATCTTAACTTCATGTTTTGAATCTAGGTCATTGTACTATTTTGAATATAAGGTGCTAAGGGTTCTATTCCAACTGAATCACCCCACCCGGAGCACCGAAACTTCAAGTTACGTCCGAAACAACCCGGACTACTCTATGTTCAAAACTGGATCCAGAATTTGGCTTGCACATGGCCCCACTTTGAGTGAATTTTTAGGCTACTTAGGATAAGAATTTGGCGATTCCTATTCTTTAATTTTTGTTCTCCTTGAAGTATATTTTACGTAGCCGCTTGAATCACTCAAATCGGATAAGAAATGAGCAAGTTATGGCCAAAATTCAAAACCTGTCGAAATCGAACAGAGCAAACAGTGTGTACTGCACACCCCTAAAGTAAAAATTCCAGACACTTCTGGCCAAAACACTGGGAACAAAGTGTACCGGTACACTTTCAAAGTTTACTGGTACAAGTCACCCAAATGCCCTAAATGTGTGTTATCTCACATTTTTCCATATGTTTCAACCCTAATCAACTCTATACTCCATAGACACCTCAAAACCATTTCAAATTCATCTTATGATCTCTTTTCTATTCAATTCTTCTTTCAATACTTCTCTTATTTCATAAATCCTTCATGACTTACTCTCAAACCCACTCTAATATGGGTTATGATCCATACATAACCCTAACATGTAGAATAGTTAGGGTTTATTCTAAACCATAACTCAATTACTTGCCATTGAACTATGAATCCAACCTCAGCGGAGGATTTCTTATATGTTTCTCGTCTATTCAAAGTTTTACCAAGCTTACTTTCCATAATTTTTTGGGTTAAGATGAAACCCTAACAAAACCTCTGCCTGGGACAAGCTATTAATCATACAAGCATGGAAAGTCACACATAATCTCACAGAATCCATGATAAAGGTCATTTCCATACCAAAGTCAAGCATCCATACCTTGTTGGCTTGATCTGGCTCCTCCATCTTGCTCCTCTTCCTCTCTCTTCCTCCCTCCTTCACGATTTTTTCCCTCCTTCAAATGAGACCAACTCTTGGTCTTTAAACCTATGTTTGCTAGCTGCTTAGCCCTCCAAATAAAACCCATTTTTGGGTTAACATTCTTTATTTGCTTTTTAAGCCCATAACTCCTTCTATTTATAATTAAATTTTTCCTTTATTTCATTTTAGCCTCAAATCTTCTTAATCCATGTCTTTTTTTTAGCTCCCTTTTTGGACAAATTACAATTTTGTCCTTAAGTTTTGTAACTTTCCGGGTCTCTCGTTTCCGTGGTTCGCATTTAACTCATGAAACAATCAAATTATACTTACAAAATACCCTAAACAAGTCCGAAAACTACTAGGGTATATTTTGGGGTGTCACAATGTCACCCTCCCCAATGCGAGGAAATAGACCCCGAACCTCTGCCATCATAGGAATCCAACCCTGACCCAAATGCTTCGCAAGGGAGTTCTATTTTATACTTTATTTCCTCGCTCTTTATTTTCATTTTGCAAACCACCAACCCACTGCTTACCCCACCTTAAAATCCAAAACCAAATTCACCATTTTCGACTTCACTTAAATCATCTGTATCGAAGAAAACCCATCCCCGTGTTCGACCTTAGACCGCCATATAATCGCGCAGCTTGACTACGGCAAGAGGGAGGAACATAGGAAACAAATTTTTGTTGATTCCGCCACTCCTACCGCGTGGCACGAATCAAATGGCGCTGCAAGCCGGGATGGTGCCTGGCGCATTTGACGAGTTACAACACTTCAGGATCCTCATCACAAGTATTGGTGAATTTCTTTTATATTACAGTCATTTTTTTTTATTTATTTCAGTTCATTGTTAAAATAAAAATAAAAAAAAACAGTGCTGCAGGATTTTTTTTTCTTTGTTGTCTTGGTGTCGCTCGCTTTAGCCGAGTGTATGTTCCCTTAAGCTGCAAAATGATCTCAAACATAGACCAAATGGAAGAGGGAGAACAATATAGTGATTCGTGCCACAGTAGGCTGAGCTAAAATCAACAAAATTTATATACACCTAAGTTCCTACTACTGCCATAGTCAAGCTACTGCAGTATAGTGGTCTAGGATCGAACACCTGGGATGGGTTTTCATCCTAAAATGGTTTGCATCGTTGCAATGAAGGTAAGGCTTTCTATTCTGACTCTTTGGAATCAGGTTTCAAAAAACAAGGGGAATGAAGTCAAACCGGTGAAACTGTGAAACTGAAATTAAAGGTGAAAAGGTAACTTTGAAGACGAGTTTTCATTCCTGGTGTTAGGCAACAAGGTCCCCTGTTTTATCCCCGCTACATGATACGCAACCTATGATCCACAGAGATAACCTGATCTATGCTTAACCAAAGAAACCTCACCCATGAAACATCTCCTATTTGAGTCAAAACAGGTAGCATGCGCTATGGCCCCTTTTAGTTTAAACCCTAACATTAAATTATCATTTCCGTAGGCTCAGAAGACCATCTAAAGAACAACAGCAGCATCTTCACCCGAAAGACCGCATCCCTAGCATGGAGAGTATTGGCCAAAAATAATAACAAGAAATGTTATTTAACCCTAATTTGAAGAACCCAACATGTAAATATTATCTTAGAGGCTCGTAAACCATCTAAAGAACAATGGGGCCCTAAAGCATGGAGAGACACAACCACAACATCCCATGTTATGCAACTAAGTTTTGAGAATAAGAGCCATAAATACACTACCCGTAGCTTTTAATACACAAGAGGGACAACATGCATATGCCCCACCACCAAGCTAGCTTCCTCCTCTCAAAGAAAGGAGGCTTAGCTACATCTCTTGGAGTTGTCATCCCCAAGAGGTGTGTCTGGCACCGGGAGTGGAGAGAAAGCAGTTATAGAGAAGAGAGAGAAAAGAAATAAAAGCAAAAACCTAAATAAAAGACTTTATTTACAAAAATAAAAACTTACAAAATATCTTCTCCCAAATTGTTCCTCCAATCCTTCACCAATTGTTACAAACAAGAGGGGCGAGATAGCCTCCTCAAGGTATGAAAATACCAAAACCTATGAAATTGGCTAAGTTATTGGGCATTAAGTAATACCAAGTTTGGAGGCGGTTGGCATTATTCACAAAAACATGTGAGCATGATTTTAGCTAGAAGTGCAGAATTCCTTCTTATTAAATCAACAGGTCTGTAATATCAAACTAAGCTAAGGATGGAAGAATTTACAGTGCTAATGAAATTCAGCTAAACTAACGAAATTCTTGTGTCAAATCGAGTTTTTAGCTGAATGACTAACAAGGAATTAGGATCGTCTGACGAAATTTAAAGTGTTTCAGCTATAGGTTCTGTGAAAATTTTCGCAATCTAGCGAAATTTTATAGCTTTCTGTGAAAGTCAGGCTTATTAGTCTTCACTGCATTATCTGTCTTCAAGTGCATCTACATTTTCTTCATCTTACCTTGGTTTTCTCTTTGATTCTTGGGCGATTGATGCGTGAGACTGAGTTGAGCTGCCTGATTCATCATTCATCTAAACATTGAACTCCAAAGTGCATGTAAGCATAGTATTAATATCTCTAAATGGCATAAGTGCTACTAAGAGACTAGAACACTTCATTCAGACATATGACATGATTAATATCATAAACCATTCCACACACACGAGCTCAGCATATCTAATATAGGGTTGAAATTGCACTTTTGGACGTGGCTCCTACCCCAAACAGCGTTGCTAGTCATAACAATACAAAATAAAGAAAAAAGGAGATCGCAGTCAATGGTGGGTTACACATAAAGGTTATGTTTTAAAGGTTTATATACATATAAACATTATCTACTTGAGGTGAAATCAAGTTGTAAATGATATGAAAGAATCAAAACATGAAACGATTAGAGATAAATGTTGGATCCATAATTCTCAGCAGGGAATTTCCACCTAAGTCTATTGATTCTTTTTGTAACCAAATTAGCCAATAAACTATTAAAATTACCACCTCCCCCAACCTAATATGACATGGCCTTAGGGATTTGTTGAACAACCTGAATGGGGCTAGTTACACTTTTCTTTCTTTGTTCATGCATGCGTAAGTGCAATCTTAAAATCAAACTGCCAAGTCCGTTGTATAGGGTCCACCGATGACTCCCAACAAGGTAAGGACAGGGCATCAAGTAAAAAGGATCAATGACCATATCTAAAACTACTTGGGACTCAGAATGGCCGAAGAATTAAGCATCCACAAGTCGATTCAAGCTTCCCCACCTATCCACCCATGTAAAGAACACTTCATCGTAGAAGCTCCATTAATTAGGCTTGGGGCATCGGGTTTCAAAACTGCCATACACCCCTCGGGCCGTCTTTCCCAGGGTTTCAAAGCAAGATTTCTGACTGTGCTGCTTTCTTCTTTTCTTTTCTTTTCTTTCTATTTTTTTCTTTCTTTTCCTTTTTGGAAGACAACATTGGTGTGCTACAATGTAGGTAACTCAAAGCCTCTAGGTAGCCAACATACCTAAGGCCGGCTTTGCGCGAAAGAAGGCACAATTCCTGACCCTATTGGAACAATGGGTGCGGTGTGTGGAGTGCGCATAAGGAGAATTTCAGGATTGAGCATACGGGTGCTTAATTTTGACCCGAAATTGTCCCTGACGTAAGATTTGTCCCTGCATACTCAGTGACAAATAGTGATTCAATTTCTCAACATGAAACATTCAATTGTCAGTGTGGCAATTCAAATTGTTCCAGATTGAAAGAAAAACATTTAAACCTAGTGGAGGCACAAAACATTGATACCTTTTAAAAAAATTTGTATATATATAAAGCGAATAGCTTTTGATATAGTAAGTAAGCTAATGCTTGAATACAAAGCTAAACACAAACTATCATAAACTTACCTACTATGAAACAATACATAATCTAAACAAAAATCTGAGTGGGTTGATAAAAGTGATAACTATACAAAATCATAAAGAGACCTAACCACCTCAGCCTGTTTAAGTGGTGGTGGTGGTGAGTGAACTTTATGCTTCTTTGTAAACCATATCAAGAAAAATGTGTGAACAGTGGGCTTGAAATGGGGATTGGTCTCCAAATCAGAGCAGCACCTCGAACCAACCACTATATATTCACCATAGGTATTTATATTTTTTCTTTGATGTATTAGCAAACTTATATCTGAAGGCCACTAATCTCTTGAAGTTCCCTTGTAGCATCTCTGATAAATCGAGTTGGACTTACCTTTGGGGCTTGAGTGCTTCTTTGGTTTTTTGATTTTCTTTGCGAGTGTCTGCAGTATGTACGCCAGTTGGCTAGGGGTACTAGCAGTGGGTTGTTGGTTGAATGAGTGGCTTGTTAGTGAAGCCGATGGGAGGCTCTTTGATTTCTTCCTCCATTACCCTCCTCGGGTTATCAAGACCTTGATTTGTTCTTCTTTGTCGGGCGAAAATTAAGCTGGGACAATCTGCAGTTCCTCGAGAGCTTCTAATGTTCCACTTTCAATTCCCTCTGAGGTTGCGTGAACACACTCTTGAAATTATTTCAGTCAAACACTCTTCCTCGATTCTCCTCACACTCTTGATGAACAAAGCGGTTGGTGAGCTTCTAAGGTAGTTCTGTGGATATCCGATTTACGTCGATTACCGCCTGGAACCATCTAATTGTTCAAGGAGCTCATTTGTCTCGGGTTCTTGATTGGCACAGACCCAGTCTTTGCCTTTGCTCCTCTATGGTATCCACTTGTTTACTCAAAGTCGGGATGAAACACATTCCATGAGGATAAGGGTGGTGGTTATTAACTGTTGGGAGTGGGAAGCCTTTTTGCCATGGAGAGTTCGGGAGGTGCATAAGTTGAGGGAACACTATGGCAGTTTTGCTCATCCATTGGTCTCTATAGTCCCTCATAGACTGGGTGAGTTTGGATTTCTCTCTACGAGGTTGTTGCCATGGTATGGAAGGTTCTGTAATCCCTCCATGATATTAATAGCTCTAGGGTTGCCTCACAGCATGTTGCTCTCCATATAGAGTTCCATTTTCTCTAGATGAATTTTCCTTTGGAACTGACCTTGCCTTATAGGTTTCAAATCCTTTGGGAATGGATTCCTAAATAATTAATAGCACCTGTTGTCTTATAATACTTTTAATGCGCAAAGGTTAAGAAGTCGTAACTAGAAAATTAAAATAACAGATGAAAAATTTGAAAGCAGTCATGATTCTCTTCTTTGTTGAGTGACCCAGTGATTCTGGTGGGTTTAAAGAAAGTAGAAAAGTTTTAACTCACGCACGATTCTGGATCCTGGTATATTCAACCTACAGTGTGGTTTGGCATGTCCCAGAAGACCACTTGGCGCCTGGCTACAAGATTCATTGGTGAGGTAGGTAAAATCATAAAGAATTTACCTTGCCTAAGTTCCTCTCTTGTGATGTCATTCTTGATAGTAGTCCTGAGATCGAACACGGGGATGGTTTCATCAAGTGGTTTAGCAATTACATGAAGGTAAGGCTTTCTTTGGACTCTTTGAAGTGTGTTTTAAAAGCGTTCAGATGAGTTGAAGCGAAACGTGGTAAATTAAAGTGAAAGAAATGACTTTGAAGATTTAGAGTTCATATCTTGGCGATTAGGGCAACAGAATCTCAAGGTTTCATATCATAAGTTGACGTAAACCTGGTCATATTTCAGTGGGATATATTCTTAACAGGCCTCTTCTGAACATCTCTATTTGAGTCAAAACGGTATATGAGTTGTGTTTGCCACAGGTTAAGGCCCTAACATTGCAATTTACCATCATTTGAAGCTGTTAAGATATCTAAGAACAACGATTATCTCTCACTAGGAAACCACATCTAAATGTGGATATTAACAAATAATATGATAATGTTAACAACCATTGAAGAACCTAACCTTAAATATTATCGGAGGCTGTAAAACCATAAAGAACAACGGTCTAAAGCATAGAGTATTTAAAATGAGATGGTAGCCATCCTTGTGCGACTAAGTTTTGAATAAGAGCCATAAATACACTACTAGTAGCTTGCCCCAATACAAGAGGACAACATGCATCATGCCCCACCACCAAACTAGCTTCCTTCCTCTTCAAAGAAAGGAAAACAAGCCTCTCTCTTGAGTTGTCATCCTCCAAAGGAGGTGTGTTTGCTGCCAGGAAAGGAGAAAGAAAGAAGAAGAGAAAAAAATAAAAGCAAAACCTAAAATGAAAGACTTTATTTGGCTAAAATAAAAACTACAAAAATATCTTCTCCCAAATTGTTCCTCCAACTCTTCACCAATTATTATAAAAACATAGGCTTATATAGTTCTCCTCAAGGTATGAAAATACCAAAAACCTATGAAATTGGCTATATTGGACAATTAAGTAATACACCAAGTTTGGAGGCGGTTTGGCATTACCATAAAGCATGATCGAGGCATCACTTCGCTTAGGCTGAGGAATTTCGCTAACTAGCGAAATCACCAACTGTGTCTACGGTAAAACATGAAATTTCGCTATGATGGAAAATTTCTAGCTGGGCCAAATTTCACTAAGCTAGCGAAATTCTGTGGAGTAGCGAATCGTTTTTCGCATGAACAAAGGCTAGCTAAAATTGGGATGGGTCTAGCTTAACTTAGTGCTTTCACTAAGGTTGCGAAATTTTCGCATCCTAGCTTGGGAAAATTTTCGAAGCTTAGCTTAAAATTCCAGCTTTGTTGATCCTTCACCGCATTGCCTCCTCGTTCAACCGTATCACATTTTCTTCATCTTGCCTTGGTTTTCTTTGATTCTTGGGTCGATTGATGTATTGAGACTTGAGTTCAAACTTCATGATTCATCATTCATCTCGACATTGAACTCCAAAGTGCGCAAAGCCCGCAAAATGTACCAAAAATACTTAAATGGCATAAGTACTACTAAGAAGACTAGAACACTTCAATTGGTATATATGACATGATTAATGCGCAAAAAGCACTCAAAACCTATCTAATATAGGGTTCAAAATTGCACTTTTTGGGCATTAATCATATAGTGAGTATTCAGTGGAGAGAAACCCTAGAGCTTACATGACAATGAGGGACTATAGGAACCTCGCATGGCAAAATCAGCAACCCTGGGAGAGAAATCCAAACCCACCTAGATCCATGAGTGACTACAGAGACCATTGGATGAGTGCACCCTCTTACATTGTGCCTCCACAGTATACCTCAACTCCTCAGCCACCACAACCACCACAATTAATTTTCTTCCATGAGCAAAGCATTCGACTCACTTAAACTCGGTGGGTATGTTGTGGAAGAGCAAAAGAAAATCAATGCTCACTAAGTCAAAATTGATATTATGGAAACAAATGTAAACAAGAGAATTGATGGACTCAAAGTGAAATGGAGCATAAACTTGACAACTTGCAGTGTTCAATTTCAAAGCCACAAGATCTTGATCATCCGGGAGGAAGAGAGTCAAGAGGAAGAGTGCCTAAGTGACATGGTGGAGGAGCAAAAGATTGGAAGGTAAAGCACCTATTATTGGAACCCTCAGATATTGGTGCCACTGTCTATCCATGGGAAAACCATACTGCCTTGTTGACTGAGGAGGGCAGTGGAAAGGAAGAAGGGGAGGAACCCCAAAAGCTTATACTTCACCTAAACCCCATAAATTTGGATCCAAGAATCGCTCAACCCCAAAAACAACCCACCGCCAGTTGTACATCGCCCTCGCCCGGCAGCGACAACCACCCCTAAAGCACCCACCTCAAAAGTCCAACCCATCACCGCCATGTTGAAAAACTCAAGAGATTAGTGGCCATTGTATTGCACTTTGCCACTACTCAAAGAAGCATGGTAGCCGCCTACATCGCATGGCACTGGGTTGTCTGGGTGCCGGTTAGGATTTGGAGCAATCTCGAACCCCGGTGATTTAGCCCGCTTAGTTCAGCCTCCAAAGGCCTAAGGAAGGGTTTGGGGGAGCGCCACTTTTCCCCACTTTTTGTGTTTAATTTTCTGTTTTATTTTATTTTATTTTATTTTAATTAGATTTCATTAATTTTTCTTATTAGATTTTCTCTAATTTTTAGTTAATTTACGTTTTTAAATTAATTTTTACTTTTCGCAATTTTCCTACCTTTTCTTGCACACTTTTTATAGCTGTGAAATTTGAAGCTTGACTGGAAGACGCAAGCAACTGAGCAAATATGAATTTTCAGAAGCTTTCTAGCTTAAAATTTCGCAATCTAGCTTAAATGAGAAATTTTGCTATATAGCGAAAATTTGGCAAAATTTTCGCTAGCTAGCGAAATTTCGCTAACTAACGAAAAATCCTGTAGCAATTTCACTAAACGCCAAAACAGTGCACAGTGTCTCCATTTTAATGTTTTTTTTATTTTTTTTTTTTTTATTTTTTTATATATTTTTATATTTTATAAAGTTTGTTTTTTTATATATACTATTTTTATTTCAAAAATTTTATTAAAAAAAAATTTTTTTATTTTTTTTATTTTATATATATATATATATATATATAAATCTTTTTTATTTTTTATTTTTTTTATTTATTATTTTTACTTTTATTTTTTATTTATTTTTTACTCACTATTTTATTTGATGTTAAAAAATTTCGCTAGCTAACGAAATTTCGCTAGCTTAGCGAAAATTTTTCGCTATGGGCTCCACTTTTGCCTCCAAATTCGTTTCGCTCATAACTTTTTCATTCAAACTTCGTTTTAGGCGTTCTTTGTACCGGCTCGAAAGCTAGAGTGTAATCCAAATATGGCTAGAAAGAACATTTTGAGACTATTATGAGTGTAATTTTAAAATGCTCCAACTTGTCACTTTTTTCCTCTCTTTTCTTCTCCTAACTTGTTTATTTGAAGCTCAAACGGAGTGAATAAGGTGCCGGCGGGAAAGCTTGGGCGGTCTCTCATCCGTAAATGATCACATCTCATCAAGGAGGTAACACTTCCTTCTAATTTTTTCAACTGAGCCCCATTTCCTACACGATGTTTGGGTCAGAGAGTTAGCGAAGGAAGTGGCTTTGTATTTATTCTTTTACGAGTAAGCCCATTTTGTGATGTTTAGTGGCTTGTTGGGTTCCTTTCTATAAAGTCAAGTATATACTAAATGTGCCTTACTTTTCAAAATTTGAACCCGCTTTTGCAACCAAAATTTTTTGTGGTTTTGCCTGACCTGTAAGTTGGAAAATTTAAACTTTGTCCAATTCTATTGATGCTAGATTAGTTCCATGCTAGTTGAGTGAATGATTAGTTGAATTCTTTTTGATTTCGACCTTTTTCTTCCACCTTTAGCTAACCACACACCGAGCACATTAGGTTTCAATGATAGGCTGAAAAACTGCGCAACCTCCTTTACTTTGCATAACCTACCCTAGTTTCATTGACCGCCTTTAATAGGTTAAGGACCCCTATGGAAAGAAGGCCAATGCGTCTAAAAAAAAAAGGAAAGAAAAGAAAAAGAAAAGAAGAAGAAAAGAAAAAGAATAAAAATTGCAACGCTTTACTCTGCAAACCCGAGCATACCCGAGGGGTATACGGCGAAGTTTTAGCCCTGCAGGCCCTGGAACCTTCACCGGGTTGGGAGTCACCCCGACTTAGTGTTCGTTAAGAAGGTGGATGGGTGGAGTTTAGCAAGTTGTAGGTGCTGGAGTCTCGAAATCATTCGAAGTCCGGGGTGAAACCTGAAGAGTTTGTGGTCGAAAGATCCTTATGACTTGGTGCCCTAAACCTTAATTGGTTGGGATTCATCGGTAGATCCCCGTTACATGGACTTTGGTGAGTTCGATTCCTCAGCATTGCACCCTACAACGCAAAAAGAATTGTGGGATAAGAGGTGGGTCCTGATCTATTTAGGTTGGTCAGCATGCTAGGTCGTGGTAGTAGCTAGGTTGTGGAGAGTGCAAATTCTGACAAGCTTTATTGTTGAGAGCTGATCAAACAAAACACTTAGATTTTGGTGGAAGTTTCTGGTTGATTCACCAAGAAGAAGGCTCTTTTAATACTCAATTTTTTATGGCATTCATTCTCTCATGATACTCATTGGACACGGCTTTGATGATTTTTACTTATGGTTAGGCATTACTCATGCACAACCTTTTTGAAATACCTTTTTTGTGAACGTTATTTTGCTTATAGTTTTATATGTATTTTATTACTTTCTTTCTTTCGTCGCTAAGGGACTAGCAATGTGTAGGTTGGGGTGTGGATTAGTGTCCAAAAGTGCTATTTTGAACCCTATTTTTAATAGTTTTGAGCTGCTTTTTGTGTACTAATTATTATAATTACCCCACTGACATGTTCGGGTCCCTATTGCACTTCTAATTTAATTCCGAGGTCAGTTTTTTTGTAGTTTTTGCAGGAATTGGAAGCCAAATTATCGTGTCAATCCAATCATAACCAAAGCCGGGTTGATTTCCATCAATTTCATGTGGTCTTCTATCAATTTCAGCAAGCCGGGAATGAAGAATATCAAAGCTTGAAGAAATGGAACAAGGCAGCCGGAGGCGTGGAAGCCGAACAAAGGCTGTGTAGCCAATGGAACAAAGAGTCGCAAGAGAGAGAACAGTGAATTTCGCTTATGCATTGCTTAGGGCTCTCGCAGGGGATTACAAATTTAATCTATAGCTAACATTTTAGGCATAAATTTGCAGCGAAATTTAATGTCTTAGTTTAAAATTCTCAATTTCTCATTCTACTTAAAATTTTCGTTAGGCTACGAAATTTCGCTACAAGATAGCAAAATTTTCATATACTAGCCAACCCCCTCCCAGTTAAAATGGTTGCCCCAGGTTTTTGATATTTTTGACTCCAAACAACCACGTTTTGATTAATTACCATTTTGTCCCTATTGTAATTTCATATTTTAGGCATTTTTGTCATTTCACACTTTGGGGTTGGCTATATAAGCCAACTTATGACATTTTGTAACGCTAACTTTTAATCTTTCAGTACACGGAAGCTTTGTTCTAGTTTTCTCTCTTCTATCTCCTCTTTCTCTCATTTTCTTGGGTGCCAAACACCCTCCAAGGATGACAACTTGAAGGATGAGCGGCTAAAACCCTTTCCTCCTTGAAGTGGAAGGTTGTTGGGGGTAAGATCCGCTGGTCAGGTGGTTCCTCGCTTTTCACGCATGTGCTCTTTGACATCTCCGTCCCTACTTCCAACTCTAGGTTTAAAGCTTTGATACTTTCTACAATACTTGCAAGTTTTTAGGTTTAGTGTATTCTAGCTTTAGATACAATATCCATTAGTTGCCATTTACTTAACGCTGAGGTAGGTTGCTGTTGAATCGTAAGTGCATCCACTTTGATCAATACTTGTAATCTTTAGGTTCAGTGGATTTATTTTTAGATCCATTGAGGACTCATTAGTTACCCTTACTAATCATTGTAGGATGAGTCAAGATAGATTTTCACTCGTAGGGAACCATAAATAAGTAAATAAATGCTTTCTATCAAAAGGGAAATTATTAGGTTTAGTTTTTTAAAAGTTAAATGAAGATCCTGCTCGGGAAATGACTATACTATATGTCATTCTCCCCGGCCCGAGGAAATAGACCCTGGAACCTTGATTCTACTTTAGAATCCAACTGACCCAATACTTCAAGAGGTTCTATTTTACATTTTATTTCGCCTTATTTTCATTTTGCAAACCACCAACCCACTGTTTTTACCCTTAAAATCCAAACCAAATTCACCATTTTGACTTTAGTAATCTATTTACGAAGAAAACCCTTCCAAGTGTTCGACCTAGACCGCTCTTGCGGTAGCTTGACTACGCCGGTAGGAGAAAATTTATGGAAACAAATTTTGTTGATTCATCTCACCTACATTAGCACGAATCACCAAGGTACCCACAATGCCCCCCTTTTCCTACCGGGGAGGTAAACCTTCCCCGGCATGGAAAAAGAGCAAGGTTGACCGTCGTATCATAGAGATAGTTTATTGATAATGCTTAATTTTCAGTGTCGTTTTATAACTTTTTTGCAATTGCATTAGATGCCATTGGACCACCTAGATCGATCCTGAGATATAGGGGCAACTATAAAAGGCGAAGATGATGAAGTTCATTATCTCACTGGTAGTCCAAGTTTATATGGTAGGGAAAGACATCAAATAGATGATGGAGACCCTGTGGTGAAGGGATTGGAGGATGTGGGATAGTTATCGGTGTTTGGCTATCTTGAGTCAGGCATAAGGTTCATTAAGTACATGAGAAGCGAGAAGTTGGAAATATTCGAGGGAGCGTTGGGTGGTTCTACGCTTGAATGCGGCCTCGCATTTGGGGGCCTCCTGTTAAATCCTGCAGGGTTTGATCAAGCCCTCCTCTAGCCTCATCCTCCCCTTTTCCTCCTTCTTAGCCTCGTAGCGGTCCGGGGCTTTACCTTCTTGTTCGTAAATACCAGTACTTAGCCTCTATGGCGACTCGGGGATTCACACTTCTGATTCATTATCACCTTCTTCTTCCTTTTGGCCTTGCGGCATCTTCTGTTTTGGATCCGGAATGGACGCTTCTCATACTTCGGACGTCTTATAAGCTCGAAATGTATCGTATAACATTGCTTGGTAACAAGCATTGCTATGTATAGCTAAACACCTTTTTGGTGATATTAATAAAATTGCAGTTACTTATCATTTTTGTGTTATTGCGGTGCTAAGTATTCTGTTCCTATCTAGATAAACCTCGGTCATTTTAAAAAAAATGGCTAATAGATTGTTTACCTGTGTGAGAGGAAGGCCTTTGAGCAGTCGTAATCTCAGTGCCCTGGGAACACGAACCGTCGCGTCGGTTCAGATGTTGTGCAGACGATCATTCGCCGCTGCATTAAATACGGCTAAATACCCTAGGTGGAGATATATTAGATAGGCATCATTAAGTTGTACCTTTTTCCTTTGCGTGCCATTTTGGATTTATCTTATTTCCTCTCAACGACCAACTTGGTTCTTCCTTGCGTTTATTCCAGAGTCATCATTGTAGGTGTTAGCGCATTTCACTCCACAGGTACCTTACATCGTCTCTCGATAGTGTTAGTCCTTGGTGGGTGACGACTCCGGTTGTTAAAAGCCTGGAAGAGAAAAGAAGAGTCTTAACACATATTCTGCCCGGGCGTTGTCGCTCGGGCTAGTGGTATATTCTTATACCTACTTGGTATGTGCCTAGGGTCTAATATTCACCTTTTCCTCTCCTTTTGATATGCTTGCAGAATGGTGAGGGGTCGGGAGGAAACTTTCACGAGTGGTCGTCCAGGAGGATGGTCTCGAGCGAAACCTTCTGCAAGCAATATCATTGCGTCTTTGACGATGGAGGAGCTAAAGGTGCATTCTGAAGTGCCTGAAAACATCGACCTTCGATTTATGGAGAGGGCGGATGAGTCCATCTTTAGATTAGAACCTGATGGTGTGTTTTTGCAGTGAACATCTAACAAGCTGGACTGAGTTTTCAGTGCTGGCCATAGTTAACCGATTTTACATTTACAGTCGTAGGCTCTTATACACCCCAACGTGATTCGTATCCTAATTGGTTGTTGCTTGTTGAATCATTTGTACCAGCTTGATCTTACGTTGGTGGAGCTTTTTATCATTTACCTCCCCGAACATATAAGATTCGGTGGCTAAATGTCCATGTCGATTTTGAATCACGACTCCAGTTGTCGATAGGCTCCCGATTTGCAAAACGGGCGAAAGTGTTGTGGTAGGGGTCCAGCAGGATGAGACCGGGTTCCCAAGGTTGCCATTTAACATTAACCGGTCAGTCCTTGGGGTGTGGATTGTGCGATTCTAGCTTGTCGACATTTATCCGTTTTAAGATGTATTGGCATTGGTTATTCATGCGGGAAAGTCTTGGAGTAATTGAAATGGGTGGAAAAGTCGAGCATTGAGAAGATCCACGGCTCAGAAGTTCTAAGGGAGGCGACATTACCGGGTTCGCACGAGAGAATATCTGTTGTGAGCGAGAACCAGGCTCCTTATACGCCAGGTTATCCCGACCGCGCCTCAAATGTCTTGGAAGGGGCACTTTATGCTGCGAGATGTCTGACGACTGGCTTACAGCGTTACAAGCTCTTCCGAGGGATCAGTGAGTGAAGCGTCGAGTTAGAGTGCGAGAGCTCGAAGTGCATCGGGGTTGTTTTGCTTCTTGGGCGGGGGTTACGATTTGTCTTCCGCTCACGGTCGGGGCCCAGAGCGTCTTAGGCGAGTCCTCCCGTTCTTCCAATGTGGAGTGCCTCAGTGGTGAAGGTTGGGCGGAAGGGCGCTCAACCAGCGAATTTCCTTTTGAGGTCGAGGGTGAGAATTTTATTCACTTGGGTTCACATCGACAATGGTGATCCTCGGGTTGGAGGAGAGCGAATGGAAGGCAAGCGGAGTTGTGATAACTGCTGCCAGAAAAAGAAAGCAATAGAGCAGCTCGACGAGAATCGGATGTCGTCCACATCCAATTGCAAATTTAAGCCAGCGGTTTGATGTGTCCGGCCTACTTGTGAGCTTTCGGGGATCGAGCCATTACTATCCCCGGTTCCCCTGAATTAGGGCCAATTGGTGAATTGGGGCAAGTGATCCAGCCCCGCGAGCACTCCAAGTAATTCTTCCTTCAGACCGGGGTGAGGAGCGACCAAGTGAATCGAAGTCTATGAACTCAGGACTTCAGGACCCACCACGTCACGATTGAGGTGTTAGCCTGCTCTGTTCCTCAGTGGCGTGGGCCCCCGAGAGTGGAGATATTATTGGCTCCGGGGTGGAAGAGGGTGAAGGAAGGGTATCCCTCGCCCGGCTAGGAGCCACTTCCATCGTGAGGCATCCATGGTGGCCATTGAATAATTTATACCCGCACATTTACCGGGTGCCTGTAATTGCCCGTGGCATGGGCCTTCATGAAAACTACTCGGTGAACGTCCCTACCTCTACTCCGAAGGAAGATTTTCAACAGATTGTTGATGATGGTATATAGGTCCGGAATCGCAATTTTGTTCAGTCGATCGAGCTGGTAAGATATGCGGTTCCTTCGGGCGGTTTTATCGTTATTACTTTATCTTCCTTGTGGCTAATGGGTTTCTTTGCTGGGTGTAAGTACTATCAGTAACATAGCCTTTTTGGCATCCAGGTTGAGCTTCAACTTAGGGGATGCCGGAGTAGTTGCGGTTGTTTGTTCGACGGAGTATGGTAGAGGCAGGAGTGCAAGGTGCATCACTAAAGCAAAGCCGGTACAGTGCTCTTCGTTTGGAGGCATTTGGAAGCTGAAGGAATCCACCCAGGCACACTTGGCCCAGAGGCGAGAGAGATGCAACATATATCTATCAAATTGTCTTTCTATCGTGTGCCTTCGAGGGGATCCCTTGGCACCCGAGGCTCAGGTAGGTAGACTGCTGGGGTCGGCGTACGCAGGAGAAACTACAAAAGAGGCTCGTCGGAAGGCGGAGTTTGATCAAGGCCTTCGAGAGCGTTGAGTCGCTCTGGGGAGGCTTGCAGAGAGCGAAAAAATAGCCATTCGAAGAAAGAATTGTCCTTGGTTATAGAGCTGAAGCTGCATCAAGAATGACTGCTGCATGCAGGAGAAAGAAACTGCCTTGTGGAGATGATGGAGGCTACATTTGACTCAAGCGATGATACGCTTTTTAATTATGGCTATGGTTGTTGCGCTTTCGCGCACGACATATGTGGGAGCAAGCCAGAATTCCCGGACGACATGCCGAACCCCCTCGATTCTACGCTGCTGCGGATTTCTTTGCCAATCATTGCCCCAAGAGCATTGGTGTGCTTCTTCTTTGGATCACATAATTGTTCGTTGGGAGAAGACCGTTCGTGAATAGTCCATCTCTTTGCCCGGTGGGAAGCATTCTTCAACGGATCGAGAGGAGTCAATTGTTTCGACGGATCCCCCGACTGAGTAGAGCTTTAAATTTTCGTTGATACAAGGCTTGTTCTAGTGTTTGTCGTACCAAACAATTTGCTTTTCTTTCTTGCTTTGGTCATTTTCGGTGTATAGACATTTTCTCTTTTGAATTTCTACTCGTTTCTGTCTAATGTTTATTTCGAGTACATATATGTGACTGGTAGAATTTTTCTATAGAGAGTCAGATTACTAAATTTAATTGGTTGGATGTTGGGCCAGGCACGCTAGAATACTAAGCCGTCCGGACTTGTAATTGGCAAGCTAAAGTGATCTCGAGTCGCCGCAGCCGGCGAAATGCGCCATCAGCGCGGGCTATACTAGGCCGTGACAGTTAGTGAGCCACGCCGCCCGAACTTGTAATTGCCGTTAGCGATTTACGCCGTCGCGTCTGAACCCGCCGTCTCGACTAGAATCGGATTCAGCTGATGTGACGAGCCGCGGCGTGCCGAATCATACGCCGATCCTGTAATTTGATCTCACCAGATGTGATCTAAGCTCTACGATATCGCGAATCACACACTCGTGACTTGTAATCTCATCACCCGATGCACTGAAGCAGCCTCGCGGTGCTGAGCTGAATCACACGCCGGACTTGTAATCGACCACCCAAATGTGATCTCGAAAGCAGGCGCAGGCGCATCAACCGCGCGCCCGCATTTCACGGACAAGCTTATGCTTCGTTATAAGGGGATCGGGCAGGCCGGGCGAATCACAAGGCCGACTAGAATGATCGCCCAAATGTGATTCGAAGCCGGGCCGAGCGTCGTGTGTTGAACCGCGTCGGGCTGGACTAATTTGACCGCCAGAGCGCGACGAAGCCGCGGTGGCGTCGCCGAATCGCACACGTAGATTGTAATTAGACCATCCGTGATGTGATCCGAAATGGTCGAAAGGGTGTCGCTGAACTACGCCCCGGGACATGTAATTACCAACGATGCGATCTTAGTCGGGTCGCAGGTCGGAACTACGCCACCTGCACTTTAATCGACCGGCCAGGTCACAGGCCGGGTCGAGAGCAGTAGCTTAACCCGGTCATCGACTTGTAATCGATTCACCATATGTGATCCGAGTCGGGCCCAGAAGTTAGGTGAACTATGCCGCCTCTGACTGTAATCGGATCTCAAACAGGCATGAAGCCATGGCCGGGTCCTAAGAGGTCGTTGAATCGCGCCACCCTGACTTGTAATTGCACCACCCGGGACGCGGATCCGAGTCATTAGAATGTCGCGAACGCGCCGCCGTGACTCAGAATCGACGAAGGGGATGGATCGAGCTGGGCCAGTTAAAGGAACTCAAGGCCACGGACATCAATTCAAACAGATGTGGATCCAGCCGGTCCGGCAGGTGAACTGGCGCCGCCTCGATTGTAATCGACCGCCAGCGTGCGCCGGCGACTTCGCCGTAGGCATAGTGAATCAAGGGCCGCCGGGATTTAATCGGACCACAGATGTGATCCGAGTCAACAAGAACTGAGTCGCTTCCATGGACTTGTAATCGACTAACCAAATGTGATATGAGTCACGGCAGTGTCGGGAATCGCTACGGACTTATACTGACTAAACAGATGTGATTCGAGCCGAAACGGCAAAGGAATAATCACATCAGATTTAGAATCGATAAGTTAGAGTGGTTATGATGGGTCGCAGTGTCAAAACAACTAAGGCCACCATTTATAATCGACCAACGGTATGTGATTTGAAATGGCAAGGAAGGCTCGCCGAATCACTACCGACCCTGTAATTCGGTCACCAGATGCGAATGAGCTGGCTAGGCAGTCGCTGAACCACGCCGCCGGACTTGTAATCGACCACGATATGTGATCCGAAATGCGGGGCCGCGCGTGTCGTTGAACCACGCCCGAATCCTCAATTTGACCGGGCCCAGATGCAATCCGAAGCAGCCGCAGTCGCAAGAACTCCGCGCACCCCGGACGCAGTAATTTCCGACGCGGATTCGAAATGGGCCGGGGTGGCCGCTGAACTCGCACCACCTGCATTTGTAATTACCGGGCCAGACGCGGATCGAGTCGTCGTAGTTTCGCCGAACTCCGCCGCTTCGACTTGAAATCGACTATCCGATGTGATAGCCGAGCCGGCAGTCGCTGAATCAAGGCCATCGGGATTTATAATCGACCACCCAGATGTGATCTGAGCTGGTCAAGTAAGTCGTCGAATCGCAATACTGACTCAGAATTGGACTAGCCTAGGGCGTATGCTCGGGCCGTGCGTAGTTAACCGACCGTCTCGGATTAATCGACTACCAGATGTGATTCGAGCGGCCGGGCGTGCCGAACTTCGCAGCCTCAGATTGTATCACCCACCGTATGCACCGAGAATGGGCCGCAAACAAGGAATCACACGCCGACTTGTAATTGCATCATTCAGATGTGATTGAGTCGGGTCGCAGTCAAAATAACCGCGCCGCCGGATTTGTACTGTATTCAGATGTGATTTGAGCCGGCCTGTGTTAGTGAACTATGCCGCCGGGATTGTAATCGACCGGCCAGCATGACAGGCTGGCCTGCGTCGCTGAACCGCGCCGCCGACTAGACTGGGACTACCCGGGATGCGGACTGGAAGCTAGCCGGCAAGTCGCTGAACCGCGCTACGGACTAGACCGACCGCTAGGCGTGGCTATGTTCGTCAGCAAGTCGCTGAATCACGCCGCCGGATTTGTAATCGACTTCACCGTAGCGTGATCTGCCGGCCAAACGTCTCGTGAACCGCGCTTCATACGGACTCAGAATCGACTACCAGATGTGATATGAGTCGGGTCGGTGTCGCTGAATCATACAATGGACTCTATAATTGGACCACCATATGTGGGATCCGAGCCGAAATAGCAAAGTTAGTGAACCGCACCGCCACCAGATCACCGCCATGCCAGAAATTATGACGGGCCGTGCAAAGAGCGAGCCACGCCCGACTTATAATCGATCGCCCGGGATGTGAATCGAAGCCGAGCCGGGCGGTGTCGTTGAACCGCGCCGCCCGACTTTAATCGGGACTGGGCCAGATGTATTCGAAGCAGTCGCAGTTAGTGAATCCGCGACGCTGGACTCAGAATCGGGACTATCCATACGCGGATCGAGCCGCCGACGTCGCTGAACCGCGCCGGACCAGAATCAACCGCCAGCGTAAGGCGCCGGGCCATGCGTGTCAATGAATTGCACCGGCCGGATGTAATCGACTACCTATACGCGATCCGGAAATGGCCGACAAAGCCGAACCGCGCCGCTGACTCAGAATCAACCGCCATGCGGCTGGCGCCGGGCTGTGCAAAGCGCGAATCGCACCGCTCGAATTTGTAATTGACAAGCCATATGATCTCGAATACCGGGCGCCGCGAACCGCGCCACCGACCAGAATCGACCAACCGCACAAAGATTCGAGCCGGGCCAGCAGATGAGTGAATCGGCGGCGCCGAACTTGTAACTGACCACCAGATGTGATATGAGTCGGGCCTGCCGGTTGAACTCCAAGTGTCTTGACCTGCACTGACCAGCCGATGTGATCTCGAGTCACGGCAGTCGCTGAACCGCGCCGCCCGACTGTACCGACCTCAGACAGTCAAGATATGCTAGTAAAGGATAACAAAGACATTCTTTTATCGATAATACCTTTAAGTGCATGGAATTCCACATTCTAGGTAATAGAGTTCCGCTCTGGGCTTTGTCTATAAAGACGGACCCGATTCCTCGAAATACCGACTATGTACCTGCCTTCCTAAATTTGGTTGGAATTTTTTGCTGTGGTCCGGCAGATTTCAAAAACTTTCCTCAAAACTAGATCGCTTGGTTGAAACATTCGAGGCTTTACTAGTTTGTTATAAGAGTTCGTCAAGCGACGCCGACAGATGCCACTGATTGGCCGTCGCTCCCAAATCTCATCACTGCCCAATTCTCTTATCATAGATTCTTCATTCGCCTGGTCCGCGCATCGCGCTGACGTGAGGTGACTGATTTCATTAGGATACCAACTTCCATCCCAGAAAGGGAAGGGCTTATATATATCGTCACGCCACGTGGTCCTGTAGTTTCAGCACTTCAGCCTCACATTTATTTCTTTAACAAATCTAACCGCTTTTAGTAAGGCTAATGTGGTCTTACTGGAGGCTTTACCGCTATCAAGCTGAGGATACCGGTGGAGTACAATTTCAGATTTTCGCCTCGCAAAGTCTCGGAGATACCCATTAAATCGCCGATTGTTTCTGGATTTAACCGACAGATAATGTTCTTCAGATGAACTCATGGATATTCTATTCGAGCAGACGTGGAAGGCTTCGACTCTATCCATTTACATCGGGCTAATCCAGAAGTGACTAGTAATAGTTTCTTCCAGGTTTGGAGCGCTGTGAATGGGCCCACAATATCAATTCTATCAGGTGAATGGCCACACCGGAGATGGAAACTAAATCTCAGACCGGAGATTTCAAAACGGGCGACATCACGGGCAAGGGTCACATTTCCCGACGAAATTTCAAGAAGATCCGACTACAGTCGCCGCACACTCGCAGAGCCTCTGAGCTAGCCGCTCTTCCTCCCAGTTCCCGCACAGGCCTTCATGTAACCCACCCAACACGTACTAGCCTTGTTCTGAGTCGCATTTCACGTCCACCGAGGGACCGTTTATATAGCTACCCGTCTACTATAGAGAACTCGCTGACCGAACTGAATTTCAGGTGCTATGTTTCGTCATCTGCAATTTCCGCGGCTATGTGTAGTCAGACGTGATCCATCCAGACGGGGAGCCTCCGCTTCCTCGGCTTACTGAGGCGCAAAGATGGATGAGTCTCGCGATAAGATGGGGAGGTATATCGCTTCCCATCGACAAAGAAGCAAAGAACAACGGCTAAGGCATCGAATTCTCCGCTGCGTATCCCTAGGAACATGTTCGCCCCCGTGCCGAGGATACTTAGTCTCTCGTTTGACAGGAAACATATTTCGCCATTCTGTGGTTCTCCTGGACTCAAATTTCGTGTTAATTCGTTCTACAAACTACCAAGGCAGAAGTCGTCGAATTAGAGGTTGTTAAGACTCCACGACGAGGGCGAGTTCAACTCCAACGATCAAGGCTTCATACTTTGACTCACACGGAGGCATCAAGCTTCAACCGAACCGGCCTCGGCTTCGATCCTTTCCCTAAAGGGAGGCAATCGTAGACCGGCTACCGGCCCCGATCGTCGAGGCCCCATCAAAGCAAAGAGTCCACCAAATCTCATCAAGCAGGCATGTATCGTGGTCGCGGAGTTCCGCAAGGAACCGGCCATGACTCGCTCTCTTCTCGAAAGCCTCATTGGCATCGTATTCCATACTCGCTAGTTCCATCGCCTGACGGCCATTCTTTCTGACATATCCGATGGCGGATAAGGCCTCCGGAGCGGAAGATCAAAAGAAGCACCACGACGACGGGCCTCGGGGCAGGGCGAGTTTCGGGCGGCCGACCGCAGGCTGGCGCTGGGCTTGCTCGCTGCGGTACCGGTTTCTCGCAGATCGCTAGTGGACTTGCTAACAAAGAATACTGGCCACACTCAGATCCTCGCACTTTAAATACATACAAGACTAACAAATATTTCCCCGATAGTCGTATGGAAAGATGGGGAGCGCTGGCCTGTCCCGGGCTCCACAAGGATCAGGCCTCAAGATATCGCTGATTGTTACGAATGCTCTACAGGAGCATTCCCCGCCCACTTACCGCTGGCCCCCTCAGTGGTAGTGAAAAGGGTTTCAAATTCTGGCCAAATGGGCTTAAACAAACACTCAAGTATCAACCACCCACAAATACCGGATCTCTTTCTGTGAGTCAGGGCCGAAAAAGAATTGCAAGATGGTCTTTAACCGCAGGGATTTGCCCCATTCCTCTGTGTTACCATAAAGCCGAGGAATTTGCCAAGATCGACCTCGACGCCAAGATTTTAGTGGGTTCACTTCACGCCATATATTCTCAGAGGAGATCAAAGCCCGCCGGAGACGAGTGATACGATCCGCGCCGTTGATTTCACCAAAGATATCGTCGATGAGCAACCTCCATGGCATCGCCGAGCAAAGGCTCCAACATTTTCGTCACTCAACCTCCGATAATCGCCCCGTATTCTTCAATCCAGCGGCATCACATTATACACGCAAATTCGCGGCATGATGAAAGATGTCTTTGCGATCCGGGGCATGGTGTGGATTCGTGATATCCCGAAAGTGTCTAAAGGATACCATGTCGCGCCCTCGTCGAGACATCCACAACTGACCCATACGATGCGGAAGCCATCTTCGACAAAAAGGCCGCCGAGGTTTTGCGCACCACACATACCTCCATTTGTTCCCTCAGGGACCACCACTACATCGCCACCCACCGGGTATTTCACCGCTCGATGAATCCACTTATGGTTGCCATCGACCCACCGATGACTGTGTGGCGATCAGTGGTGGAAACGCCTCACTTTGGTCTCGACCATTACAAGAGGGGGCGACATTTAGTCCGTGTGAGGTGTGAATCTGACTAACTTCGCATATCGTCTCGGCATGAGTCCAAGCAAACACATCGACATTGAATCAGATAACTTGGCATAATCGGGCTTTTTTTTCCTCCTCGAGGAGGGTACTAATGTGATGCATAGCGTCTCAATCTGTCGAGGGACACGGCTTTCTGAAGTGATCCACAACCAACCTGCCTCTTCATCGTGAAAGTAGCCTGGCGCTTGACCGCGGATTGTTATCGGGCGAGGGTCGGGTTCTCAAAGGGTGGTTCTCCTGAGTTTTCTGCTAGTTTCGCCTGCAGGCTCTTGTGAGAGAGGTCTCATAACACCGTCGTGCTGGGCACCTGGCTTCCCCCGGAGGTCAACTTGTCCAACCTCTACGATAACTTATCGTTGCGGATATGTAGCTGCACTGCCATTGCATGCGCCAAGCTCTACCAAAATAGCATTAAAGGTCCCAAATCTTCTACCATGTAAAATAAGTACTTGTCGGTTACTGGACTCCGCTCGATAAAAGGTGATGTCTCGACGACAATGGTAGCTCCATGGAAACTCGACTTAATCCTAATTGTGAGTGGAGATGATCAATCTATATTCTCATTTGCTTAAAAGCCGAGATGGAGCAGACGGCCGCGATCGCCGGATCAATGAGGACTCCCGTACATCAAAGCCATTAATGCATACAAGCACATAAGTGCGCGTCATAGTGCAGGCACAGTGGAAAGTACATAGGTCGTTCACCACGTGACAAATAAGCAAGCTCTGGGCTTGCCGACAAGGTTTACTCCTGCCTAATCGAGGCCGTCGAGCGCTTCTTCCGCTGTTTCGGACGAGACGGGCCGCCGATCGATCCCCAAAGATTTAAGTCGATGGTCGGGCCGAGGCCCCAGAGCACGCTCACTTCGCCACGCCCGTACGCGGGCACGTCATTTCACGCGGCGTTGGCTCCCTGCCTCGTCCGAGCGGCCAACCCGACTGGGCCTTCTATCGGGGAACTCGAGGCTCGCAGCCGATTGGTTTCACGGTCGGTCCCTGCGGCGCAGATCGCAGGGACCTATTACGCTAGTTCGACCGCCTCACAGCGGGGCTATTTAAAGTCGGAGGTCCCGGCGAGGCGTGGAGTCGCATCATAGCGATGTCAGAGCGCGAACCGTGTGGGGTCTTTTCTTCTTCTCGATTGCCCATCTGTGGCTTTCCGTTCTCGCTGTTACTTTTCTCTCGCCGATTTTAATTGCGGCCTAAGCCATTGCTCGGCTGCTATCATAATAGTCTCATGACTGATGTTGTCTTCCGCAGTAGAGAATTTATCTCGTCCGACGGCATAATTCTTCCATAGTCACCGCGTCCAAGGACGTAGATCGAAGAATGGGGCGGTCGTTCAAACTTCTTTTTCCTCAAGTTCCGCAAGACTGCGATCCATACCGCACACGCCGATCTACCGGACGGCACTCGCTCGGCCTTGCTCAAGTCCTCACGGATTGCCTTCGCTCAGGATTGCCCTCGGCGGAGCCAATGCTCCCTTTCGTCTAATAGAGCATAAGCATCGAGAGACAGCGCGCCATAGTTCGCACGTGTTTATGGATTCTCCGGGAGCTTGTGGAACCACGCCAAAGCTCCGCCCCGAGGTCAAGCAGGAAATAACTTACAAAGTAATGATCATCCCCGCTAGGATCATCGGGTCATCGTAATGTAACATATGATCATAATGGTCGATTTAACCATCGTGACATGGCAAAGGGCGAATGGAAAAGCCACTTCGGAGATCGTAGCTTCCAGGATATGCCGCCCAAGGGGAGTAGAAAGTATGTCCAAAGGGCCCCCAAGATGTACGGTGAGGGGAGCCGATCATCTCATGTGCAGGCGGTCCCAGACGGCTAGTATATGGACGGCCTGAAGTGGGAAGCCCTCTACCCGGCTAGCGCATACCGGGAGTCAGGTCGCAGGTCGCTGGTCCCCGCAGTTCTCTCTCGCACCACGCCGTAACACCGACAGATCGGGCTGGCCGGGCGAGGTGGCCTTTTTCGAGTGTTACCCCGCGGGCGCCGAGATGGTGTGAACTACGCAGAGGGAACCGCCAAGAGGATAACTCATCATCTGCTGGTAGGTCGATATCGTCCGATGCAACAGGCTTTCTGGCCTCTTGTCGAGACGGAAGGAGGAAAGGGCGCAGGAGGCTCACGATCGTTCAGCCCGACCGCTTCCAACCGGTTCGCAGCGCCGTTCGCCCCACAATCGTTCGGGCCAGACACGCAGCTCGCCATCACCAAACGCCTCTGGCTTCGCTCAGCTTCGCGCTTAAAAGGAACGCCTCGAGGGCTAGATTCGCGATTTATTCATAGCCAATTCTACTGCCTTGGATGTTTCGGGAATAGCCAAGGCTTTATAACGGTCGCTCGAGAGCTACAGATCTAAGCACTCACAGACGTCAGGATTCTCGTCGAGTTTCCCATGCATCGCGCCAATTGTGGTCTCTCGAGTTCTCGCGAGGAGTCAATGAATCACCATGGCATTCACTAATTAACAAAGAATCTAAGAACCTACAAAACAAACATCGAAGACGACTTGCGGGTGGGATCCGCTTCTCCGATGGCAAAGTTAGCCATTGAAGATTTTTAAATGGCCACGCTTTTCATATTAGAACGCGTACCTCTTTGGCAGGATTTGCTTCTTTTATGGAGGGAGATAGGAGATCCAACTTTCCCGAAGGGTCGACGATTTCTTCCCCTAACGGTAGGAGAAGCCGCTCTTATTTAAAGGGGGATTTGTTTCTCAGATGTAATCGCTTTCCGTGACACGGCCACGCTGAGAGTGCCTCCTATTTTGTCTGAGTAAGCACGGCCGGCTCATGAGTAAACTCAGCATAGAACCGACCGGCAACTTTCGCTGCACCGCGAGGAAAGCAACCGTCTGGGCCGCAAGCCGTCCGGCTATGAAATCCCTGCGCCCGGCTAAGGTCACGGCACTCACGGACCTACTAATGTCCGGGCTTAATCCCCTCGAGATATCCTGGACGAGGGTCTACCGCAGATTCAGGCCACCAAGTTCCCGCCTTTTCCTTCGAGACCTCAGGTCAAAATGGGTTTCATTAGTGGTCGGGTCCGCCCAAGGTATCCACATACTCAAGGAAATTAAGAAAATAGAAATGAGAAGTAGAAGTAAGGAAAAAAAAAAGAATAAAGCAACTTCACATTTTTTTGTTTTTCAAAACTCATTATATTTATTTTAAAAATAAAGAATTTAAACTTATGTAAATTTGTAAATAATTTTATTTATATTTAATTTTCGATCTTTGTGATTTGTTTATCACGCAAATCAAGTATAAAAAACTCATTTTCTTTAACATTTCCATATTTTTGGAATAAAAACAATTGGAAAAGTAATAAAAAAACAATGTATTAAAACCTGGATCGTGATTGCCCGGCAACTGCATAATCGACGGGGAATCAATTGATGAACCGTGTGTGAACTCGCCCAATTTGATCAATCAATAACCGGTTTTTGGCCTAGGTGTTTTCCGATTTCAAGCCTACCTAAACCTTCAAAAGCCTAAAACTAGTCTAGACCAAACTTAAACAGAAGGGCCACGACGCTCATGTGGCAGCTGTTGGCCCACAAACACAAGAGCCAATGCTCGAGTCTATGGTCACCCACATATTTGAAGCCCTTAATAGTTTAACTAGATCTTTAACTATATATATATATATATATATATATATATATATATATTATTTATTACAGAAGGGCCACGACGCCCATGTGGCAGCTGTTGGCCCATAAACACCGACTGCGGAAAGACCCAACTAGTCCCAACAATTGATAAAAAAAGATTCCACAACATTTTAGTACTTTTACAATGGATCAGTAAGTGGTCTATATTCTCCTCATCCTCCTCGCACATAAAGCATCTATGTATAAAGGTTTCGACCCTTCCCCCGCCTTTGATTTCCCTATCATCCGTTTGAATCTGGGGCCACTCCTCCAAAAAATCGAGTCTCTTTGGCTGGGATCGTGAGCATAGAATGTACCTTCAAAGGAACATAACTTAGAGGAGAACAGCTATGCATTGGAACTCCATGGATAAGTATATTCTTAGATGTCATAGAAAAGCATTATATATCTTTTCCATCCATTCTTTTTTTGGTCAATATATTGCTTTAACCGATCAAAAAACAAAAAACATTATATATCTTCCATGTGAGAAAAAAAGTTTTGAAGTCATAGAAAGTATATTCTCGTCATTAAAAAGGATACTGAGCTTCTAATGAACATATATTTTTTCTCCACCAAGATCAATTAGCTTACACAGACATTAAAGCAATAAATAAATAAATTTTCTAATATGATTGAAAACGAACAAATTACTCGCCATTTTCCCACAAGACTAGGAACCAAACATGATAAGGAAATACTTCCAACAACAAACTCTAGTTCAAACTAAAAATATTTAAGACAATAAAATTTAAAAAATAAAACATTTGCATCCTTGGAAAATGAGGAATCACACTCATCCACATCACAAACTAATCCACCGCAAAAAAAAAAAAACCATGCTAAATTACCAAATATAAAAACAGAATATGTTAAAATGTGGGAATGGGAACTATAGAAATTTAAACAATAGAAGGGAAAACGAGAAATGAAAAAGTAAGGACAGGAAAAACCAAACATGGCAATAAAAAAAAAATCATCTTTTAACAAACATATTGCTGTTTTTATAATTGGTAATCCTTCCAAGGAGGTAAACTCTATTCACAAAGCGGGTGCACTTAACAAAATAGTTTCACCATTACTATAGAGGTCAAGAAAATATTTTATTTAACTAACATGTGGAGAAAACTCGGTAGCTCATAAAAGCATTTTACAGAACTAACCTAAAAATGGGTGTAGTCATTGGTTTTTTTCTTCTCTGTTTTATGGGAAATAGAATTAAAATAATAACACAACCACATTTAAATGAGGCTGGTAGCATTTGCATAGTAGCATAGAATTCCTTCTAAATGCTCATTCACACATGAGAGTTTTGCAAATTCCTCAAATGTCCTATTTCCTTTTTTTTCTTTTTTCGCCTTTCAATTTTACAAACAAATTTAAAATCTAAGATTACTCTTTCATTTTCCGAATAAGATACTAGAAATGGCTAGTCTGCGGGCTTGCTCAAGCCCACAATCATCCACAGGTTCCAAAACCTAATGTTTCATTCCTGCAAGAAGGCACATGGACTTGCCACCCACGACATAGACGAGTAGCGTAAACTATTTCTCTCAGATGACCATGAGATGAAATAGAACAAGGACAAATCTTATAAGACTAAGAGGAATACTCGCTCTGAAGATTCAAGAGCGACGAAAAATTTTACTACTGGCCAAATTGTATTTTTCCTTTTCCTTTTTCCATCTTATTTCTTCTCATTACCATGCATGGTTAAGAAATCAATATGTTTTAATCTTATATTCCATACTAATTTGTTTTTAGAAAAGAAATGAGAATCGTGAATCTGAAGGAATCCAAATTTTCTTTTTAATCGGGTAAAGAAATTAGTCACTGCCCTCTAAACTTCAATTCAAAATTCAAACCCTGGCTTTTCTCCGACCCTAAAGTTTTCACCGAATCGAACAAACAATTTACATTTGGCATATTTTTCTACATATTTTTTTCCTATAACCAAACCCTAACTTACCCTCCCTTCTCCGGCCTTTCAATTCCTTAATTTGAACAACCTCTAAATTTCAAACAAACAAAGAAACACGCAAAATTCACCCGAATCGACGCCTCCCACCGCATGCGCCTTCTCCACTTCCTCCATGGTCGACCGCCGCCGCCCGATCTCCTCAACCACGCCGCCGCGATTCCGCCGCTAAACCGTTGGTGACTCCCGCCTCATTCCTTTGTACGTATTGTTGATGGAGCCAGGTTCCGATACAAAAATTAGATCGTGGGCCGCCAGTGGTTTCCGCCCAATTATGCCGCCGCCACCACCGCATGTGAGGGTACCTTCCTGCGCATGCACTCCATCAAAGCCCCGATGACCTATGTGCCATAGCGCCGCAGCCTCGTATTGGGGGATTCTCTAGGGTTTCCTGGCGGGTGGGTGGGTGGTTAGATAGTAATTTCGGACCAAAATGAAGGGCAATAAGTTGTTTTTTTTTTAGCCTGCACAAGATTCCTACTTATGGAGAGACGAAATGATGGTGAATGAATTTGTGAGCCCCGTCAGGGGTCGTTTTAATAAAATATCTTAGATAAAATGTAAATAAATTTACTATTTCAATTTTATTTTTTCGAGCCCTTCTCCCACCACTTCTACTTTTTTTCACCCTTTTTTCCCTTTATTTTTTATCTTGTTTTTTAATTACAAAAATATATATGCCGTAAGGATAAGATAAAACACAAACAAACCCACATGACTTCCATAAATTTACTTATTTTAAATCATAGACAAATGAGTGAAAATAATAATAATGGACACTTTATTTTTTCCCTGTCCATCCACTTTGCATGAGCACAAGCAAATTCTAAAAATTTATCAACCCCAGAAACAAACTCTTGATTAAGAAAGCCATTTGAACTTTTGAATGAAAGACATTTGACTCGTTAGTTCTACTGTCAATCTTAATAATAATGACACTATTTTACCTCTCTTGTCAACTGGATATAATAGTTGACACTATTCTACCACAATCCGGATATGTAATAGTTGACCTTACATTTTCGTGGGAATGTAATTGGATTCGAACCCCCAAATTTCAGGGTTTGGTTAGAGGTTACTAAGACTAGTAGTGTTTCGTCTGGCCCACCTTAAAAGGAACAATTTGCATTAGTCACTCATTTGAAAGTCCCACATAACTCCACCATTTGGATATTTGATGACCAGAGAAAAATATATTTGAAATGTATTTGATTTGGATTTGATATGAAAGTGTTTGAATCGAAATTTGATATGAAATCGTTTGATCACATTTTGATATGAAACCGATTTGAAATGGATGTGAGAATGTTTTGAAGTATATTTTGTTAATGTTCCAACTTATTTTTGAATCAAACGCTTTGATGAAAAACATCTCCTATTTCATATACGATTGAAAACTTTTTTTGATCCATGAAACTGTATTAGTATTTCTTATCGAGCTTTAGCCTACTCCCATTCATCGACATATTTTCGCAGACTTGGGCCTCTACTTATGAGCGATTGCCAGGGCCAGGCATCTGGCCATCATTAGGATTTGATTAGAACTTTATGTTGATCATGTTGAACTCCATGTTCATGTTTATGTGAAATGTTGGGTTTGAAAGTTAATTGAGAAAGTCACTTCTCGATTTAACATTCATTTTTATATTAAGATAAAGTTGATTTGAGATATCTCAAATATTGTTATATTCTCGAACAACTTTATATGACATGCATAATTGATTTGAATATTTAAAAGTAATTTTATCTGGCATTTAAATTTTGAATTTCTGAGAATTTATGAATTTAGGAAGGCACATTTACTCGAATATGTGATTGGTAATTGGACAAAATCCAGCCATAAGAAAGGCATTGCTGCTTTCACACTTCAAAACCTTCGCGCTAGCCTGGGAGGCGCTAATTGACAATATGCCCCTGCGTAGGTTTCGTGGCGATTACTTCCAGAAACTGCAAAGAAGTCTTAAACAGATAATGATCGATCATTCTCCGGCCGAATCATTCCGACTGGGCCGAGCTCATAACCATCATGAATCTTCGGTGCATGGTTTCCAGCATCTTCTCAGTGGCGAAAGATTCGAAAATATTCTCTACGCAGTTGTTTCAGTGCAGCAACTGGATGCTGCCACAAACCTGCGGAGAAAATCATGGTGAAACTTCTGACCATGTTGAGAATGTTGCGGTAAAGGTGCTGCAGATAAACAAGGGCGCAGCTTTTACAGCTGAAAGTTCTAATTTTATCAAACACTATTTTCCGTTAATTTGGCTCATGGTCATGATCGATTTTCACAAGAGTTTAAGGAAGCAGTGCGGCGAGATGGAAGGAATTGGGAGGCCTAACCTATAATTATTTCCCTGACTCTTAGATTGATTTTTGAATCTTGGCAAGGTATTCGGGGGAAAATGAATGTTTATTTTGATAAATTGTTTGATATTTTTGATGGTATAATCAGTGAAAGGCTGCAATATTCCAAAAGCTTCATCGATACAAGTGATGTACTGGATGTCTCCTCAATCTCACAAAGGGAGAATGACTTTGAGTGGGAGCCGTACCACATAAAACATTTGCTTCGGTGGGTAACACATCTTCACTCACTTTCGTTAAATTTTTATCCATTTGCTTCTAGTGGGTAACACGTCTTCACTCACTTTGTTTGTTAATTTTATAAATTACCCTTCAAATGACTATGTAATTGAAATTATTGAACCCATGTCATCATATACAGGTATACCAAATCTAAGCACGTCCATACAGCTGGGTTATGTCCCGCACCCTAAACAGATTCCCCAAAAATTCATAGTACTAAACTTTTGGGGTCCGGTCCAACAAAATTGTCATCCAACTCAACAGCTTTCTCATGTAGAAAACATTAGTAAGTGCAAATTGCAAAATACATTTAATAAAATCTTACCCTAACACTTCTTCTTGATCAGATCTTTCCTTGCTGAACCATACCATCACCCACAGTAGAGTGTTCAATGGCAGAGTTACTACCACCCGGAAATAAATCGAAAAGCTCAAAGAGAGATTTCAAAGTCATTGGGAAAGGTGGGATAGTTCAGAATCAGACATCTCAAAGCTTCCTTTATTTACAGTCCGTAGTCAAAGAGTCCTCCGTTGCACCCAGCAGCTCTACCCCGCTAGTTCCCCATAAAGCTGAAACTGATGTAACCATGCGGATTCACAGTTCCAAAGAACCTACAAGTACTAGTTAATGCATGGGCAATTGGTCGAGATCCAAGCACTTGGCTGAACCCAGATGAATTCATGCCCGAGAGGTTTTTTAGAGCGAATGATGTGGCATACTGAGACTTTGAGTTACTCCCGGTGCTGGAAGAAGAATATGTCCAGGAATTTCTCATTAGCTCATAGGATGGTGCATCTTGATGTTGGCCTCTCTTCTTCATTCCCATGGTTGAAGCTTAGCGGGGTGAGACCAGAAAACGGACATGAGTGAGAAGTTCGGGGCTTACATTGAAGAAGACACAACCCCTATGGGCTATTCCCATCAAGGTCTAATTGTATTTTGCAATCAATGTGAGAGTCTTAACTCTAATGCAGTTTTTCATGCATTTCTAATGCAATTCCTTCTTCAATTGTCAATTTTTAAGCAAGGAGGGGTGATTATTGGTTATTCTTGGCCTGAAATCCCTTGACACCTTCTTCTATGAATTTATTTCTTCAAAAAGTGGTTATTCCACATAGATATGAGTTTTATTTTCTTTTTTCATGATTTTGTTGGCTTGTTGCAAGAGACGGTCACATGGTCTTGTTGCAACGCTTTTATTTCGTGAGGATAGGCGATTCTGACTGCAAAGTATATTCGATCAAATAAAGACAACAAATAAAAATTGCACATAATAATATATATATATATGTTGTGTTTCAAGCTTCATATGTAATATAACTATAGTGTTATCAAATTTGTTGTTTGATTTATTAAGGTTTTAACCTATCTACAATTTCATCCTATATGGTTTTAAAATTCAGATATGTATTTGTGTCGATGTATTTCTATTTTGAATCAAAAAAATATTTTACATCCAAATAAATTTTTCATGGTGATAAGTATATATAATTAGTCAATAATGTATATCTCATGTCCAAAAAATTGTTTTTTCATTTATGAACAATGAATATGATGTTCCTCATTGTACCTATCTCAAGAGGTATAACGTTCATCGTTTCAAATAAGCAAAGGAGAAAGGGGTCCTAGATTTGAGTCTAGAGCAGTTTACTACCACTCAAAAAAGTCAAAGATAAAGACAATTTTGTAATTTACTTAAATGGACATTCTGGTGATAAGTCCAATGAATGCTAGAATTTCTATAAAACTAATCAAATTGTGCATTTTAAATGGTGAAATTATGTTTTGTGTATTAGTTCTAGCCTTATTTAATTAAGAGACTAGATAAAGACCACTAATTCAAAGTAAGGCTATAAAATTTGATCGACAAAAATAATTTTAATGACTTCCACAAGCAATTGAAATCCTCTCATTCGTGCATACTCTCATTGGTTCTTCCTCTTTTCTCTACCTCTTCCCATCCTCATATCATTGGTTCTCCTTCTTTTCTCTACCTCTTTTCATCCTCATTTGGATCCTTATGTTCCATTAAATTCTCTTTGGACGGTCACTGCTTCCCTAAGTTTCCAACTCTCCATATTTTCTCAGGAAATGATCAGACCTAATTCTAAATTTAGTTTTTTGAAGGAGGACATGGGTATGGAGGTTGCAATCTTTGTTCTTTGATTATATTCTTTACAATATTTCTGGTTTTGTGTTAATTCCTAGGAAAACATGAAGGGTGCGAGGCAATGAAACTCAGAATTATGCAAACCTCAACTTAAGAAATGACAATTCTAGTATTCATATCGCAGAATTCGGTAGATTTTTTTACGGTGTCAAATTACTTTCGCTTGCGTAAATTCGTCAGAGATAAATACAACATATTCATATATATGTTATGAATTTTTACAAATTTTTTGGTGAAGTCTAGTTTGATGAGGAATGGAAATCTTTCAGAATTGGTGAAATTTAATGTGAAAAAGGACATAGATTCAATTTGAACGATTGTACTTTTTTTTTTTTTTTTGCATTCTAGAAGGAATACTCTTTTCCCCATCTTAATTTCATTCACAAAAACAACATAAATATGCAAATATCACTCTTTGATAAAGAAAAATTGTTGTTTTTATAGTGTACGGGGGCATTACACTAATTGTACAAGGCCAATGTATTAACTATACAAGTGGTGTACAAGATTGCGTTGCTCATTGAGCTTGAAGAGTTTTTCATTCAAAATCTTCTTCCTATATCTGATGATAATACACCTCAACCTTAGGACAAATCTCGTATACATAGTGGATGTCATATTAAGGCAAAAAATAATGAATAACCTTAATACATGTCTATGGCATAAACTTTCCCAATATAAAAAAATTGAAAAATATCATTGATGTCATTTTTTCCCTTATTTGATTCACCAAAACAATGGAAAAATGCATATAGTAGTCTAGTGGTTATGAAAAAGACGGGATTGTTATAGTGTATAAGTGATAAGCTTAAAAGTCATCTATTTTTAGTCCATTTTTCTGTTTGATTTTAATGAAAAAAGGAATAATTAAGATGCAGAATTATGGAATAACTAACCAAACTGTTAAATGGCAGGGAATTCAAGAAAAAGAAGAATTTTAAAAAGGTTATAAGGTGGATGAGCGTTAAATGAGAGTTAATCGGGTCAAGCAAGTCATAAAGCAGAAAAGGCGCGCAAAGATGAAGGAACCCGGTGTCGCGGAAGTTTCGCAAGAATCAAAATGCATATCTAAGTCGCAGCTAGTGAAAAACCCGTAATGTAAACGGTTTACCAAGAACAAGGCAGCCGAGAGTTAAAGAAACCCGTGAAGCAACCGGTGAAATGAAGAAGAAGAAGATTTTCATGTCGCGACATCCGGTCACTGCCGTGACATTGACAATGACTAGCAAAGAGCCATGGCATCATTGCAAGAAAAAGAAGTCACGACAAGATCACTAAAGAGAGAAGGTCGTGGACATCGTGAAAAGCGGCGAAATAAGCAATCGGGTCGCTGGCATGTGAATCACTGTGATAAGCAACCGAGGATTGACCCGTGGTTATAGGAATGTGATGTCGCGATAAAGATTTGCGATGTCGCTGACAGTGTTGATGTCGCCATCGATGGAGGTCGCGACAAGAGAATCGCCGCTGCAGCTCGTTAGATGAAGCCGAGGTAATCCCGCCATTGTCGCGACAGAGATCGTCGCGAAGACGCGAATACCACTGAAACCGCATGGCATGAATTGATGTTGGCGATAAGAGATCGGCGTCGGCTACCGAACCATCAAGTGAAGATCGCAGACATGTCGATGTCGCTGACAAGAGATCGCTTTGTCGCGACATCGGGCAGCAATCGCGGGAAGCTTCTGTGTTCCTTGCCGATGTCACGACAGGAGATTGATGTCACGACAAACGTATAACCATTAAAACCTTCACGATATATGTACTTGTCGCGATAAGAGATTGATGTCGCCGACATCACGAACGACTACCAAGGTCGTGATGTGACTTAGTTGATGTCACGACGTGAGATCGATGTCGCTATACGCTGTGGATGATGTCGCGACAAGGATCGAGGTCGCTGATTTGAACAAAGAATTCGGGCCGTACCCACTCGGGAAATCCATTAAATCGACGCGCTGATTGTGTGGCCCAACCGAGAAAACCCCATAAAACACGCCAGCCTACCCGTAAGAGGAACGCAGTCATGCGACGCCACAGACAGAGAAACCGGGTAGTCAAGGCCCATTTCTTTATTTTTTCTTTTAGTTTTCTTTTCTTTCTTTCTTTCTTTTCTTTCTTCAATGTTGATAGTTAGAGATTAGATTGTGATTTATCGCTTTATTTATCGCTTTATTTCGATCCGGTGTTGTCGATTTTGAGCGTATGATGAATGCAGCACTTCTATTCTTTCAAATTACTACCTGAATGCTCAGTCTTCGTATTAAATTTCTCTGAATTCAACTCTTCGCCTCGACTGCGCTATTCTTATGATCGAGAAATGTCAGGAAGGTGTAATTCAAGAATCGAGAACCACCTTCCATTAAGTGAATGCTATAGTCAAGTAATTCATCTTCCCCTGGTAGCTCTGCCTGCCAGCTGAATTTCGCCATATGAATCTTACTCCTGGTGTCTGGTTTGACTGCTTTTTTTTGATCCGAATATCGCTCTTATACCCGTTATAAGATTTGTCTCATTGCTCGATTTCAAGGAGGCCCCTCCGAGTGACACAGAAGGTATCTCGAGTTATGAACAATCGGGCTTGAAGGTATATTAACTCTCGCTATTCGAGATCTAATGAACTTTGCAAGTTTACTTCGATAAATCTCTTCACTGAAATCAAGAAAGAGTTGGAGTTCCAGTTATCAATTTAAACAAGCAGAGTTCACCCTAATTCGAATAGTAAAGTGCCAATCCCGTGTTAGCCGAGATCTAATCGCGTGAGAGCGATCTATTCTAATTTGAGGAAGAGCATCCCGGAAGTTGTATATCCTGGTTTGACCAAGGAATCGGGAGCCAAGGTTTACAAATTCACAAAAACGGGTATGAAGCATCGCGCGAAAATAATCGAGTAAGGAAATCCCTTTTAAAAGTAGAAAGTTATTTCTACCTCTCAGCTTCAGCAGAGAATCAGAAAATTTAGATAATGAGATGTGGAGTTCGAGAGATCTAGTCAGATCAAGTAACACCTTGGACAGATTTTAAAACCCGAAATATTCTCAAAAGTTTTTATCGCATTAACTACAGGAATCGGGTACTCACCATAAGATATACTTGATTTGTCCTCGAAGATAATTATTCGTCCAGCTTTATTCTTTCTTTAACTATTCTTTATTCTTTATTCTTTATATTCCGCTTATTTTTATTGTTCATTTATTTACTGCAAGGTATACTTCCAATTTCTTGTCGACTTAATATCAATTTATGGTCCAAATAGTACTTAGCCGCTCGAGTACTGGGTAGTTAGATTAACTTCTGAGATCTCTCAGGGGATCATATCCTGACTTATATCCATTTTATTACTTGTCGACTCGCCACTTGCAAAGATATCGCAGCCAAAACCAAAATCAAAAAATGAATGATTAACTCTAGGGAGATTTTTGGTCTCAAATAGCTTTATGGTGCAAGCCGGGATTAGGTAGATAATAGTCCTTTGGTAATTGTGCAATCAAATTTAGAAGCATGTGTTTCTCGTCCGAGTTAATGTTTTATAATACGCTGTCGGGATCAGAAAGAATTTGAAAAATCAATATTCGACGAAAGAAGCGAAATGCTAATTCTGACATTTAGAAGAAAAGAACAAAAATAGTTTTTCACAAAGGGTTATTTTTAAATCACCAACCTTTAACAACAAACCATATTGAATATATTTGTTGTTGACTAATCCATACTGGAGTGTGTTTTGCTTTCGTGAAAACTGATGCATAGGAAGAATTGATCTCGATCTCAAATTCGATTCGAATTAGAGAAACACTTCGCAGCCTGAGAAAGACAAGGAAAGCGCAAAACACCACCATGGCGTATGGAAAGACGTGATCAAATCGAGGGACACAGATACAGCCTTAAGACCTCCAATCACTCATACCATGGATAGGAATTTTTTGGAAGTCGATCATTCAGATGAATATCAAAGAATCGGGACAAATTCAAGTATCGATGCCAACAATTTTGAACTTAAACAAGCATTAATTACCATGGTTCAAGAAGACGGGCTCATCGGTCATCCCATCAAGATTCAAACGAAAGCACTGAAGATTTCTCAAAGATGGCTAATACGCAGTTGAAATCGGGGCACGGTAAGTCAGTTGAACCGTATCTATTCCCCTTCTCTCTATAAGATACAACAGCCTACATGGTGGCACCTTTACCATATGGCTCTGTTGGATACTAGAGGAGCCTGGTAGATATCATGGCAGATTCTTCCCCCATCACTCACCTCTGAAAGGAGGAGGAAATCATCATGTTTCAAAGAAAGTGGGGCACATTTGCTTACGTATGTAGCTTCGGGAGTATCCAAATCACGAGAAGATGTCCACGTATGATAGATCTTAAGACCAGATGGACATTGTATATCATGCCTTTAAAATGATATATCAAAGGGGGATCATTGATGCTTCATGTCAGGAGCATTCAAGCGGTAAAAAAGGGGCCGTAAGAGGCAAGAGAGCCGATCAAGACCTGGTTAAGGTAATATGAAAAACTCCTTTCCAGTTTTCACAAGAGGAAGCAAAGAGGAAAGGGGGATCATGGAGCTGAGCAAGATGATGCTCATGGAGGCTAAGTTGATGCCATTATGCACGTGGTCGACAAGCAAGAAAGAAGACACACACGCCTGGCGAAATAGGAGCAAGGAAAGAGAGTTATCAAGGAAAAATGAGAGAGTCGGCTGAAGAATTACCCTTATGATGTCAAGAGGTTAAGTATTTGGTGAGCCGTTGAGCTAGCCTATTTCAACCCAATACTAACCTGGCCAACATTATCACCCAAGATCGAGGAACCATGAGAGAACTTCTCATATGGGCGGAGGGGCTTCACAAGGCCCATATGCTGGACAGAACCCTCACCGGTTATCAACAACCACCGAGGTTCCAAAGAACAGCTGAACAAGGAAAATGAACATAGTCGAATATCAGTGGTCGAGGAGGGCCCAATCTTTGAAGATCAAATGTCGGCAGCTTCATGGGGGATAATAAGAAGTTTGAACTCCATGAACAAAGTTTTGCGTGAAAGAAGCAATCGCTACCAATTTCAAAATTTTCGTAACACCACCAATGCATCTCCTCAAGAACCCGGGAGACACAAGTAAAGGCAAATGGGTCCCAACCCCCGCAAAGCTTAAGAAAGATACCTTCCTAAGTGACACACAAAGAAAACTAAAGGATCGTGATGGTCAGACAAATGAGGAGGGGAAGGAAATAGAAAAGATGAAAGAAAAAAAGACGACAAAGAATAAAGAAGGAGCAAGACCAGAAAGTGTAAGAGGTACTGAGAAAGAAAAACATGAATGTATGGGAAGAAACATCTTCAAGAATCTAGACTCGCATCCCATTTCACCGCAGACCTGTAAATCCAAGATGAGGAACAAGTGCAAGGTTTTTGAAAACTTCTTCCGTATGACGTGATGCTCATCAGCAACCCGCATGCCACTCTATGCAAATTCGGCGACATACCGAGCAAGAAAAGAAAAATAGTAGCGAAGGAATAGTGAATCTCACCGCCACTTCGCGCAAGGCGACAAAAGAACTACCAAAGAAAGATGAAAGACCCGTGGTTTCACGATTCCTCGCAGTGTTGGAGTAGAATTCAGGAAGCTCGTGACTGTGATAGTATCAATTTGATGCCTTCTTCGCTGCCAAGAAACTAAGTTTGGGGGAGTTGGTTCTACCATCATATTCTTCAAATGGCACAGATTGATAGAAACCCCATGGGAGTCTTAGAAGATGCCGGTCACCGCGTAAATCAAGAGATTTCATCATCATTCTGGAGATGGAAGAAGACTCACAGCACCCTCGCATCGGAAGACCATTCCTAGCTACCGAGTCGCCTCCGATTGACATGCAAAAAGGAGTTATTACCTTTGAGTGGTCGGAAGAAGCGTTGTTTTTAACTTGATCAAGTATGCAAAAGTCATAGACAGAGACTAGAAAGTCATATGTGTGTTGAGATTGTCTATACTTCCAACCTTCACAGTTAACAATGATTGTAATACCCGCTTATCAATGAAAAGAGATGAATTCCCAAGAGATAAATTCAAGATGTCTATTCCTCGAATTTGATACGCTGAAGCCATTCTTTAGAAACTATGATGAGCTTGAAGCAAAATAGAAATGACAATGGGGGAAAATATTGAAAAAGAGAAATTCATCAAGAAACCAAAGGCAGAAGGACTAGTTTTAAAAGAGTTGCCACGCTATTTAAAGTGTATGCTTTACTTAGAATTACCAAAGAAAAACCGCGATCGGCTTTGCCGCATCTTCAGCGGAGGCCGCAGGGATCAAAGATTGGTCAAAGAGTCGGGGCGGCGTTGGCTATGAATCGCTAGTTGGTCTATTTAAGAGTCAATGGTATCGTACCAACACTGGTATGCATGGCGATTCTCGCGAAGAGACTTCAAAACCATTCTGAGAATTACCAAAGGCGATCGAATCTGATGAAGGAAGTAGTCAGAAGGAGGTATCGCTAAATTGTCAATGTCGTTTATTCTATAAGCTGTATAAGATTGGGTAAGCTCCACCCGCGTGGCGTTCAAAGAAAGGGGGTTTATCGTGGATCAATGAAAAATGAATTGATTCCTAATAAGAATGGAAGGGATACGGATGGAGGGCGTAATATTACAGAAGTTGAATTCGTGCCAAATCGTGGTAAACATCATTTCTTCTCGCCTCTTCATTGATCGATACCGGACAGTTAGTTACACCCTCACTTTTGTTTTCTGGATGGGTATTCAGGATACAATCAGATTGCTATTGCACCTGAGGACCCTAAGAGAATATCACCCACATGCCCCTATGGTACCTTTATCTTCGTATGACGCCGATTCGGCCGTGTAATGCTCCCTTGCTACATTCCAAAGGTGTACGATGTCAATATTCTCAGACGGTTTAAGAAGTGATGAAATACGTGATGACTTCACTATGTATGGATCCAGCTTTTGATCAATGTTTAAACAACTGAAACAAGTATCAAAGATGCCAGATAAACAATCAGTAATCAATTGGGAAAATGCCATTTTGCGGTAGATATGCGTTGTTCGGGCATAAAATTTATACATCGACTAGAAGTGGACCAATCCAAGGTATCTAATATCAAAACTTCAGACCACCAATCCACAAAGTAGGTGCGGAGGAAGCTTCGGGGCATGCTAGATTTTATAGAGATTCATCAAAGACTTTTTCTAAAAAATAACAGCTACCACTATGCGTGATATTTGAAAAAGATAAGGCGCGGTTCACTCGATGACTCCTGGGATGTTAAGAAATCAAATCGACGGGCACACCTATATCGGCTGCACCGTGAATGGGATCATGGGATTTGAAATAATGCGTGATGTGATTTTGCCATGGAGTCGGTCAAAGTAAAGAAAAGAGAAAGTATTCAAAGCCAAGGCATTTATGTTAGTAAGACCTTCAATGAAGTACAAGAGGAACTATTCAACAATCGAAAAGCAGATGCTAGCCATAGTATTTTGTTGTGAAAATGGCAATACATTTTAGATCCTATGGTAATTCACATCGATCATGCAAAGAATCAAATACGATGTTTCAAAAGGAAGTTGCCAAGATTGATAAGGTGGGTGCCGGGTTGCTTGGCAGAGTTTGATTGGAAATCAAGGATAAAAAGGATGTGACAATGTGATAGTTCGATCACTACAAGAGTGAAAGAAGCAAAGTTGATGAAGAAGAAATGTATAAGACAGAGAACTTTCCAGACGAGCGGGCAATTGTTTAAGGTTCCTTCCAATCATGGTATGGCTGATGACAGAATTATCTCAAGCCAGGAGTACGCCTTCTGTAATCTGTGCTACCAATGTAAAGAGCAAAACTTAACTCCGACAATGCGTATTATATTTTGTGATGACTCAATTATTATTCAAAGAGGTGTCGACATGATACAAGAAGAGCGCGGCACCGTAGTTGAACAAGGCAACATTTAATGAATGCTATGTATCACCATATTGGGACATTTTTTCTTCGAGGAAGAATGTAGTTTCACAAGATACTCCAATCAGATTTTTATTGGCCCAATATCTCAGATCAGGTTGAGGGTTAACTAGTATGATGCCAAAAGATTGGAAATATCAAGAAAGAAAGGGATGAAATGCCCCTCGGGAGGGTATTAAGTGGTGGATAGCAAATTTTTTCATTACGACGGGAATAGATTTATTGACCTTTTTCGCACATCATTTGGAAACCCGCGCGACGCGAAGGTGAGATTGATGCTTCAAATGGCGGAAGCAGCATTGTCCAAGGAATGATGCTAATTACGCCAGGAGTTTCTTGCAAAAGAATATTTTTGAGCAGATTGAACACCTGCACTGGTCATTAGCGGATGGGGAACCCACTTGCAAACAAATACGGTAAAACATGAGAAAGGTGGCGGATCAAGCACAATGAGTTTAGTTTATCATCCCCGTACCAATGGACAAGTTAAATTTCCAAACAGATCAAAAGAATACTTGAAAAGACGCGGAGTCGCAGAAGTTACTGGTTCTCAAAACTTGACGATGCACTTTGCCATCGACAGATACAAACCTCATCGAATGTTCCTATACAGAAGTTGTTTTCGCAAACCATGTCATTTACCTCTCTTGAATTGAATACAAGGCAATAATATCAAGAAGCAAACTTGATGCGTGAGGTCGTGGGCGTAAAGAAAGATTGCTCCAATCGGTTCAATCGAGAATCGAGAAACAAGCCTATGATAATGCTAGAATATACAAAGACAAGACAAAGAAATGGCATGATCAAGAGAATTTTTGAGAAAAAGAGTTCGTGAGCGCGTGTCAGGTTTTAGTCATGCACTTAGATCGAATTGTTTCCTTCGTGGAAACAACCAAATGGAGTGGACCATACACAAGGGTGTCGGCAATTACTGGGAGCGTGACAATCGGTGACGCATAACGGAAGAATTCAAGGTCAATGGACAGAGGTTAAAGACATTATCTAAACATGAAGAGGAAATGAAGAACTCCAATCGGTCTTTAAGGAAAAAGAAGAAGTACCACAATGTAAAGAAGTCCACTAAGGACTCAAAAACTAGCAGCCTAATGGGAGCAACCCATAAGTGATTTAATTTCTGATTTTAAGTTTTTGAAATATTTTTCTTTGAAGGTTGAAAATTAAATGATTTATAAAGATAGATTTAATTTTTAGAAATTAATATAGTTTAATTAGATTTTCGGAATATTATAAAGGAGCTTCTCGCAGGTTACGAAGACATGAATGACAAGGCAACTACAGAACTTATTCCGGAAGAATCATAGAGAAGTCACAACATGAGAAAAAGGAGCACCTTTTTCCCTAACCCAATTTCTCAGAGATATACTTGGATGAGATTGTTAAATCTTTGGTTGGAGATTCCTGAAGAGATGTCTAAAAGGGTTAGGAACAATAAGAGAATCTGTTCTTCGAGATCATCGGCGGTCGGTCGCGACGTAAAGGTTATGTCGTGACATAAGTGATGTCACCACAAAACATTGATGTCGCGGACTGCTTTTGAAAGGGCAATTAGTGAGTATTGAAGGAAGAAGGGGATATGTCATTGATTAACCACCGGGTGAAGTCGACAGAGAATTAAGTTTCAAAATGAAAATGATGTCGCGAACAACCTTAAATAAGGTAGGAAATACCGTAATAAACAAAGAATAAAAGGATGTCAGAACATGATAATCAAACAATCTTAAATTCAATTCCATGTCGACAAACTTAGCATGTCGCGACATAAAAGAGTTTTAATGCCATTAACTCACTTTAAAAGCCTCAAATTCAATGATCTCAAATAAAAAGAGGCTTAAACGTTAAGTCACGACGTGGTTTTTAATGAAGCAATAATTAACCCACAAACATTGGATTGAATTGTGCAACTGTTGGAAACTTTATCATTCACTCCAAACCACATAGTTATTCACCTTCTCCTTCGAATCTCAACCCCTCGAACCCCGCAATACTTTTCAAACTGAAAAGCTTTTCTTCCGTCCAATGGCTGAAATTCCCACCCTGGGTCCCTAACCCAGACGAGATTATGAGGGAACATGAACGAACCAGAAGAAGAAACTCATCAAGAAGAACACTTAGACGATTCGTCAAAGAAGAACAATCGTGGAGCTTAGCCTAAACACCCGAAGTCTCTTAACCCCAAGAAAGAGCAAAAGGAAAAGTGGGAAAGGTGAGAGAAGAAGAAGAGAAGATTTGTCGACGGCTTAATTCCAATGGAAAAATATTATGCTAACAAGGGGTTGTCACAAAGAGGAGATCCAAAAACTCATACTCCCTCTCAAGGAGATGATATGTGAGGGGGTGGAGAGACCTCCGTCGCACACCAAAAATCAGTATACAAAGACTGTAAGAGAGTTTTATTCAAATCTGGTAGAAGGGAAGGATGGAGCGGTTTTTGTTAGAGAGCGTCCTGGTTTCATATGAAGCTGGCGGCCATCAATCTATTCATGGCATGGCAAGCAGACAAACATGGTTCCAAATTCAAGAAACTTCCTTGAAAAACCGATTTTGGAAAGATTGCTTAAGAAGCTCACTAATGGTAAGGTGCAGCGAAACCACAGAGAAGGAAGGTACAAGAACATTTAATTGTAAAGCCTCACCGAGGAAGCGAAGGTATGGTTTTATTTCTCCTCGGCTTCGCTTTGTCTCAACAAAACACGGTGCAACAAGGAGAACAAGAAGTTTGTCATTGTGATGCCATCCTAAAGGGATACAAGATCAATGTAGGAGTTGTCATTGAAAATTCTATCATGAGGTATCATGAAGGGAATAAAAGAGGGTTTATTCCTCACCCAGCAACAATCACTGTTCTATGTTTGAAGGCTGGGGTGAAAGGAGTATGGGAATCAGAAGAAGAAGTACCCAGAGCTTCACCACTCCTTCTCGACGTGAGCTGAAGGGACCAAGAAACCGTAAGAAAAGGGGGTGCTAGTAGAGAAAGCAGATGAAGCCCAACTGAAAGACCATAAAGGAGACTCGAGGGTTGTTGATCAAGGAGCAGAAAGCACCGCAAAACTCACCTCACAACAATGTGATTTCCATTTTTGTAGACAATGAAGGGCGTGATGAAGGTAGCCTCAATAGATTTCTCCATTCCTCAGCGTTCTAGTGCAACGTAAATTTCCAACATGGAGAAAGCTCATGGGGAGCACAAGAGAACAAGCCGATACTGAAGTCACTGCTGCAAAAGAGAATGGATGAAAGAGAGAAGGAGAGGTCCCACAAAGAGAATTCAAAGAGAAAGCATTTATGAAAAGAATTGAAAAGAAGAGACCAAAGAAGGTGGTAAGAGTCAGAAGAGAGGAACATATGGAGAAAAATTTTTAGCTAAGGGTGAAGAGTTTAAGAAAGAATGAAGGAAAAAGAGATCACAATCACAGTAAACTCAAACTAAGTCAAGCTTTATAACAATCATTGAGCGTGATTCTCAACTCCTAACATTGATAAAGAAAAGGAGACAGAGCAAGAAGCCAAATTTGGGAGCAAATCAAGGGCTTCAAATTCCCATACAAGTCTCTACGTAAGGATTTTGAAAAACAAACTAGATGATAGGGAGACAAGAAGCAAAAGGCGGATGTCAATCCTACAGCGTAAAGACGTATCGGAAAATTGGGACTAAATTCACTGGCCAATCTCTCCAATTTAGAGGTCATGACTCAAATGGGGAATACAATGAATGGCTCGGGAAGAGGCAGATGAGTTGAACAAAAAAGGCTGATCTTCCAATGAGATCTTCATCAAGATCGTTGAAGGAAACTAAGAAGAGTAGGGGGCAAGGAAAGAAGCGGAAATGAAATTTCCTCCTATTCCCACTATTTGAATACTCTGCACTGATCCTAATATCTTACGCTTCCAAAGAAAAAGATAGATTCTTCCTAAATCGATTTCCTACCTCCTCCTTATCCTATTTGAATTGTATCCAATCAAGGTAATTGGAATCTAAAAAAAAATGAGAAATTTGAATCAATTGTTGTGTGCTATTATGAATCGTTGAACAATGTCGGGTTGCTTTGGTGATGGCAGTTTGGAAAATAAAAGTAGTAGTTCAGGTCCGCACAAAACTCGCCGAGATGTCGTCATGAGCTGAGTTGAATGCAAGAAGCGATTAGAAAATGAGTCGAATGTGTGTGAATAAGGGCCAAAAGAATACAGCGGATTGAACATAAAGTGCAAAAGTGACTTAAGTCTAACTAAGCTCTAATAGATGAAAGCAATGAAAATTGAAGGAACAAAACATATTTTTGAGATCGCGGTATGAACAATGAGTCAAGGAACCTGCGATACAAAGAGTTTAACTACCATCAACAAAACACCAGCGAACCTCTTAATGGTTAATAACAAGAGCTAACCCGTAGATTCAGTAACTTGTTAGATTATTGATTGAGGCGAAATCCTAGGGTGATACAAATTGACAAGAAATGACGCAGCCATTTCGAAAGTTTGAAATATCTGGGTTATCCTTATCTATATAAGTAAAGCATATACCTTGAAGTTCCAATTGAGCCAATCAAGCCTTATTTCAAATCAAACATCTAAACCCCAACCCTTCCAAAAGAATCAATCTTCCAAGAAAGAACCAAAGGAGTCACCCAAGAACCCACTGGAAGGAGGAAGAAGGAAAACTGGTGCCGTGAGGTTGTTTTTTTTTTTTTTTTTTTTTGAAGAATCCAGGAGAAAAGACTTAAAAAGGGGAATGGAAAAGAAAAGGGTCAAAACAAGAAATAATAATAAAAAAGGGAGTGAGTTTTACCTTAGGGCTCAATTCTCTTGAACTATTGTTCTTAGGGGCTTTCAACACCTAGCACCAATGCCATCTCGGTAAGGAGCACAACCCAAAGTTCAAGCAAGGGTGTTAGAAAGCCAACACAAAACATCACTATCCCCGACACAAACAAAGAAAATTTCAGCTTAAATTACAATGAGAAATGGGAAAGATACAGCTTCCATGGAAGAAATCAAGGATGTCCCAAAATGGAAAGTTTGAGGAGTTTGTCAAAGAAACTACAAGGAAAAAAAGTGCAAAGTCATGGAGAAAGAAAGAGAGAAAAAGTTCAGTGGTAATCTAAACCAAAAGTCTTTTTTATCCTACCTGCTCAAGTTTAACATTACAAGCCCAAAAAGACCTGATGATCTTGGGTGATGGGACTTACCACATTAGTGGAGACCTAATATGAACAACAAGCGAGAATTGGGAAAAGGCAATAAATGCAAAAAAAAATCAGGAAAGACCTAGGGAGTTATGAATACTATGAAGATGAGAAAGGAAAACAATTCTATTTTTCAACAGATCCAATGATTATGTGGTTTGTAAACAATTTCACCGCCTTTAGTTCTTTGTATACCAGATAAAGAGTAGAAACCAACTTCAAATGGACTTTGAAGTTGATGTAGAAAATAATGCAACCCTTGTATTTCACCAAATTGACTTCTATCAGAAACGTAACGTAAAATGTCCTATTTGTTCGAGGACAAACAATCTTTTTTTCTTTGCTTCGAGGACAAGCAAAATTTTAAGTTTCGTGGGGAGTTTGATGTTTAAAAGTCATCTATTTTTAGTCCATTTTTCTCGTTTTGATTTTAATGAAAAAGGAATAATTAAGATGCAGACTATGGAATAACTAACCAAACTCGTTAATGGCGGTGGAATTCAAGAAAAAGAAGAATTCAAGGTAAACAAGCAAAAGGTGGATGAGCGTTATTTGGTGATACCGGGTCGGGCAGTCAGGCTAAAGGCGCCAAGCAAAGATGAAGGCTGAACCCGGTGTCGTGAAGTTTTGGCGTAATCAAATGCATATCTGTTATGCCAGCAAAAACTCCAAATGAACTTAAGCTTACTTGAAGAACAAGGCGTGCCGAGGAGTTAAAGAAACTCCGCGAAGCAACCAGGAAATGTTACAGTAAGATTTCATGTCGCTACATCTGAACGCCGCCGCGATATTGACAATGAATTAGCAATAGTCGCGACATCACCGCGTAAGAAAAAGAAGTCACGCATAAGATCAGCTAAAGAGAGAAGGTCGCGACATCGGGTGAAAGCGGCGAAATAAGAACCGGTCGCCATTGTGAATCACCGGCGCGAACCGAGATTAACCGTTGGCGAATGATGTCGCGACAAAGACGCGATGTCGCGACAGCGCTGATGCGTCGCCATTTCGATGGAGGTTTACAAGAGAATCGCTTCAAAGCCGCGCAAAGCCGGTTAGATGAAGCCGAGGGGTAACTCGTCATTGCCGCGACGTAGGACCAAGTCGCGACATCGAGCACCGGCGAACCCGTGGCGGGTATGAATCGATGTCGCGACAAGAGATTGATGTGTCGTAGCGGCACAATAGAAACTATCGCGAAGATCGCAGCAGCCATAAGTTGATGTCGCGACAAGAGATTACGGTCGCGCATATCAAGAGCACCGCGGGAAGCCAGGTTCCTTGCCGATGTCGCCGCCGCGATTGATGTCACGCCGTGCAAGCGTCCATAAAACCTTCAATGACATGGCGTACTTGTCGCGGCAGAGATTGATGTCGCCGGCATCAGCGAACGGTTCGGGCCGCGCCGCATAGACTTAAGTTGGCCGTCGCTGACGGAGATCGAGATGTCGCGACAGGTTGGATGAGACGTCAGCTGGCTGAAGTGGATTCGAGGTCGCGACTTGAACAAGAATCAGCTACCCACTTGGAAACTACTGAACCACGCGCTGGGATTAGGGCCCAACCGAGAAAACTCCTATATAACACGCCAGCTACCCGTAAGAGGAACGCAGTTTTGGCGGTGACAGGTACCTAGAGGGTCTGGTAAATAAGGCCTGCATTTTCTTTATTTTTTTCTTTTTAGTTTTCTTTCTTTCTTTTTTCTTTTCTTTTCTTCAATGTTGATAGTTAGAGATTAGATTAGATTTATCGCTTTTATTTTTTCGCTTTTTATTTTCCGGATCCGGCGTTGCTCCATTTTGGAGCGTATCTAACGCACTTATTTTTTCAAATTACTACCTGGAATGTTTCCACGTTCGCATGCTTCTCGGAATTCAACTCGTTTAATTGCATAGCTTATTTTTGGCGATCGCAGAAATGTCGTAGCGTAATTCAATTGAGGGAATCCGTACCCGCCAAAAGTGAATGCTGGCGTCATAAATTATCTTTCCCCGTAGTCGCTTCCGCAGTTTAATTTCGCGGAATTTACTCGTGCTGGTTTATCGTTGATTCGAATATCGCTTATAAATTCAAGAGAATTATTTCATTGCTCGATTTCAAGGAGGCCTCGAGTGATTACAGAGAAGGTATTCCCTCACAGAGTTATGAACAATTGTCAAGGTATATTAACCTCGGTTATTCATTGAGGATCTGTATCGATTCGCAAGCTGATTCTGATAAATCTTCTTCCTCACTTGAAATCAAGAAAGAAAGCTGAATGAGTTATCAATTTAAACAAGGTAGAGGTCACCCTAATTCGAATAGTAAGGGCTAATCCTGCAGCCAATGGTATTCAATCAAGGAGAGGGTGATCTATTCTGTTTCTTGAGGAAGAGCATCCTAGGTTATATCCTCAAGTTAAGGTTTACAAATCTTATAAAACGGGTATGAAAGTGGTTAAAAGAAAAATGTTCAGTAAGGAAATCCCTTTGCAGTAGTTATTTAATTTCCTGCCTTCTCGAGAGAATCAGGAAAAATTAATAGATAATGAGATGTGGAGTTTCGTGAGAGATCCAAATTGCATCAAGCACCACCTTGGAGAGATTTTTAAAACTAAATGATCAAAAAGTTTTATCAAGATAACTACAGAAATTGGTATCACTTTTCATAGTAGTATACTTGATGTGTCCTCCTAAAGATACTATTCGTCCAGCTTATTTTCTTAACTATTCTTTATTCTTTATTCTTTATATTCCATTTATTTTTATTTGTCATTTATTTTACTCAAGTATAGTATACTCAAAGGCTTTTTTGAGCCGGGACCCTAATATCAAATTCTTATGGTCCAAATAGTACGGTTTCGAGCAGTCAGAAGTTGATTTAAAATTCGAGATCTCTATGGATCGATATTCGATCGTTATCCATTTTATTACTTGTCGACTGCGGCACTTGAAGTATATCAAATAAACCAAAATTGAAAATGATAACTCTTAGAGACTTTTGGTCTCAAATAAGTTTTATGGTAGTTTCCGGATTAGATAATAGTCCTCTTTTTGCAATTAGTAACTAAATTTGGCGTGTTTTGGCCCCGAGGCAACAATAAGGTCATTTTAAATTAATCGTATATATATATACTAACTGCATAAGGAGGTACAAACTTGTATTTCATAGTATTTGAATACAGATTTTTTATTCGAAACTTTCCAGGTTCGTATGCTAATACACTTAATCCTAGTGATATTAATTAAATGCATTGGTAATGTCATATCAGGCTTATAATACAATGAAAATTAAAAGTATTATGGCATAAAAGTTCTTAATTCCAAAATATAATTTAGTTGATGTCATTTTTTTTTCTTATTTTATTCACTAAAATGGAAACATTTTACATATTAATCTAGTGGTTATGAAAGAGGGGTTCGTTATAATGTACAAGGTCATTATACTAATCAGATAAGGTCATTATACTAATTTGCATTTATGACCAATTTACTACTGTACAAGAGGTGTACAAAACTCGCATTTTCTTTCATCGATTTGAATTATTTTTTGTTCGAATTTTCCTATATCAGATGATAATAAACCGGTCTTAGGAAAATCTTTATACGTATTAGAAACTTGAGAAAATGCAAATTTTTCTAAGAAATGGCAAAACGATAAATAATGTAATCCGTGTTGAAAGCGTGAAATTTTCTAGATTCCGAAAGATGAAACGGACTTCACCGTTGGAATCATCTTGCAAAATCTAATTACCCAAGTGAATTTCGCCACTCGAGATATCGTAATCTTCACGCTGGGGAGGACGGTGTCCGGTGGACCCTAAAACGAGATTTTTGAAGAAAAATTCGAAGGTATTAATTTAAAAAACTTTCATATAAGATAATTTGAACTTGAACCCGAACGAAATAAATTGTTTTGGAAAAACGATCGAACAAGAGGAGACATGCAAAGGGATGAGCCATAAGAAGGAGCAGAAAGACAAAGATATTTTACAAAATATCTTTCCATTTGGTGTCGAGAAAACATTAGAGAGAGAGAAAGAGGGAGAAAGGCCAAGGTTTTCTTCGACGATTCACGGGGTTTCATCGATCGGAAGTCGTCGAGCCTAGAGTTAAAGTTCTTTGTCTCGACAAGGCTACACATAGGCACCAAAAAGGAGAAATTTCACCGAAGATCCAAAAGAGGATATTTGGGGGAAATCAAAGTTTTCGGGTTTAGAGGTGTTCTTTATGACCTCCCTACCAATCTACCACGCTTCAAGAGGTAGGGATTCTTCCTAATTTGGTTTATTCTACTCTTTGGGCTGATTTTTGGGATTGATTGTGGATGTTAAGGTCAGATGATGATATGTTTTATGCCGTGTATGTGGCCTTGATTGGGAGGATATTGTGGCCGATGGAAAAGGGATGTTTCCGGGATGGTTTCGAGTCAAAACATCGTGTATTGGAGCTACCAAGAACCTCTCCAGCAAGCTATTGCGTGGAAGCCATGCTATTGTGTGGCTGGGCTCGAAATTGCAGCCTTGGGTACGCAATTGCGTGGGTTTCCATGCAATTCCGTAGCCCCTATACACTTTCAAACCTCCAACTTTATATGGCTATATCTTTCTCGTCCGAACTCCGATTCACACGTTCTTAGACTCTATGGAAAGATCTTTGAGTCTAGAATATGACCATATGCCAGTGAATAGCATTTGGGGCTCAAATATTTATTGAAATTTTGATTTTTGCACCAAGTGTACTAATTGCTTGATTGGGTTGATGTGATGAAAGGTGGATATGTGTGGTCTAATGTATTGACATTGGTGTATGTTTAGTTGATAATTATATACATATTGATATAATTATCCATAATATATGGTGAAATGTATGGTTTATAGTGTCCATATGTGCAATTGGCCATTACATGGCTTGATTGTGTGTGTGTGTCATTGCTTGAACATCGAATGACATGTTGTGTGTTGATGTTGATATATACGTGCATAATATATTAACATGAATGAAATTAGTATGGAAGTCATATGTAGGTGATGTGATATGTCCATGACACTCGGTGAGTGGTGTGGATTATGTAGTCCATGTAGCATTCATTATACGTAATGGCATGATCTGACATCTGATGGTGCATTACATTGCATAATACTACGGGAACCAGCATGACATGGAGTGTGAGTGCATGATAAGATGCTCTTGTGTTTGGTGTTCGATAATGGGCTTGGTAAAATGGGACAACGTCCAAAATGAGTCTCACAGTTGCATAAAAGAAAATGGAAATGAAAAATACGTGTGTTGGGTATAGCAAGAAGGGATATATACCCCATCGAGTGAAAAACCTAGTATTCTTGGTTAGACATATGTATCCAGCGATGAAAGTTCACGAAAGTGTCGGAAGGCGTGTTAAAAGCCTGCCGTGAGACCCCGAAAATTCGCTACCCATAAAAATACACGGGACTTGGTAAAAACAAGTGAATATCGGAGTTTGTCCAATGGATTTTGATTTATAAAACAAAAAGCTTTTGTTTTGAAAAAAATGGTCATTTATGGAATATAAATGACGGTTTTCACACTTGGCCTGTGCATGTGTGAGGGAGTTGGTGAGGACTCGGGACATGGGATAGGGTGAGTCACATTCTCATCCATGGCACGTAGACATTTGAGTAGGAATGTGTATGTTTTTACTTGAATGTGTGAAATGGCATTGCATGTGCACTTAGGTGGGGAGTAGCCCTTGTAGGAATTATTCTCTACTAGGCATTGCTCACCTCGTCTTGGGACCCCCTTTCTGGTGTAGGATCCTGATGATGGAGCGACACTCGGAATGAGTAGTGATTTCGAAGAGAAGTAGGATGTGGCCTTGACAAATCTTTTTGTAAAAAGTGCTTAGGACAAGCTAGTTATAGCATGTATTTTTGTATAAAAGAATTGTAATTAGATTCATTTGGATTATTGCTAATATAGTCGAGTATGTAATAATGGTAAGAGGGTCGTGATCGAACTCTTACGGCCTGTATTTAAGTGTATTATTATCATATTTTCAGCTTAAATATGAATGAATGGGTCTGTGAAGAGAGGCGTGCGAGGGTGAATGTAGGGAACTTCCGGTATCCTGCGAGTATGTGGTGTATGGTCACGGTACCCGAAGACTTAGGTCTTGTGATGACTGGGTAGAAATTCGCGCGGGTTGTGGTAGTGTGGGACCCCCAGGGTTTAGGGTGTCACAGTTTGGTATCAGAACTTAGGTATACGAGTACCTAGGGCTTGGTGGGCATGGGTTTCGACCATTGCATACATTGTGTGTTCATGTTAGGTATTGCATGGTGATTACTTTGTGTTATGTGAATTATATACATAGTAATTTGTATCTAGGAAAAAAGGAACACTAGGGTTAGAAAACAAAACCTTACGGGTTCGAAAAATAACGAATGGGATAGTTCGAGATGTTGATGTCTATTAGTGGTTGGCTTATGCACTACTAGTTAGACTAGAAAAGGAATCTTAACTTGTTATTTAACGTGTGATGGCAAATTACGAGGAAGAGGAGAACATAGAGTGGTGGACGAGAATTGCTTGGTGAATGCCAACGGCCTTGATCAGCCAGAGGCCTCATAGAATTTATTGAAATGTACTTGCATATCTTTGCTATTGCCTGAGGCGAGTGTTGTGGCTACCAGCATTGCCTGTTTGGTACAGCGATGGGCCGGGGAGGGTCGGAGTAACCTCGGAGGTTTAAAGAACATCATCCCCGATATTCATGGGGAGAAAGGGGATCAGGGTGGCGGCCGTTGGATTCAGACGGATCGAAGATATTGGAGGCTATAGAGATCACCTGTGCCTCTCGAATAAAGATTCGTGCGCATTCGGCTAGAGTGAATCCAGTATGGTGGGATTGGGTCAAAGCCTCAAGGAACTTGGAGGCAATGTCATGGGAAGAGTTTCGTGAGCTCTTCATGGGCGGGGATTTTTCTCGGCATACGCACGACATCGAAAGCAGGAGTTCCTAGAGTTGAGAGCAAGGAGCGATGGCGGTGCTTTCGAAATACGTGGCTGAAGTTCCGCGAGGTTAGCCCATTTTCACTTGATGATTATGTGGCCACGGATATGGCGAAATGAAAGTTAGAGGATAGGTTGAAATTATCCATCAGGAGTAAATTGTGGGACTCCTCTAGAGATTTGGACTCGATGGTCGAGACAACTATGACCATTGAGAAGAGAGTGGATGACTGCAGGAGCATCCGGGATCTGAGTCTTAGTGAATAAGAGGAAGAGAGTCAACTCTCTTCTTCTAGCTCGAGAAAGAAGTAGAGAGGACTTCTACTCAGTGAGGTTTCATGGACGAGGACTCATTAAGGCGAGGCGAAGATAAGTCATCGAGATAGGAGACACATCGAGGCTACTAGCAGTCGGGAATTGAAGGACATGCTGCGTGGACTTGCATCCTGGATCTCAAGGGTTATTGGGAAGAACATTTACCCTTGGTGGAATTAGCCTACCATGATAGTTATTAGGCGAGTATCTGAATGTATAAGTATGAGGCATTATATGGGAGGCTATGTCGATCTTCGGTTTGTTGGACGGAGGTGGGAGAGAAACCCACTATGAGTCGGATTTGGTTAGAGACACCTATGAGAAGGTCGATTTGATATTAAAACGTCTTCTCACGGCTCAGAGCCGATAAAAGTGTTACGCCAACAAACGGTGATGACCTCTAGAGTTTGAGGCGGGTGATCATGTCTTCTTGAAGGTGATGCCTACAAGAGGAGTGATCAGGTTCGGCAGGCGGGGGAAAGCTGTCTTCGAGGTATATCGGGCCTTTCGAGGTACTCGAGAGGGTTGATACAATTTCTTATCCGGTTGGCCCTTACGACTGGATTTAGCATATGTTCATAGTGAGGTATTAAGGTGTCTCTGTTTCGGAGTACACTTGATCCGACTCATGTAGTGGACAGGGTGAGCTTGTTGTTGATACAGATGGGACCTTTGAGGGAGGGACCGGTAGAGTATCGTGGATAGCTAAGATCATGTTTTTTGTGAAACAAGGCAGGTGAGGCTAGTGGTGTTATGGCGACAGGAAGTGGAGGAGGCAACATGGAAAAGCGAAGACACTATGCGTGCAAATTATCCTTTCCTATTTGAGGATGAAGGTATGCTTTTAGTCATTTGATATTAAATGACGGTTTCATATGCTTGTGAAACCCGAGACGGTATGCATTTGATTTTAGTCATTTGGAATTTGGGGACGAAATTCTTTTAAAGAGCTGAATCATAAAACTACAGGAAAATGTAATTTTAAAGGAAATGGCAAAGCGGTAGAATTGCTCTTGAAATTACAAGTTGAAAGCTTGAAATTTTCTAGATCTTGGATGACGAAACGAACTTCATCGTTGGAATTGTCTCACAAAATCTAGTTACCCAAGTGAATTTCATCTAATTCCCAAATAGTCGGAATTTTCACGTTTTTCAAGACCCCAAAAACGAGATTTTTGAAGAAAATCTTGGAAGTTGGGTAATAATTTAAAGAAAGTTCATATAAGATAATTTGAACTTGAACCGGGACGAAATAAATTATTTCGGGAAAAAAACGGATCAAAACAAGAGGAGACACATGGCACGATGTGAGTCATGTATTGCAAGTATAAAAAGGGACAAAGATATTTTGAACAAAATATCTCCCATTTGGTGTTGGAGAAAACGTCAGAGAGAGAGAGAGACAGGAAAAGAAGCCAAGGTTTTCTTCGGCGATTCACAGGGTTTCGTCGGTCGGAAGTCGTCGAGCCCATAATTAAAGTTTTGTCTGATAAAGACTGCAGTGAGCACAAGGAGAGATTTCGCCGAAGATCCAAAAGATGAGATTTTGGGGAAATCAAAGTTTTCGGGTTTAGGAGGTGTTCTCAAGACCTCCTACCATTCTACTACGTTTCAAGAGGTAGAGATTGATTAGTGCCCAAAAAGTGCTATTTGGAGCCCTATTCAAGATAGGTTTTGGAGTACTTACAAGACTAATCATATGAATTCAAGCCAATTCTGTCATGTGCATGTCCACTTAGTGCTTCGATTTGTTTTCGAGATTGTTTTGGATAGCTTTGCGTGTCTGGGAACTTCAACACAGTTTATTTTATCGTGCTGAATGTGAGAATCCTCGATGATTTCACCAAGCCGAGGTGATGAAAATGTCAAGATGCAAGAAGAATTGAAGGCAAAATGATGAAGAAACCATGCAGAAGTAACAGGAGGAATGGTGAAGGCGTAATTTTCATACATTGCGAAAATTTCATTGATTGCGAAAATTCTCAGAATCATAGCTTAGTAAATTCATAATCCTAGCGAAATTTTCATTATGAAATTGTTAGCTTAAATTTCGCTAGCTTAGCGAAATTTATCGCTCATAGCTTAAAATTTTCATTGCCATCTTTCTGTGAATTTCCTCGCTAGGCTAGCGAATTTTCGCTTATGCTAGCTAAAATTTTCGCATAGCTGCAATTGTTTCAAATGCATTTTTGGTATTTTTCATTCCAAATGACCACATTTTGATAAATTACCATTTTCTCCCTATTGTAATTTCATATTTTAGGCATTTTTGTCATTTCACACATTAGGGTTGACTATATAAGTCCCCTACATCTTTGTAACCCTAACTTTGGTGGATGAATACAGTTTTCCCACAGCTTTTCATTTTAGGTTTATTTTGCTCTCTTCTCTTTCCTCTTTCTCTCATTTTCTGGCCGCCAAACACCCTTTCGAGGACGACAACTCATGGATGCTCAAGGTTTCATAAATTCTCTGGAAGAGAGGGGCTCAGCTTGGTTTTGGGGCTACTGCAAGTGGTCCTCATGCTTTAAATGATACACGTATTTATGGTTCCAAACTTTCCAAACTAGGTTTAATGCCATTTAATGTCTTTTCTTCAATAATATTTGCATAAGCTTTAGGTTCGGGCAGACTTTTTTGATGGTAGATGCACTGACATTCTTTAGACGGTGCATTTACTAAGCCATTAAATGAGGTTAAATGCTGTGTACTTCAACCGAATGGGACTTTGAATGCTAGTATTTGGTTTGACCTAAATAGAGTGGTTCTAGGTTAGGTTTTATAGCTAAACAAAGATCCTAAGCTGGGCTTTGACTATATGTCATTAACCCTAATGCGAGGAATTAACCCGAGGACACTTCAATAGCCCCATGTTATCAAGCTAGTGACGCAAGCCTTCAAGGTTACCATTTCACACTTTCATTTAAGCTTTTACAGTTAACCAGTGAACAAACAACCTCCACTGTTTTTAACCAAACTAAAAATCCAACAAAAGTCTCACCATTTTCCATCGATGACCATTCACAGGGATGAAAACTCATCCCCGTGTTCAACCCTAGATCACTATACCATAGTTAGTTTTGACTACTCAAGAAGAGGGAGGAAACATAGGAAACAAAATATTGTTGATTCCGATCACCTACCGCGGGCACGACCAAATGGCGCCGCCACGGATGGTGCCAAACTACGTATGATGAGTTGGATGTGTACTTGTAATCCACATTACAAGCGCTTGGTGACCTTTCACCCTTTTGAATTATGTGTAGGAACCGCAAGTTTTCTTCACTGGGCAAAGCATCGCGACTGCTTATTTTTACAAATGTGGGCTTTTGTTCGCTAACACTCGACCTTCTTCGCAAGCTTTAGTCGTGTTCTTTGCTTTGCTCTACTCAGGTACTGTGTTTATGCAAAGACTGGACTGAGATATCGTGCAGATTGCAAAGAGGAGTGCACCAACTGAGCAAGGTCATGGAAATCAGCTGTACACAAGGACTAAATGGATCCTTCACCGAGGAAATGTTAAAGTCAACAAGCACCCCTATGAATCTCAAATGTCAAAGATACGTGTCGATGAGGGATCACATACACCCTCCTGTGAGCGAGTGTTCTTCCCGTGATCATACCTCCCGGGCCGGCGATTTAGCAAAATGTAGACCTCACCTAAAGGCCCCCGCCTTCCCACATTTCATGGTAGGAGAATGAAACTACATTCACACATGGGCGGTGATTTTTGAGGAAGCATGCATAACTTTAAGGAGGGCATAACCGATATGGAATTTGTCAAGTCAAGGCATTCCCATTAACCCTCAAGACAAAGCCAAAACATGCTCAATTCACTGAGGTCGAGAATGATTAGAAATCGCCGTCGAACTGGAGTTTCTTTAAGAAATTCTTCAAGGCAACCAAGACCAATAGCTTTGAAGAGACAAGATCTACACTCTACTTCCTGGGCCTATGACAATGAGGTGAAATTTATCAAGGTTAGGAGAGGTTCATGGATACCATCAATGCATGTCCCCACCATGGTTTTGACACGGATGCTAGTGAATCATTTCTATAATGGTATGTCCCCGCCATGAAGCAACCTGCCAGAAACCATGTGTGGAGGTGATTTGAGCAAAAAATCCGATGAAGCCATGGATTTCTTGAATTATGTGGCTGAAACTTCCAAGGCTTCGACGAACCGAATCCAAGTGCTAAAGAATGGAAGCCACCCACCAAAAGGGGAGGCATTTATGCACTTTCCGAGGATATGAAATGAAAGCAAGAATATCAACCCTGGGCTAGGAAGATGGAAGAACTGAAGGAAAAGGGCCCAAGAAAAAGATCAAAATACGTACAGCTAATCCATGCATCAATCATTTACCACTGCCCGATCTAAGAGAACACCATCCTAATGCCCCTCGCCGGCGGATTCATGTCGAGTATGCTAATGTCGCGGCCAATACAAGCCAATAACCTACTGCCCCATACGGTAATACGCATAACCCACTGGAAGAATCACCCCAATCTTCCGAAACCTAATCCCCCGCTATGTGCCCCGGCGCAAAACAACAAGAGCCCTATCTCAACTACGCCATCATCCACTTCTCCCGCCAATGCTTATATTGAATTTGAGCAAGGTGGTGGGCAGTGGTGGGAAGAACAAAAGGATCAAGACAATTGGCACAAAGAATTGATACCTAAAGTACAATTTAATAAAAAGAATAGATGGGCTCGAGACAATCTTAATTTAAAATTGACAACCCGTATATTCTTAAATCACAAAGATCAACAAATTGCCGGAGATACAGAGGGAGGAAGGTTCCCTTCCCAAACATTGCCAACCAAAGGGGATCCATGAGGTAGGTTCATATCCAAAGAACCCAGTGGATGGATGAAGTGAGTTTCATCATCACCAAGGGAAAGAGATAGAGCAAACTGCCTGTGGATCGCCAAGAAACATGCAAGGAAAAGCGGAGCCGAGCCCCGAAAGAGGAATAACTGAAGATCCGTTGAAGAAAAGCGTGCCCCTCCATTTCCCCCAAGCACTACGAGGCAAGAAAAATCCCAAACCAAGCCGAAATTGGGAGGTGCTAAGGCAAGTGAAGGTGAACGATTCCACTCGCTTGACATGATTAAGCCTGTCCCCACTCATGAAAAGTTCTTAAAAGACCTATACACAATTAAGAAAGGCTTAGGGTATCAGCAAAGCCTCCTAACCGAGCAAGTCACAAGAGAATCCGCAGCAAGACCCCGGGCCAAATACAAGGATCCGTGATCCCCACAATATCTTAACATTGGTGGGACTCAGACAGACAAGGCACCGCTGACTTAGGGCTAACATAACTCATCATTACATCTGGGTTGTATAAGCAGCTAGGTTTGGGAGCTCAAACCTACCAACATCACTTTGTCATCGGGCCGATCGATCGGCTAGGGACCCTAAGGAATAGTTGAGGATGTCTTAGTAAAGGTGACGTAGATTCTACTACCCAATAGACTTTGTAAAGGTTTCGACACCGAAGACAGCAACGCCCAATCATGTGCCTATTATCCCGAAGCACTACTAAGACCGCCAATCATCAATTGCCAAATGGAGTAATGCAGCCACATCGGGCAAACATGACATCGAGCTCAATATTTTTCTCACTGAAAGCAATGCTACCAAGCTAGTAAGGTGATAAGGAAGGAAGCGATGAAGTCTCGCCAATTGGTCGAATGCGCGGAAGCCAAATGTCCATAAATCAAAAGAATCAAGCACCAAGATGAAGCACTGATCGGGAGCTGTCACCGGGCCACCCCCCCGTAGAGCCATCGTCGCCCCAAAATCACCCAAAGGAGAAGAAAATCCGTGTCAAAGATTTAACTACATGGAGGTCGCAGCGACAAGCTTTCATCGCGGTTAAGGAGCTCCTCCTCGACCCTCCATGAGTAACCGAAGTGGAAATCGAGCTGGTTTGGTCTTCACTCTGAAAACCAAATTGCAGCTCAAAAATTTTTGGTTTTTGCTTCAAATTGTTTAATTTTCATATTAGGCTATTTTTAGTAACTTCCCGTTTTAGCAACTTTCCTTTTTAGTAGCCTAATTTTAATTTTAAATTTTTTTTATTTGTTATTTTTATTATGCTTAGGTTTTTGTTAATTTTTATTCTTGTTTTTAATCAGCATAAATCAAATTTTATTTTTTAATTGCAGGTGGAGTCCAGATTTGGCAGGATTTCGCTATTGTAGCGAAATTGGCCCTGTGGCTCTTCGGCTACCTTTCTCAAGGCCTTATAAAAAGAAAGGAGGGAGGGGGGGACCATTCATCTTCATTCCAACCCCCACCCCCCGAGCCCATTGCCGTGGAGCATAGCCCCCACCGCCTCTAGCCGCAGCCATACCTAGCCGCGCCCGCATCAAGACGCGCCATCAACACGGGACCGCCTCGCCAAGCCCCGAGCCACTGCCGCCGTGGAGCCCCCGCCAGCTTGAGCCCCTCGCTTCGTGCCTCGCACGCTCCACCACCGGCGGCCTCGTCCCGGGTCCCCACAGCCGCCTTCGAGCCTGGCCAAGACTCACCGCCACTAGCCGACCACAGCCAGCCGTGAGCCGCGCGGCCCGAGCCCCCCACCGCCCTAGCCGGCGCCGCGCCCTCATGCCACCGGCCTCCGTGCCGCCGGCCCAGGCCGCCACCGATCCCCGGCTCCAGCCCGAAAAGACACGGTGACCGCTACTCCCTACCGCGGAGCCCCGCTCGCCCCGTATCACCCCACGCCGATGGCGACGCACTAAAGGCGGTTCTCGCCGTGCTCGTGGTTGATTTAGCACTCCAGAGCAGGAGGAGCAGCCCCCGCCCACGCCTATAGTCCTGCAGAGCCGTAGGGTTCAGGAGGTAGTCAGACGAGGTCGGGGACTCGGCCCCCTCCCCGCGCCGCAGATTCACGTAGAGGGCCCGACCCCAGCTGCCCGACATCAGCCCGGGGAGTCTCGACATCTCGCCGCCCATCCCCCCAGCAGAGGAGAGCTCATCGCCTCATCTATAGCCGATCTCGAGGATTAGGTGGTCGTTGTTCACTGGGACCCCGATTCCGGGGAATGTAGATCTGCACGACAGAGATTTCCATGGGGAGACTTATTATGACATGCCAAAGATTGACCACGACCCCTGTCAGACTCCATGAGGTCGATCATGCAGCACTCCCCGTCGCCATTTATGACACCGCGGCGCTTTATTATCCCCAGTGGTTCGCTCTACTCACTCCATGACTTCCTGGGAGTACCGAAACCGCCGGAGTCTCTATTCACCATTGATGATCAACCGTATAATTCGATCAGCTGACATTTCAATCAGATTGGCCTGCCAGCCAGAGCAGCTAATTCGGAGGATATCGAGATCGCCAACCGACACGGGAGATGGTCCGTCTTCGCTAAAGATACTACGGAGGGACTAAAGATTTTCCGAGGCGCCTTTCCACCTCGTGATGCTTCGCGGATCACCGCCTGACTCGGGCCTGCTCCCATTGCAAAGACTACGCTCAAATAAGTAGGAGCCATACTGAGGCCCCAGAACGGATCTCGAGGGATTCGGTTCAGCCCTCCGAAGTCGGGGGTCATGACCGCCGGCCGCACTTTGAGTGATAAGGTCCACCGCAAGGGCCCTCCGGTTTCCGAAAGTAGAGGGTCTCACCAGCTGCTGATGCCATGATTATCGAGTCAGGTCCCGGAGCATCCGGGATTCCTGAGAGCTCCCGAGATCGAGAGGAGTGATCTCATGCCCCCGTGTCCTGCCCTTGTGAGCCGATCCTCGACTACGCCGATCTCTTTCTCCTCCAAAGAAGAAAGGATCGTGGGATGAGGTACCGCATGAGGTAGCAAAGGATCCCGAGGGAGACATCCCGTTCCCAAGGTGAGGCAGAGACGGGTAGGAGCCCAAAGGCTGCATTCGCCTCCTCCATCTCCTCTCCTCCACCTCCTTCGCCACGCCTATTGACACCTCCCGGCCCTTCTGCCATACAAATACAAAGATTCTCCTGAGCATGTTCATGTCGTGGGCCGAGAGAGCTCAAGCATGGATGCAAATTGCTCACTCACTACTACACAGGCATCACAGGACCAAAGATTGGCCCGAGCCGAGACCACTTTAGAGCATCACATACCATGCCCTTCGTATCATGAGTCACCCCGCCTCTCCCGCCCGAGCTTCACATCGAGACACCGCCCTCAACAAATAGGCCTTCCTTAGATATGCTACAGCAAAGAAGACAGCCGTGATCCACCACCACCGCGAGTCAGGGTCACATTCCTCGTCTCTAACTTTCCTATCCCTATGACATGTCTATACTTCGTCAGAGGAAAAGTTAGAGTTAGAGTGTTCTATCATGTTTTTGTACGCCAAATACTTTATCAACTGCTACCATTTCAGATAGGTTCATGTATTAGCCAATAGTGAAAGTAAAGGATATTTTTGTTATGTTTAGCTATATTAAGCAAGGATAGCTATTTTCGTTATATCAAAAGCTTTACACAAAGATTATTTACAAGCTTACTACACTTTGCAAATCACTTCGTGGTTCATTTTCATATCTACTCTGCCTTTAATTGGAAAATTGAAACCCTGTATGTCACCTTAGTGATAGAACACCCACGCATAGATTTCTGCTGGGCTCACCGAGGTTTCAGATATTCAACCTTAACATTCTCCCTTTAGCTAATTCCATGACACTGCACTCCTACCCTTCTACCAATAGGTTGAGAAGCTATATACCTCTTTCCATTTCTCAGAAGCCATTTGGCTCTGTTGGATCTGACCTGCGGACCCACCGATCCAAGGCTTCACACGATCATCAAAGAATGGAAGGAAAATGTAGGTTATTTTCGAAGTTTTAAAATCCGTCCTCGAGAGACGCTTGGAGTCGCTACTTACTTTTTCTTGTTATTTTATAAAGGGAAAACCAAGTAAGAACAAAAACCTCACTAACCTGGTGATGGGAAAGTGGTTCACAAAACTAGATTTCCTCTGTCTGGTCGTTAATGATCGAAGGGTACCTCTATACGAGGTAGCACCCCCAAAGTCTCGAACTCCTGCCTCTACTAGTGAATTGGGTATGTAAGAGCATATGGGTCACAAGATCGATAGTCTCCTAGGCTAAACATACAACTTAGATCAGACCAACCCACCGGGTATTCAAAGATGCGAAAAACACTAAAACTAAAAGGAAATATGCTGCACTGGTCCCCCGCCACACGCTACATCACAGGTTAACTAACAAAACATGCTAGGCATGTGCATGACACCCAAACACAAAGCATCTATGTAAAATTCATTACCCAACATTTAAAGCACATACCTATGGTCCCTAGCCAAGCCACGCATAAGAGGTTAGTCAGACATTCGGAGCATACCGTTCTCAAAATTAAATATCAAAAGCAAAGCAGCAATCTAAACTGCCCGGAAAACCCAACCCAATAACTGTGGGTTCTAAGCTCTAACCAGTCCAAGATGGTTGAGAAAAGATTTCAAAAAATTTCAGAACCTTCCTTACAAAGTCAGGAATTAAAAGATAAACGGAGCACTACCCGAATGACCAAGAACCAAATACAAATAACAAACTACCCAAACTCGCAATTCCAGCAGAAACCGAATCCTACTGAACTGGTTATCTTGGCTTCCAACCAGTCCAGACGGTTGAGAAAAGATTTAAAATGTGAACCTTCCCTATAAAGTCAGGAATTAAAGATAAACGGAGTGCAATTCGATCTCAATGACCAAGAACCACCACACAAATAACACAACTACTCCAAACCGCAATTCCAAAGAAATCTTAACCTAATGAACCGGCCGGTTCGTTTCCCAACCACCTTATTTGTTGAGAAAAGATTTCAAAATTTCAGAACCCTCTGGCAGTCAGGAATTGTAAAGATAAACGGAGTGCACTCGATCCGAATGACCAAGAACCAACACAAATAACACAACTTACCCAAACTGCAATTCCATCAAACCGAACCTAATGAACCGGATGGTTCGGTTTCCCAACCGGTCCATCCGGTTGATAAAAAATTTAAAAAAAATTTCAGAACCATCCTTACAAAGTCAGGAATTCAAAAAGACAAACAGAGTGCAATTCCGACTCCGAATGACCAAGAACGAACACAAACAAAGCAAACTACCCAAACTGCCATTCCGGAAAACCTAACCCAATGAACCGGCTCATTCGGTTTCCCAACCAGTCTTGAATGTTGATAAAAGATCTCAAACTTTTCATAACATTTATCATAGAGTCAGGAATCTAACAAAACAAACGGAGTGCAATTCCGACTCCGAATGACCAAGAACCAACACAAACAAAGCAAACTACCCAAATTGCCATTCAGGAAAACCTAACCCAATGAACCGGCTCATTCGGTTTCCCAACTAGTCTAGACTGTTGAGAAAAGATCTCAACCTAAAGAACTTTTCCCTCGTTTCAGAGTCAGGAATCTAACAAGACAAACGAGGCACCCGACCGACGACCAAGAACTAACACAAACGTTATTTACCCAAACTCGCTTGGAAAACCTAACCCAATGAACCGCTAATCTCTGGGCTTCCTAACGTGTTGAGCCGGCTGGGGAATAATTCTCAAAATGGTCAGAACTCTCAAGGAGTCAGGAATCTAACAAAAACAAACAGCTGATTGATTCTCACGGATGAGTGATAACCAACCAAAACAATCGGGCTTGTTTTCTAAAACCGGATTGCCTGGTCGAATCGTTGAACCTACCACGATGAGCATGAAAACCGGTTCAAATGGTTGAGGAAAACATGTACTTGGTCATAATATCCCTTAAAGAATAGGGAAACTAAAAACAAATCCGCATGATTCACCAGATGCGATTGAGAACCAACCAAATAATCCGCTGTTTAAAACCCGGGATCGCTCAAGAACGGTTGAACCCAGCTCACGTATGAGCGTGAAAACCTGCTTCAGCCGGTCGAGAAACCTCAAATTTAGTCAGAATGTCCCTTAAAGAACAGAGTGGAGCCAGGTCTATTTCTACCTTCCACAAAACGTTAAAAGAAACTATGCTAAGCATCCGAAAATCATCAAACGTAAGGCCCGAGCCCTAAAGCGCCTCCGGGCTGTCCTTCCACTTTGGATCTTCTCCTCAGACGATTCCCCACCTCGCCTTCTGAGCCTACCTGGTGTTTTCCACTTCAAGCTTTGAAAGAGCCCAATCACCCTCTAAACACTTCCCATTAACTCCTCTCCCGAGTTTTCCATGCAAGCTTCAATATCTTAAGCCAATTGTTTCACCACTGGGGCATCCATATGATTCATGGTGGGCCATAACTTAAGCCAAGGCCCAAAATGAACCCACAATTACTGCCCATGGTCGATCTCGGAGCTTTATGGACCAGAACCAGGATTTGGGCTCCAAAATCACAAAAAAAAAAAAAAATAAATACCCACACAAGTCGGGCTCGACTAACCTGCTGAAACCATGCCAACCAAACATCCGGCTGAGGAAAATCTATGAAATTTTCATAGAATGTTCCCTCGAAGAATAAGGGAGACCAACAAAAAACGGCACCATTCCAAGTCCTGACAGGGAGATATGATCAAACAAGGAGGAGTGTCACTAAAATCACCCAAAAACAATGTTGTATACGCATCGCTCGATGAACCGCTTCAACCGATTAGTCAAATCCGCTGGAAAAAAATTATGAATTTTTAATAGAAACCTCTGGCAAATAAGGAATCCAAACAAAACAAACAAAGGAACCCATGAGTTCTGGACAAGGGAGATATGATCGAAACCAGCTCAAGTGCTCCTAATTTGACATACTCTAATAAACTTTGATTGAGCTAAAACCTCGAGGGGGCCCCACTTGCTTCCTATAGCACGATGCCAATAACCAAAAATAAGCTATGACGACACTCTAGTGAACATTACGCACTCCTCAATCCGGACCACAAACAGCCCACCCGAGGCTCATAGACGCATCTGCTTCCAAAAGGGCCCTAATGGCGTTATATGCGATCAATGGGTGAGGACACCCATAGGATAAATGCAAGTGTCGAGGGGCAAAATTGAGGGTTCAGCAAATGCCCCTCTTCGCAGAAAGAGTGAAGAATGAACGAGTGAATCAAGGGATGCAAGCCGATGCAAAAGAGTGAAATGAACTCCTAGTGAAGAACCAAGATGACCAACAATTTTGTCCCCTTACTTAGTGCCCTAAGACTAATCTGAATGTAAGAGTCATTCGATTGAAGGACTTAAAGAAAACTAGGCATGATGCCTGAAACGAGAACCCTGCATAATCCTTAAAAGATAATGAAATCCGGCGGTGCCGAGAAGACGAGGAAATCCGAGCAACCATAGAGAAAGGTCCCGGCAAGCACCGAAAAAGGCTGAATCCGAAAGTGAGTACCTGGAAGGTAGAATCCAATGAGCGCCGAAAGGTGGAATCCGCAGTACCGAGAAGTAATTGATGCAGCTTAAAAGTCATCTATTTTTAGGTCCATTTTTCCTCGTTTCGATTTTTCATCTAGAAATGAATAATTAATATACGTAAATATGAAGAAACTCACCAAATTTTTATTAGCAGAAGAGAGAAAGGAAAGCAGAAAAATACAAAGAATAAGCGGAGGAAAAGTGCGCTCGAATGGCAGAGCAGAACGAAAAGAACTGGCCGAGTCATTGATAGCCGGGTTTACATACCTGCATGAGGTCGCACATCGTGAAATTGAAGGAAATCGATTCAGTCGCGCATGGATAAATAAAATATTGAGGGCCTGACGAGATCAGTTTCGAGGTGCCGCAAGGAATGAATAATGCCGCGACGTGAGAAGAAGTCGCGATACATCAAGAGCAACCAATAAAGCCTCGTGAATCCAAGTTGATGTCGCGACGCAGATTGGCGTCGCCACATCATGATGTCACGACAAGAGGTCAAGTCAATGACATCAAAACCATCGGTGAAAACCGCAATATGTCGGCTGTCGCCACAGATCGGTCACACTGCACTCGCCGCTTGAATGCGAGGCTTCACTAAGTGAGGTCGCGACAAGATATTGACGCCGCGACATCGTGAGCGCACTACCAAAGCCACGCCCATAAGATGATGTCGCGACAAGAGACTACGTTTAAATATCCAAGACATCGCTTGAAGACTGCAGATGACTTGAACTGAGGTCGCGACAAGATATCGGACGCTACATCGGGAGAGAACAATTGAAACTCGCCAAGACGCAGGAAGATGTCGCGACAGAAGATGGTGATGTCGCTGACATCAAGAATGACCAAATCAAGGCTACATAGAGTAAGTCAAGTCGCTACGAAATTGATGTCGGCGATCGGCGACGCCACGACAAGGAAACTCGAAGTCGCGATTTAACAAAGACTCGGGCCTGATACTCTAAAATCCACAAGAAAGCTACAGCCAGATTAGGCCCAATTGAGGAACCCGCGAATACGCAGCCTATCCAACTTCATGGCAGCAATTTTAAGGCCACAGACGGAGGTCCGATAATGAAAGCTCATTTTCTTTATTTTTCTTTTCTTTTCTTTTATTTTTCTTAATTTTATTTCACGCTTTTGCAGCGCATTATGCTCTATTTTTATTTTCGCGCTTTTCGAACTGGATGTTATCGTTGAGCCGTCGAATGCAGATTTTAAATTCTTTCAAATTACTACTGAATCGTTGCTCGTATACTGAATTCGATTGTTTCGGCTTAACTGTTATTCTATGATCGAGGAATGTCAGATCGTAATTCAAGAATCGAGGAATCCAAAATTCTTCCATTAAGGAACTATAGTCGAATTTATCTTTCCGTAGTCAGTTTTCCAAAGAGCCTTTGTTAATTTCAATAATTAACTTACTCTTGCTCGTCATCATTTCGTGATCTCGAATATCGCCTCACACCAAGTAAGATTCAAGGCCATCGCTTCCGATTTCAAGGAGGTCCTCGAGTGACACAGAACATCCCGAGAGGCGCATTTCTTATATACTAACTCGCTTATTGTGGATCTTTTCGAGCCAGAAGTTCACTCTAGATAAATCCTCTTCACTTGAAATCAAGAACGAGAAGGAATGGAGTTATCTATTAAACAAGCAAAGAGTTCACCTCAATTTAGCGAGGCTAATCCCGTGTTAGCCTGGATCTAATCAAGGAAAGGTTGGATCGACTTCTAATTTCAGGAGGCGATAACTGAAGTCAGATATCCCGCTTAATCGATAACTCGGGAGCTAAGGCTTCATGTACCCATAAACGGGTATGAAGTTATCACAAAGAAAAATACCCAGATTAAGGAAGTCCCTTTTAAAAGTAGTTATCTAATTTCGTATTCGAGAGAATCAGTCATAAATTAGATAATGAAATGTGGAGGTGGAGAGATCCAAACACTACAACGCCTCGGGATGCATTTTCAAACTCGATAATCAAGAGATTTTATCGTAATTAACTGTGAATCGATATATAGTTCATTATAATCAAGTTTTTATTGATGTGTCTCTCCGAGGATAACTATTCAAGATTCATTTCTTTTGTTAAATTAACTATTCTTTTTTATTCTTATTTTCCGCATAGTTTGACGGTTCGGGCTTATTTTCCTTTTGTTCGCTTTTTAATTTTCCAAAGACTTTTAATGCCGGATCCTACTATCATTTTTCAGGGTCCAAATAGTATGGAAATTGAGTAGTCGTAGTTGATTTAAAATTTCGAGATCTCTCGTGGGATCGATATCTGACTTAAATCCATTTTATTACTGGTTTAATTGCACTTTTGCACATCGCATCAAAACCAAACTTTGAAAATGATTTACTCTAAGAGATTGGTGGTTTATATAGTATAATGTTAACAAGTTTTTTTGGCGCCGTTGCCGGGGATTAGACAATAGTCCTTTGGTAATAGTGTCATAAATTTGTATATGTGTGTTTTGGTTAGGTTAACAAGTTTTATGGCGCCGTTGCCGGGGATTAGACAATAGTCCTTTGGTAATAGTGTCATAAATTTGTATGTGTGTTTTGGTAGGGTTAACAAGTTTTATGGCGCTGCTGTTTGTGATTGCATAATAGTCCTTGGTAATAGTGTGTCATAAATTTGTATGTGTTTTGGTCTTCATTATCAAGTTTTATGGCGCTACGGATCAAAGAATTTAAGTAAATCAATATTCGTGATGAAAGAAAGAAATACTAATTTGGACATTTTAAAGAAAAGAACAAAAACAAATAAGCTTTCAAGCAAGGACTTATAGCCAATTTTAATCTTTAACAACCCATATTGAATATATTTTATGATTTGACTAATCCTATTACTTGGGAGTATGCTCGCTTCGTAAAAACTACGATGCGAAATGTGACCGACCGATTCCGTGCTCGACACTGAAATGTAAAGGACGCCGTAAGCTTCGGAGGTTACCGTTAGCGCGTAAAACTCAATCACGGTGATGAAAGGCAGGATCAGGTTGAAATACATATAGAAAAAGCTAGAAGGCCTCCAGCCACTGATACAATGGAGGATTTCTGGAGACCAATTATACAAGAAGAATACTCAGCGATCAGACAGCCTGCAGTAGATGCTAATAATTTTGAATTAAAGCCAAAGATCGATTACAATGGTCCAAAGAAGCATCGCCATCGTCATCCCACTAAGATCCAAAACGAGCACCCGGGAAGATTCCCCTCAGATGGCCAACACTATTAAGCCGAATGGGGTGAGACTCGTAAGTCATAAACCGCATCTATTCCCATTCTCTCTTAAGAGATACAAAGAGCCTACATGGTATGAATCTTTACCATATGGTTAAGTGTTGATACTGGGAGGAAATTAGTAGAGGCCTACTTTAGGTAGGATTCTTTCCCCACCCTCACCACGTAGTTAAGGGGAGGGAACCATTCGTCTCCAAAGAGTAGGAAGATGAAAGCCCAGATGTAGCTCGGGGAAAGATTCAAACTGGTCATCATGAAGATGTCCAATGCACGGGATAGATCCGAAGACTCGATGGACATTGCATATCATGCCATGAATGATATATCAAAAGGATCATCGGCGCCCAAGGCCGTGGAGCATTCAAACGAAAAGCTATCAAGAGGCAAAAGAGCCGATCAAGATCCGGCTAGTCGTAACATGAAAACTCCTTCCGAGCTTTCAAGAGGAAACAAAGCAGAGGAAAGGGATCATGAGTCGAAAGAAGATGATAAGCCATGGAGGCCAAGCTGGGAGCTGCCATTATGCACAAAGTGATGCAAGAAAGAAAGACACACCGCTCATGAAATAGGAGCAATTGAAAGTGAGTTAATGAAGCGGGAATGCCGAAGAGTAACCGGCTGACTTTATGATGTCAAGAGGTTATAATTATTTGGGTGGAGCTAAGAATTTACCATTTCAAACCTAATCCTAACCTTTCCAAAGACATTATCACCTAAAGACTGGGGAACCATGAGAATTCTCAGATGGGCGGAGGGGCTTCTCAAGGGCCAAAGGCGTGACGTAACCCCCAACAAGGGTATCAAGAGTCACCATAACCACAGCCAGCAGCAGCGAAGGAAATGAGCACGTAAACGAATATCGTGTCTGTGAGGAGAGCCCCATCTTTTTGAGGAACAGATGTCGCAGCTTTATGGGGGATAATAAAGTCACTGAATCCCATGAACAAAAAAGCTCGAGAATCGAAGCAAACTGCCACGCCAATCCTCAAATTTCTTTCAGAACACTACCAATGCATCCCTGAAGAACCTGGAGACACAAGTAGGGCAGCTAGCCCTAACCCTGCAAGTCAGAGGAAAGATACCTTCCCAAGTGACACAAGGAAGAACCTAAAAGACTGCAGATGGTCAAGGCAAATGAGGAGTGGGAAGGAGCAGAAGAGAGGAAAGAAAAAGTATGAAGAACAAAGAAGTAGCAAGACCAGAAGGGAAGAGACACCTGAGAATGACAAAGAAGGAGAAAAAGAAGAACATCCAAGGAAATAAGCTCATAAATTCCATTTCCACAAAGACTCCGCAAATCAAAGACGAGGAGCGCTAGTAAGGTTCTTGAAAACTTTCCGTGTTTGAGACGCATGCCTTTATCAAGTGGTGACTGATACACCAGAGTAAAATTTCTCAAGGACATAATCGAAAGTAAGAAAAGAAAAATAGTAGAAGAAGGAATATGAATCTCACCGCCATCATGCAAGAATCGAAAAGAACTACCAAGAAGACGGGCGACCCGTGAGTTTCACAATTCAGATTATTGGAGGAATGAATTCCACAGCTCTCGTGACTCAGAGCTAGTATCAACTGATGCCTCTTTCTCGCCGCTAAGAAATTGCCTGGGGGGAGCTTAATCCCACAATCGCACTTCAAACGGCACAGACGATGGAAACCCGAAGGGTCATCAAGATGTGCTGGTCACTGTCAAAGCTTGTATTCCAGAGACTTCTACCATTCTGACAGCGGAAGAAGATTCACAACACTCTACTATTGTAAGACCATTCCTACCATCATGTACTTTGATCGATACGCAAAAGGAGTTCTCATCTTAAGGGTCGGGAGAAGAAGCCGGTTTAACTTGATTAAAAGTGATGCAAAATATAGAGACAGGAGTTTAAGGCTACAATGTAGTCGATTTTGTCTCTATTCCCAACCCCGATGTTAATAATGAAATAACACCCGCTTTATCAATGAAAGAGATGAATTCCAGATACTCAAGACGCCTATTCCACTTCCACGCAAAGAAGCCATGCTATAGAAACCTGTGGCCGAGCCTACAAAACATAAAGATAATGGAAGATAGTGGAAGAGAAATTCATCAAGAGACCCGCACGTAAGGTCTAGTTTGAAAGAGTTGCCATGTTTACAAAGTATGCCTACTAGATCACTACAAAGAAAAACCAAAGGATCATTTCAAACGATTATGAGAATGAGGAACAAGATTTGTCGGAAATATTATGAAGCATAAGGAATCGCTACTGTCCTATCAAGAACTCAAGGGCTTCATCCATCAATTTGTGTTTGATAAGATTTCATGGAAGAGACGCAAACTATCTCAGAGAACACTAAGAGGCTTCGAATCCAAAATACGAAGGAAGTAAATGTAGCGAGGTCAAATTGCGAAAATGCCATTTATCTATGCTATCTCGCATACCCTCGTGAGCCTACCATGTGGTTCCAAAGAAAGGGGGTTTACTATGATCGAAATGAAAATGAATTGATTCCAAATAAGAACAAAGGATGTGATGGAGTGGTATGGGATTGACATAGAAATTTAATACAAAGAAACTTAAAAGATCATTTTCCTTGCCTTCACACCGCATGTTGGTGTGTTAGCAGACACCTCACTTTTGTTTTCCGGATGGATACTGTGATATAATCATATTGCTATCGCACTGCAGGATCAAGATAGGCATCACGTCACATGCCCTTACACTTTGCTCTTCTAAGGATGCCGCTTAAGCAGGTAAATGCTCGTACCACATTCCGCAGGTGCATGATGTCTATATTCTCAGATTTGGTTGAAGAAGGCGGATGAAATTTTCATGGATGATTTTGATCGTATGATCCAGCCTTTGATCAATGTTTAAACAATCCGAACAAAGATTTCAAAGATGCCAAGACAAACAAATTAGCACCGAATCGGGAAAATGCCATTTATATGAACATGTATTGTTATCAATACAAAATCTCCTCGCTACTGTTGACTAGAAGTTGATCGTACTTAAAGTATCCATTATCAAGACTTCGCACTCACCTACCACAAGAAAAGAGTAATAGTTTCAGCGCCGATCGGCTGCGAGATTCATCAAAGACTTTTCAAAAGAATGCACTACTATGCGTGACATCGGAAAAGATACAAGGTTCAATTTTGATGACTCGCCAGATGCTTTCGATGAAATCAAGATCGACGGGTAATAAAAAGTGGCACCTATAATGGCTGCACCGAATCAGGATCGGAAATAACGGTGATGCCGCTGATTTTGGCAGCTTATCGTGTCAGCAAAGAAAGAAAGTTATCGCATTACATATCATGCTAGTAAGACCTTCAATGAAGCACAAGAGAACTACTCAACAACTGAAAAGAGATGCTAGCCATAGTATTTGCTTGTGAAAAATTTAGACAATACATTTTAGGATCCCATGTGGTAATTCACACTGATCATGCAAAGAATCAAGTACCGGCGTCGAAATGCTGCTAAGCTGATGGCGTGGTGCCGCCGTTGCAAGAGTTTAATGGGAAATAAAGGACAAAAAGGGATGTGACACGATAGCCGACCACGGTCAAGTAGAAAGAAGTGCTGATGAAGAAGAAAATGCGCTAATGCAGAACTTCCTGCATTTGCGCAACTATTCAAGGTTTCTTCCAACTCTACGGTATTTCGATATTGTGAATTATCCGCTCGTGGAGTAATGCCTTCTTAACTCGAAATACCAATGTAAGAGGAAACTCTATAATCGATAAACAGATATTATATTCGGATGACTCCACTATTATTCAAGAGAGGTGCCGACATGATAATAAGAAGATGTGTGCCATAAGGTGAACAAGGCAACATTTTAATGAGATCGCCATGCATCACCATACGAGTGACATTTTTCTGTGAAAGAACAAACACAAGATACTCCAATCGTGGTTCTATCGCCCACTATCTTCGTGAGATTGTGCAGAGTGGGTGAAACAGTGATCGATGCCAAAGGATTTTAAAATATCACAGTTAGAATGAAATGCGCCTCAAAAGGTATTATGGTGATACAAATTTTTGATGTTCGGGGGAATAGGATTTGATGACCTTTTCACCAACACGGAACCCACATACCGGCTAAAGTGAGATTACGCCTCCAAATGGGTGGAAGCAGTGTCTTGTCCGAGGAATGATACTAATACAAAGAGTGAAGTTTCGGCAAAAGAATATTTTTGAAAGGTGTTCGAACCCCAACTATCAGTGATTTGGGAACCCATTTCGCAAACAAAATATTTGCAGTAAACTCATGAGCAGTATGGGTAGATCAAGCATGTAATGAGTTTAGCCTATCATCCTCTAATTAATGGACAAGGTAAATTTCCAACAGAGAGATCAAAAGAATACTTGAAAAGATCATGGAGCTCAAGCAGAAGGACTGGTTCTTCCAAACTGATGATGCACTTCTGGGCTTACAGGATCGCATACAAGACCCTATCGAATGTCCCCATACAATATTGAGCTGCAAACCATGTCATCTACCTCAATTAGAATACAAGGCAATGGGCCATTAAAAGCAAACCGATTTCATGTCAAGGAAGAAAGTATCAGCTCCAATCGGTCTCGACCGGGAAGAATCGAGAAATGAAGCCTGGTGATAATGCTAGAATATACAAAGACAAGTGACAAAGAAATGGCATGATCAAAATCCCGAGGAAAGAGTTCGCAATGTGCTAACAGTGTCGCTTAATTTGCATCGGGTTGTTTCCAGGAAATTAAAATCCACTGGAGCGGGCCATACACAAGGGTATCAAGTACTACATTCGGGAGCGCACACTTAAGACTGAGCAATGGGAAGAATTCAAGGTCAATGACAAAGGTTAAAGCATTATCTCAACAGTGGGAAGAGGAAAGTGAAGAACTCCAATCGGCTGAGGTTAAGAAGAAATCACAACAAGAAGTCCAAATAAAGACTAAAATCGAAAGCAATGAATGGGAAACCCATGAGGATTTAACTCGAATTTAAATTTTGCAATATTTCTTTTCTTTAGTTAATATAAATTAGGTCGATTTGTTCTGTGAAGGATAGATTTAATTTTAGAAATAAATCAGAGTTTAATTAGAATTTTCGAATATTGCAAAGGATCTTCTCTCGAACTAAGAAGACATGAAGGCACCATGAGTAATTTCAAAGAATCCTGCAGGAGTCGCGACATGAGAAAAGGAGTAACTTTCTCCCTAACCCAATCGAGATATATTTGAAATTAATTGTTAAATCTTTGCTTAAAATATGCCTCGAAGAGTAGCTTAAACTGTTAGAATAAATAAGAGAATTCAAAGTTTTGAAATCATTGAATTAAGGGCTCGTCACAACAATAGTTATGTCGTGACAAACCGTTGTCCTACAAAACATTGATGTCGTGGACTAAGAAAGAAAGAACAATTAGTGAGTATGGAGGAAGGGCATACATGTTCATAAAGTGTGACATGTGCCAACCACTCACTTCAAAAGCCCTAAATTTAATGGACTTCAAATAAAAAAGTGGCGGAATTGAAGTCACGATAATTCTTAAGTGAAGCATTAATTAGCCCATTAAACATTGATTGAATTGGTAAATAATTTGAAACCATTTCATCCACTCCAACCCACATAACTATTCACCTTCGTCTCTTCCTCCTCGAATCTCAACCTCCAAACCCCAAGATTCCAAACTTTCTGAAAAGCTTTCCTCTTGTCTCCGATGGTTGAAATTCCCACCCTGGTCCCTAACCTAGACGAGATTATGAGGGAACACGAACAATCAGAAGAAGAAGAAACTTGCCAAGGAGAACAGTTAGATGAGATTCGTCGGGAAGAGCAAGCAGGAGAGATGCCATCAAAAACACCAGAAGCTCCGACAACTTCTCAAGACAGAGTTGCAAAGTGGGTGCGAAGAGACAGAAGTTAAGAAGAAGATCTCATATCCTGGCGAAGCTTATTCCCGCGGAAGAAGTACTATGCTAACAAAGGCTGGGTTTTGTTACGTAGAGGAGAATCAAAAAACCCTCAGGATTCCTTTCAAGGAGATGATAGAGCAGAGAGGATGTGAGAGTCTCTGCGCACACCAGAAAGCAGGATATACAACACTGGTGAGAGAGTTTTATTCCAATATGGTAGGAAGGAAGGATGGAGTCGTTTATGTTAGAGGAGTCTGGGTCTCATACGAAGCCAAGGCCATCAATGAGGCCTATGGGATGACAATACACAAGCATGGCTCCAAATTCAAGAAAATTTTGGAAAACCGACTTTAGAAAGATCATGCAAGCTCACCGATGGAAGTGGGGCAAGACCAAGGAGAAGGTGCCAAGAACTCCTCGAACAAAGGGAAGCCCCACCGAGGGAAGCCAAGGTACGGCATCTCAGATCTGCTTTGGTTCCAACAAAACATTTATGCACAAAATGAGAGAACAAGAAGTCACTGGCCAGATACCATACTCAAGGGGCATAAGATCAATATAGGAGTTATCATAGAGAACTCTATCACGAGGTATCATGAAGGGAACAAAGAGGTTCGGCTTCCTCACCCAAGAACAATCACGCCTCGCCAAGGCCGGAGTGAAAGAATTCGAGTCGTAAGAAGAAGTCCCTGTGAGCCACCACTTCTTCCCGACAAGAGTTAAATAAGGGCCAAGAAACCGAGGAAAAGCGGAGGCCAGAAGAATGCGTATGAAGCCTGCCGGGCGACTGCAAAGGAGACCCAAAGAGGGCCACTCGATCAAGGAGCAGAGAGCACCCGTGAACTCACCGGACAACAATGATTACATGTTTGCGATAATGAAGTATGTGATGAAGATGCCCCAATAGATTCTCCATCCCTTCGTCGCCTCCCGTGGCAATTAAACTTCCAACCCGAGAAAGTTCAAAGGGAGCACAAGAGAATGTACGCAGATCGAAGCTCTCCCATGCCCTCGCGTAAGAGAATAGATGAAAGAGAAAAGGATTGGAAATTACAAATAGAATTGTGAAAGTATTTATGAAAAAGAATCGTTATAAGAGACCAGCAAACGGAGGAAGAGCTAACAGAAAAGAAAGGGAGCATGAGGTGGAGATCCAAAGAAGAGAACAACAAAGGGAAAGAAGAACCTAACGTAAAAGAGGAACAAAGGGAAAATGCTGAAGCAAAGAAGTGAGAAGAGTTCTCAAGAAAGAAATGAAGGAAAGAGATCACGACCGTTAACAAACTAAACTGAAGTCATGAAGCTTTCATAACAAGCGCTTTGATCGAGATTCTCAACTCTAAAGATTGTTAAGAAAAGAGATAAAGAGCATGACACCAAATTCGGGGGAGCAGATAAAGGGTTTCAAGTTACTATACAAATCTCTGGCGTAGGAGCCGGAAAACAAATCAACGATGCAGACAAAAGCAATGGGAGCCGGCTTCCACAAAGTGTATGAATGGTCGAAAATTTAGATTTGATTAACAACAAATCTTTTCTAAATTTCGAAGTCATGATCAAATGGAGAGCACAATGAATGGCTTGGGGAAGAGGCAGGATGAACTGAACAAGAAAGCTGGATTCTAAATGACACTGAAGAACACTGAGAGGAAACCAAGAAGAGAAAGGAAAGAAGGAAATGAATTCCCTTCATTCCCAAATTTATTTGAACACTTAGACCTGATCCCCCCCCGATATTTTTGCCACCTCTTCAAAAAAAAAAAAAAAAAAAAGAAAATTGCACCTCCTTGCCTAATCATTCTTACCATCCTTATCCATTATCGCGGTATCCACCGCCAAATGAATCGTAAATAAAAAAAAAAATTAAATTGAATTGTCAGGGTGCTATTTTGCATTTGATCGTTCAATGTTATGTTGCTTTGTGGTTACATGATTAGGAAATCAAGGTAGAAATAGCTTCAAGAATAAAAACTCGAGAGGACATTATCTTAATCAATGAAGCAAAGAGAGGGAGTAAGCTGAAATGAGAAAAAATTGCAGAATAAGGACAAAATGCATATCGCTTAATTGAAACACAAGGTAAATAAAAAAAGGATACTATATTTAATCGATAAGTCCCGACAGAGGAAGGTAATACAAATGTAAGGAACAAAACATATTTTTGAGTTTTGCGGTATGAACAGAAGTCAAGGAACCTCACAATATCAACAACTTAACTACCATAAATAAAAATGAGTCAAGGCACTCCCTATGGTTAGTCACAATCGGCTCAACCAAATTCTAGAATTTGTTGGGACATTGTCGAGGCGAAACTTGTGGGTGATACAACACAAAGTAGATGATGCGTGCCATTTCGACTGAGCTATTTCTAATTTATCCTTATTCATAAGGCCGATGCATGGCACGTGAGTTCCGTAAATCGAGCCAACAAGCCTATTCTTCAAAAATAGACCAACGGAACCCCAACTCATCCTAAGACATCAATCCTTCAAAGAAAGAACCTACGACACTCCAGAATTCAAAGAGGAAGAAATAAATGAAGTTTGGGAGTATATATTTTGAAACTCAAAAAGGAATGAAAAGAAAAGGCAAAGAGTAGAAAATGCAATGTAAAAGAAGGTTATTTCTAGGATAAGTTTTATCTTTGCGGGCCTAACTCTCTCTTGAACAATTGCTCTGGGGGTGTTTCAACACCTAAGCACTTAATGCCATCTGCATGGGAGTTACTAACCCAAAGTTCTAAGAGTGTTAGAAAGCCTAAAAGTTAAAACATTGCACTATCCCCCGAATGGTGACAAACTAAGGAAATTCCTTGAAATTACAAGCGAAATAAGGGCATTCGGGCTTCCGACCGTTGTCAAAGAGATATCCCCAAACATGAAGCTTGTGGGAGTTTATTATAGAAACTACAAGAAGGAAAGGGCATAAGAGGAGAGAAAAGGTTCGTGTGGTAATCTAACTCTGTACCTTCCATCCTACCCATTACCTGTGCCTAACAATAAAAGCCCAAAAGACCGATTGATCTCACAACAAATCATCTACATTAGCGGAGATCAATATGAAAACAAGCCTATGGAATTGGAAGAAAGGAACAATCAAAATTGTGAAGAACTTTAGGGAGTTAAATGACTCAAGATGAAAATGAGAAAGGAAAACAATTCATTATTCAACAGATCCAATGAGTATATTAATTTGTAAACAATTTCAACATGTTAACAGACAGATAAAGAGTAGAGACCAACCCCTGAACTGACTTCGCGATGTACGTAAAATTGGGTGATACCTTGCATTTCTTCAATTAAATTGAATGCCATCGTTAACAAACAGAAAATGTCCTTCTTGTTTGGAGGGACAAAAATTCTTTCTTTTTTTCTTTGCTTCGAGGACAAGCAAAATTTTAAGTTCGAGCTCACGAGCTTAAAACATCTATTTTAGTCCATTTTTCCGTCTTGAATTTTCATCTAGAAATGAATAATTAATATACGTAAATACGAAGAAACTCACCAAATTTTTATTGAAGGCAAGAAGAGAGAAAGAAAGTAGAAAATACAGCAATAAGTGGGAGGAAAGGTGCATTTAATGGCGTGAGCAGAATGAAAAGAATCACAGCCAATATGCAGCTGGGGTTTACATGTCTGCCATGAGGTCGCGACACGGAAATTGAAGGAAATCTGATTCAGTCGCGACATGGATAACAAAATACTGAGGTCACGACTGAGATCGCTTCTCGAGAAAGCCGTAAGGAAATGACGGACGCCGCGACGTGAGAGTGAAGTCGCGGACATCAAGAGCAACCAATGAAAAGCCCCAAGAGAACTGTTGATGTCGCGACGTGAGATTGATGTCGACATCGATGATGTCACGACAAGAGGTCAAGTCACGACATCAAAACCATCAAGAGAAAATCGGCAGCCAGTGTTTACCGCCGCGACATGAGATCGGGGTCGACACCGCACTTCGCCACAAGGGTGAGGCTTCGCGAAGTGAGGCCGCATCAGCATATTGACGCTTCGCTGATCGAGGCGCACAAGCCTACAGCTTCCATAGATGATGTCGCTGACATCCGGCGACATCGCTTGAAGATCGCAGATGACTCGAAATGAGGTCGCGATAAGATATCGACGCCGCGACATCGAGAGAACAATTGAAACCTCGCCATGACGGAGAAGATGTCGCGACAAGATGGTGATGTCGCGACATCAAGAATGACCAAATCAAGGCTACAGAGTAAGTCAAGTCGCTGACGCGGAATTCTCGATCGCGACATCGATGATGTCACGACAAGGAACCGGGTCGCGACTTGAACAAAGGACTCGGGCCCGACACTAAAATCCAATGCCAGTTACATCGGGATTAAATACCAATCGGCGAACCCTATAAACACGCCAAATTATCCAACTCCACGAGTTAGCCGCGCCACTGCACGGTAGCGCCCTGATACCGAAAGCTCATTTTCTTATTTTTTCTTTTCTTTCTTTTATTTTTCTTAATTTTTTATTTCGCTTAGAGCGCATTATGCTCTCATTTTTATTTTCGCAGTATTTTCCGAACTGATGTTATCGTTGAGTCGGGGTCAATGCATTTCCAATTTCTTTCAAAATTACTACTGAACGCTTCGTCTGCATAAATTCTCGAATTCGATTGTTTCGCTTCAAATTGCGCTATTCTTATGATCGAGGAATGTCAGACGTGTAATTCAAGATCAGGAATCCACTTCCATTATGAACGTTATAGTCGAATTTATCTTTCCTCGTAGTCGCTTCCAAACAGCCTTGTTAATTTCGCTTAATGAATTTACTGGGTTTCGGGGTTTATTGTCTCGATCTCAATATCGCTTATACCCAAGTAAGATTAAGGCCATCGCTTCTCCGACATTTCAAGTGAGGTCCTCTGAGTGATGATGTGTGAAGACATTCCCGAGTAATGTACATTTCTTTTCAAGGTATACTAACCGCTATTAAAGGATTCTCGAGCTTTGTAAGTTCACTTCAGATAAATCCTCTTCCTCACTTGAAATCAAGAACGAGTCAATGAGTTATCTATTTAAACAAGCAAAGAGTTCACCTCAATCTCTGGATAACAGGCTAATCCCATGTTAGCCGTGGATCTAACTGCGAAAGATCGATCTTAATTTCGAGGAGGAGCAACTGGAAGTTGTATATCCTGTTTCGACCGATAACTCGGGAGCTAAGGTTTACACCATAAACAGTAAGGAAGTATTGCAAAAGAAAATACCCAGATTAAGGAAGTCCCTTTAAAAGTAGTTATCTAATTCCCCCAGATTCAGAGAATCAGTCATAAATTAGATAATGAAATGTGAGTGTGGAGAGATCCACTCTCGCACTACAACGCCTGACGATTTTTTAAACTTCAGATAATCAAGATTTTACCGACTAACTACGGTGAATCGATAGTTCACTATAACTGCTTCTACCGATGTGTCCTCCGAGGATAACTATTCAAGATTAATTTCTTTCGTTAGAAATTAACTATTTCTTATTCTTCTTATTTTCCAAAGATGTCGTATGGTTCATTATTTTCCTTTGTTCGCTTAATTTTTCCAAAGACTTTAATGTCGGATCCTACTATCATTTTGTGGTCCAAATAGTATGGAAATCGAGTAGTCAGGTAGCTTGATTTAAAATTTCGAGATCTCCAGGGGATCGACATCTGACTTTAAATCCATTTTATTACTTGTCGACTGCACTTGCGTATCATCGTATCAAAACCAAACTTTTGAAAATGATTTACTCTAAGAGATTGCGGTTTATATAGTATAATGTTAATAAAGTTTTTTTGGGCGCTGTCACGGATTAGACAATAACCCTTTGGTAATAGTGTCATAAATTTGTATATGTGTGTTTCGTTAGGGTTAATAGCAATCCGGCGAGTACGGAAGGTAAAACTGAGTGAGCACGAAGGAAAATCCCTGCGATTATCTAAAAAGGTAGATCCGGAGAGTACGAAATGGGGATCCGGGAGAGCACCAAAATGTGGGATCCGGTGCGAGCACGGGAAATGCGGATCTGCTTAGTATCTGAGAAGGTAAAATCGTGTGAGTACAGTAAAAGGTAGGATCCGGAGAGTACCGAAATGGGGATCCGGCGAAAATAAATGTGCAAGACTAGCGAGCAATTTAAAATGTGGATCCGGGCGAGTACCGGGAAGGTAAAATCCGGGTGAGTACCGGAAAAGGTAGGATCCGGGCGAGTACCGGAAATAGGTAAGATCCAAGAGAGTACCGGGAAAGGTGGGATCCGAGCGAGTATCGGAGAAGGTAAATCCGGTGAGTAATTTAAAAATAAATCGCGAGTACCGCAGAAGAGAACCGGCAGCACGGAAAGGTAAGATCCAGGAGAGTACAGGGAAAGGTAGGATCCGAGTGAGTATCAGAAGGTAAAATATGGGTGAGTACTTAAAAGGTAGGGATCCGGAGAGCACCGAAATTGTGGATCTAGGCGAGTACTGGAATGCGGGATCCCGGCAGCACGGAAGGTAAATCCGGTGAGTACCTTAAAAGCGTAGGATTCGCGAGCATTTAAATGGGGAATCCGGTGAGTACTTTAAATGGGGAATCCGAAAGTGAGTACCCTGAAGGTAGTAATCCTCGGTGAGTACGAACAGAACTGGGTGAGTACCAAATGGGAATCCGAGCATCGAGAAAGGTAAAATCCCAAGTAGTACTGAAAAATAGAAATCTAAGTGAGTACCAGAGAAGAGCCCGGATGAATACCGGGAGAAGGATCGGAGAAGGGTTAGAATCCGAGCAAGTACCGAAGAACCACCGCATTAAAAAGTGGGATAGGGATGCCAAAAAACTAAGGCTCTGCATCTAACTAAACCGAATGGGATGGCCTAAAACGAAACTCAGAGCATAATGGGAAACTAGATGTAAATCATGGAGACATCGACTCGATGACGAAAGGGTATGCCCCAGACGCCGTAAAGTGCCACAAAATGATAAGCAGAAACCAAGAACTTAATAACAAGACGGAATAAAGCGGTATGCCCCCCCAGAAGACAATCTCACAAATGTGACTTTTCAAGGGTGAAAGAAAGGGGTTATGCCTCTGGCCTAGGTATCAACGCCGCCAAAATCTTTACAATCGCATGCGGTCAAAGTCGAGTTTAAAACAACACAATCACTATTCGAAAAAATCATCCATTTCATTCCATAAACCGGGAGCATAGTATGTCTCAGCCAAGGCACATCCGATATACAAGTGCTCTTGATGAAAAAAAAAAAACTCTCAAATAAATTTCAAGAACCAATCGTCCGAACAAGCGAACAAGACAACATATAAAAGGCCAGCCAGCACCCCTACTGGAAGGACGAATATGAGAGAATCTTACCCTAGGCTAGCTCCTTAGAAGCACTCACTGTATGAAGAAACCCACCGCATGTGGAGTACACTCCAAACTTCGATGCTAAAATATCTCTAGGCGAAATGGGCTGCCAGTGTACATGCATACGAGCCAATGCCAACATGAAAGGATGGGGGTATACGTCTTATCGCGGAACGTGGTCGTGAGCATCACACCGGCTATCAATGGTCCCGACTCTCTGTATCATCTATATCTAATCAGCTGACCATAAGAAGCAAACTGTAAATGGAGAAGCACATGCGAGCCCCGATACTCCCCAAGAATAGAGATCTGTCGACATCCCGTACTAATCGGGTGATAGAACTCGCCCATATAAAATGTCAAGCAAACACGAGATCTCATAGTCTCGTGGTGGTCTTACGACTGGACCGTAATGCAGCTGTGGGTGAAAGAGAGAATGACATGACAGAAACAAAGGCCCAATCCCCAATAACATCACAAAGCCAGGTACGCCTGGGTAATGTCAAATATCAAAGGATCATGAGCAAGGTGACTCCAAACTAACATCCGAATGGAACAATGTCAATGACAAGTGAAGGCACTAAAGGACACGCGCAAGAAGTGAGACGATAATCAATAAGAGTAGAAGAAGATTGAAAGTGATAAGAAAATGATGAATGGATAGAGCAAAAAGGAAGAACCGGGATACAAATGTGGCAATGTGACAACGACGACAACTGGGTCCCAAGAACGCTAAGTCAAAGCAAGTCACTATAAGACGGGGATGGTGATGGTGCACGATCCGTGGACCTGCGACGTAAGCAACCTAAACCTCATTCCTAATGTATTACCCAAATCCATGGAGAAAGATCTGACAATGCTTTCACTCAACCTCAGGAATAATAAATCTCTCAAACCTAAATGACCTTTGATGATCCCAAGTATATTAAAGAATATCAAACAAACATTTTTTTTTTTTTTTTTTTTTTTTTTTTTTTGCGCATAACAACCAAATAGGCCGAATGCCACACTATCACAATTCAACTGAAAGAACCTCAAACCTCCAAGCCCAAATGGTCCCCTCAACCTAAGAATCCTGATCAAAACCTATAGGCGAATATGGATAAACTCCGACCGTAGCTCGGATGAGAGCACATCATCATTACTCAAAAGAAGCTAAAGTGGAATGAATAGAGATGATAGAAAACTAGACTCAAAGGGCATTTGTGAAGATGCAAATGGAGGAGAAAAGAAACAAGCAATGATGTGAGAAAGAACAAACAAAAGAATGACACACGCTTATATCATCACGTTTGTCTCACGGGCCCGTGTGATCTCCAATTAATATGTAAAGCCAAGACAGGCAAATGCCCCCAACCCGTAAGAAAAAGTATGCAAGGCCGAATGAAAGAATAGGCTATACAACCGCGGAGGCCCAAAGGGCTGGGCACAGGATATATCAATGTATAGGTGTGCAATAAGGAATATGTGGCTACTCAAAATGATGGCCACCCATCCTCTAACCATGATCTCGCCGAACCTCCTCGCCTGATCCACACTGACCGATCCGTGAACCGATTCCGCCTAAGTCCTGGTCAACCAGCCGCCTCCCCGAAATGATCTCTGATGACATAAGGCCCGCTCCACCCGGTCCGAATCCACTCTAGGGTCGTTGATTAATCCTGAGACCTTCAAGACTAGGTCGCCTTGAAACTTCCAGTTCGAATTCCTTTCTAAATGCACGAGTCATTTTTCTCCTCGATAGGCCCGAACATGACTACCGCCTCAATCTCCTCTCTCTCATCTAAAGGTCGAGACGACAACTGGATCGAGCCCACTCAATCTCGTATATCCGATGCCTAATGCTATTCTCAAGGATCCTATCTCACTTCAACAGCAAGATCGCCTCCATGCCATATACCATCGGAGTGCGTGCAGCCCGCCGAGGTACGAAAGATGTACGATAAGCCCACAACGCGAAAGGAGCTCCGACCAATCCCTAGAAGTCTCAACCATCTTCAAAACTCTGATATTCTCTCATTCAAGGGCCCCAACCGCCCCATTAGTCTCAGGGTCTATATGCATGATCGATGATGTCAATACCATACTTTCGAACTAATGTATCCACTTAGCCCCGAAATGCGCTCCTCTATCTCGAGATCAACTCATTTAGGACCCCATACTCCAGAGATAATGTGCGATCTCGATGAATTTGCCACTCTAAATTAATCCAAAGATAAGAAGTAGCTTCCCACCCACTTAGTGAAATAATCAATAGCCACTAGATGTACTCATGTCCACTAGAAGACTCTGGGTGAGATCTTCCCAATAATATCAATACCCCATACCGAAACTACTAAGGGGATGTAAGTGCATGCAACCTGCATATGGCACGTGCATCGGGTCCGTGCATTTGACACTGACATCTCTCGTACTAACCGGAAACAACTGCCTCCATAGTCAACCAAAAGTAACCACCCTGCGATTCACGTATAGCATGTGGCCTCCCGCGGTGGGCCATTGATCTGGAATCGAACTCTCTCATCACTTCTGATTTGCAGAGGCGCTGGCCCGCATAATAATAATGTTACTCCGTGATCTCCTATAAAGCATCCCACAAATAACAATTCAGGCCAACCGCCTCAATGCTCTTCTATTCGGGTGTATCGCTTTCGTGGCAAACGCCACATGACAAAACTGACAAATATCATGATACCATGGTAGCCATCCCGATTTTCAATATCTCCAATCAAACAATGCGAAGCGGGTGCGAACCGGGTCTCAATCATCAATGGTCGATAGTCACTCCCCGTAGGGAATCTCAACCACAAAAGCTAAGGTGGCTAATGCATCAAGAACCGACTTCCGCTTCCAAAGCAGATGCATATATCTTAACTCATCAACCGCAACCGCCAGGTCTAAGTAAGTACGGTAAGGCTTCAACTTCTCATCTCGAGTCCTCTAGATACCTGTCCGCCAGAGTAACTAAATCGAATCCCCATGGATCTCCAATCGTCGCACGCCAAGATCCGAAGACGCCTCTTAGCCCGTAATGCAAGCCTCCTCATAATTAACTATATTATCTGGCCAACCACATGATCAAAATACTAATCGAACTGGATTCGGGGAATGTGATCACCCCGCGGGTGATATCAATAAGATACCAAAAACCAAACTCCCCGATCGATCAAGGCGACCATCGAAGTACAAATGCCATCCTATAATGCCGGGTCATTGAAATAAATCGCTTCATCGTGAAAATCATCACAATCGATCTATCATCAATACCGGAAAGTTAAGCCAAATGATTCGGCACAATGCTTCCTTTACCGACATTTTTGCGGTCATGACACTTCAATGTCAAACTCTATCAATAGAACCAACCATCTCATTGGAACTTTTACTACGTAATCAGCTCAATAACAAACATCTCACTGGATCCAATCGTGAGACCAAAGCATATGGAATACTCGCCACATAGTGCCTAAGCTCCCCCGTGGCCCAAACCAACACTAAACAGAGGCGTCGATCATAAGGCATTTGCACTCAGATTCCATCATCCTCTTTACTTAATAATAATGGCTTCCGTCTTTCGAATCATCGAAATGAGCTTAACATGCATCCCAAATATATCCGAAATCGATAAATATAGGAAGGTGGCCGCCCTGCAAGCGCTGGAGGCACTAAAATCAAAGAAAGTAAACACTCCCTAATCTTTCTCAAAAGCACGTTGGCAATCATCATTCCAAACCGTAGCTCGCTCTTCCTCGTGAAGACGAAAGATAGGCTCAGATATGTCCGTTAGTCTAGCAATTCCAACGACCGGCGTATCAGCTCACCAAAAGCCTCCGCACTTTCGCCTGAGTCGGCATGTCGGTACGGCCTGGGTCTTTTCCCGAATCAACCTCTATACCACGCTCACTAACAATGTGACGGTCACTTCCCCCGTGCTACCCCAAAGGTGCACTTCGATTCAATCTCAATCGAATCGGTTCTGATCCTCTCAAAGAATCTCAGAAGCATGCTAAGTGATCCGCTCCGCCTCGATTTCACTATCATGTCAATCCACGTATACCTCAACATCTTTATGCATCATAATATGGAATAGAGTAGTAGCGCTTCGACAGTGGCCCCCGATTTTCAACCCAAATGGCATAACCCATAGCAAAGTAAGTACCCCATTCGATGAAAGAAGTCTTCTCCACATCCTCCTGAGCCATCAAAATCGACATACCTTAAAAACCCATCCAATGGCTGACAACATGTAGTGCCCCCGCTAGCGACTGCCAACTAACATATCAATGTGTGTGAGGGGAAAATCATCCTGTGGCTAGCCTTTATTCAACTTCGAAGTCAACACAAACTCTAACTTTGCCATCCTTTTGGGAACAGGGACGACATTAGCCGCCCACTGTGATATTTCAATCACCGACAAGAAGCCAACACGGTTGCTTCAATTCTTCCTTAACCCGCAGACCATCGAGGGTGTAGCCTCTCACCGCTTTAACCGGCCTGGCAAGATGTGGCAAAATAGGCAAGTGACGCTGAACTATAGCGGTCAAGGCCCGGCATGTCCTCATACGACTCATGCAAATACATCCAAGTATGACCCGAGCATGTCAATCAATTTAATTCTCTCATCCCGTAGATAGGAAGAGCCAATCCTAATCTCTTCGCCGATCCGTACACCAAAATCTATCCACTCAGGCATCGAAACGAGCGTGCAACTTTCCCTGGGTCTCTCTCAGATCATAATTAGATATGATCGACCACCTAAGGTCATTTGTGTCTCCTATATCATTAACATCGTATACATGTGCTGCGGGAGCTGGTGGTGCAATCAAAGGAAAATACTGTGACACAAGCGAATACTCGAAAATACTACAAGTCATTATTATCATCGAATGTCATCAAAGCGGTGACAACCCTGACATAAGAGTCAAAAGAAAGAGGTGGGTCCACAGACCTGACGCTCCTCAACGTGAAACAAGATTACGAGTAATATCGCAGCAACAAGCCTATCATCATCAAACCCAAGCATAGAAATTCCAAACACATCAAGCGACGGCCCGGTGGGGAAATATCCAGAACGCGCGCACGATCATGTCCATCACAAGGTGTTGGCCATAAAGTGTCATAAAGACGTGAATCAATCATAGAAACTCCAAACATGTCAAAAGCATAATGGATTTCGCTGGTCAGACAAGGAAACCTACAAGGTCGATCATGTCTATCTCGCCTACGAGGTATCGAAGAGCCGGCTCCATCGCTCATCCCCAAATCCATAGGTAGATCATAGTCGTGGATCTCCCCGTGAGCACATGGAAAACACACTAGCTCTATCCGATGATGGGGTGCAACTCACTACTCGAAAGTGGCTCGTGGTCTCGTGACCAAAATCCGTCCCAGGCATAATGAATGCCCCTAATCTCACCCATTCAAACTCGTCACTCCCTCTCAGGCGTGGTGCATACTCCGCTCCTCCGTAAAATAGTCAACCAACCGAAAGTGTATGGGAGAAGGGCAAATCGAATGGAATGCCGTACATGCGAAGCTCACTTTCACGCTAGCCGTGCCATGTGTGCATCATCCGCCGCCGATGTAAACTCCAACCCATAAGATATGTCATGATCAATCAGAATAGTAAACCCGCGCGCCTCGGCGGCGACCCAATCCCAAACCAAGCATATAAGACATGCCTCTCATCATGCTACACCAAAGTGCTACCGGTGATCGGTCGAACGACATGGGTACCATGTCCTCATGGCCATCCTCTAGGCTAACAACCAACTTCGCCGAATGTAAACCCTGGCCAAATATAGTCATCCTCATCGTGGCTGATCCTGCAGTAATCGTTCGCAGGAAGTAATAACATCTCTATCAAATCAGACGTGATAATGCGCCCATGGGATGAACTTCACCTTCACGGCGGAAAAGGATGGTATAAAGACCCGTTTCATGAATCCAAGGGGCTTACCAAGAAGTAAAGCGCGGATGATCGATCCTCAAAACCTGAAAGAGTATGGAGATACGATCGACCAATCATGACATGTGTGCTCAGTGTACCTAAAACTCGCCTCCGAGTCCCATCATAAGCTTTGACGATCTGTGTGGATGGCCCAAAATCGGATGGTGAAAATCCTAAGGCAATGGCAGTAACCAGTGGACAAACGTTTAGGGCGGAGCCGTTGTCCAGTAAGACTGATGGCACCCTTCGACCTGAACAAGCAACATCAATGAATAAGGGACGAATACGCTAATCCCTCGTGTAAATCATTGTCAAAAATGTTATGCATGTAGGTTTATCCGTCGTTAGAAAGTGGATCACCCCCGGGTGGTAGTAGTGTCAACTCAATCCGACTAAGAGCCCTCGATCAACGATTCTATGTAAAATGGATTTAGGCCAATAAGCCCAAATGGAAACGCGGCCCGAGTGCGCGCACCGCGTAAAATTTCATCATCTTCCCTCTCGGAATTTCATCTCTAGTACCAATGCCGCGAAAGGTCTATCAGCGGGTCGGCTACCCTCCCACCTCGCAACAATTAAACATCTCTATGTATCGCCTACCTCCTGAACGTAATGTAGGTGTGTCATGGGAGAACATGCCGTGGCATAACGCGATATTGCCGTCTGTCTGGGAACATCATTCGGAAATCAATCTAAATGGCCTGTAGACTTGGCCGACCTCGGGGTGTATACACCAAAATCCGAGTTCTCAGATACAAACTGATCGGTCGAGGAGCTCTCTCCATCCCATCCCATCATGAATATCTCATCTCTTGAATACTAATCAAATGTACACTCCGTGAGGCACTGCTGTCATGAGTGGGTAGCGGTCTCAGAGGTCACAAGCAGACGCCCTAAATCAACCAAACCTCGATCAATCAAGTCTCCAATAGCGTGCTTCGGGTTGCAAAGACAATCGGTTCAGACGCGATCCGCCACCCACGATAAGCACGAAGATCTACCCCGAATCCAAAGGGCAGCCGCAGCGGTGGTCTCGTGGTAGCGGAATAAATCAAACCCCTTCAACCAATCTTTGAAATGCTCTACCTGGCATCCCGAGTTGTGTAACCGCTCAGTCGCCTGGAGGCAAGGCTCTATATCAGCCGATGGTACTGCATAAGTGGCCTTCGAGGCCCCCGTAAAGATATACCGGCCAGTGGCGGGTCGATGTGGGTGCGCGAGCCCACCGACTCCGAAGTGGAGTAGCAATTGCACGACCCCGCCCTATCATCCGTGCAATCTCGTAAAACCGTGACCGAAACTGAGGGTGACTGGGACTCAAGGTTTCATTATGCCACCGGCACTAACATCCGATGTTCCGGTCCCACTCGGCTTTTTCCCTTTGAAACCGAAGGAGAAGAGTCTCGCCCATAATCCTCTAGATATGCCCTCTCAATGCCGTAGAGGGCTCCGAACCAATGATCCAAAGTCCGTTCAGGAAGCCCATGAGATGCCTAGCAAAGCGAAACAAGATCAGCGCGATAATCATGCCGACCGATCGCGCTCCGGTGGTCTATATCTATAATATTGCGGCTATCTTCTCCTCCATCGGAGATAAATGAAGTAATCGACTATCCTACCGCCTAAGGCCTCCAACTCTCTCCGGATACGTCATTACGTATTAAAAGAATATTGTCTCGATAAACTTGTCCCAAATCAGCTCATGTCCACGCCAGCGGTCCAATGATGGAACTAATCGCTGCGCACTGGCCAATGATGAGAAAAAGCATGATCATCTGTGTCTATCCACCTATGCTCAAGCAAGATAACAAATAAGTAGTATAACCGCAAGCCGAATACGGGGCACTTATTCTAAAGGTACCTTCTCAATGTCCGGGCATGCTAACTCAATCGGCAAGGTCGCCACCAAGGTCATCATATACGCCCCAACCTATAACTCCATCGTAAATATATGCAGACTCCATCCCGGCTAAACTTTCGATCGGGAGCATGGCCCGGAAGTGTCATCAATAATCGCTGCGGTCATTAACAGGAATGTATGGTTCCCGCTGACCATGTAGAACAAGCCCACTCGCTGGCCGGACAACTGGTGGCGGTGGAGGCGGAAACCCCAGATACCCCACAGACAAAGGTCCAGACACTGCGGTGGGCGGAGGAACTGCAGGTCCGTCGCAGCTGGGTCCAAGATGATATGTGTGTGGAGGTGGGGTAGAGTCATGTGGGTGCCTCCGAAATTGGTAATGGCTTGGCCTCGAGCCCATCAACTCTCCGTCCTGGCCCCAATATAGCATCCTGGTAGATGCCACAGACGGTGAGTCTCAAATTACTGTCGACAAGAGCTGCATCGAGAGTCCATTCTATGATTTGATGTCTGCTCTAATCGACTGTGGATCTCGACCCTAACGTAGCTCGCCTCCGATCCGAACTAAGCTCGGGAACCTGTGTCGCTTCTTAATCAATAACTCGAAATACAAGTAGAGAGGGTACGTCACCCCTATGACTATAAACTTAAATCGCCCAATAATGCAATCCCAGAATGGAAATCCTCTAAGGAATGGGAGCCACATGTGATGTTAACATCTTATCCGGAGCAATGGCTCCACACGTGTGAGCGAGATTCTGACATGGTAATACCTTAGGGGTAAGATGGCTCAGAAGCTAACAAAGAGAAGAGGCAAGTCCTAAAAGGCTATATGACCGTACCCACAAGGATACACAACCTGAGATCCTAATCAACAATCAAAGTGACACACTGGCCAAGCATGTATCCATGAAATCTAGCCTGTATTATACAGTCTTCAATGCTTCGAACATCCACAATTCCATAAAGGTTCTATACATCGATATAAAATTCTTGCTATGCTAGACCTTATTCCAAACCCCCTAGCTTGGTCGAAGGCAAACAAATAGAATGACTCTGCAACCAAGGGACCAACAGAGGAATAACGACTAAGATTAGTGATTCGTAAAACAAGGGGATACAACCGTCTACAAACACAAACAAATCAAGTAGTCATGCAAGAGAAAGGGTAGTCATGCAACAATTTATCATGCGCAAACAGCAAGCCTATCACAATATTTACACACAATCTGATCCTCTAAGCCTAATTCCAAATATCATAGCTAGATACCGATCAATAATGAGAAAGCATGCTATAATCCAAAAGGTGAACACACAAGCATAAACAAATCACAAATGTAGGCCAAATACCAATCAAGTGTATGATCATCAATTATCTATGTAGCCTAAGAGCTTACCGATCAGAGAACCATGTGCTCCAATAGACCCCATTCAAGTTCAAGTTTGATCCTCTTATGAAACCAGAGATTCTGGGTTCGTTCCCCAGTGGAGTCGCCACCTAGGACCCTACCGATCCACTCGCCTACGCCACCGCTTAAACGGAAGGAAATGTGGGTTGATTTTCGAAGTTTTCGAAAATCCGGTCTCGAGAGGACAACTTTTTCTTTCTTTGGAGTCGCCATCATTTTTCTCTGTTATTTTATAAAGGGAAAACCAAGTAAGAACAAAAACTCCACTCACTCCAAAAAAGATGGAAAAAGCGGTCTGCGAAAAACTAGATTTCTCTGGGTCCAGGTCGTTACCCATCTCAAAGGTGCCTCATATGAGGTAGCACCCTTTCAGGCCCTGAACTCTATTTCTACTACTGAATTGGGTATGTAGGAGCATATGGGCCGAGATCAGATAGTCTCCTAGGCTAAACATACAACTTGGATCACACCAACCTAATTGGTATCTAGCATGCTTAAAAACACTCAACCAAAGGTGGGGCAATGGCGCCAGACCAGAGTCCCCCGGCCATGCGCTGCATCAATGTGTTAACCAACAAACATAAAAAGCATGCATGACACCAAAACATAATGCATCTATGTAAAATTCATTACCCAACATTAAAGCACATACCATATCCTAGCTAAGGCCAGATAAGAGGTTAGTCGCACACTGGGAGCATACGTGCTCTCAAATTAAATATCAAAAGCAAAGCAAAGTACCCAAACTGCCGTTCCGAAAAACCTAACCAAATGAACCGGCGGGTTCGGTTTCCCAACCAGTCCAGATGGTTGAGAAAAGATTTCAAAAAATTTCAGAACCTTCCTTACAAAGTCAGGAATTCAAAAAAGATAAACGGAGTGCAATCTGACCCAATGACCAAGAACCAACACAAATAACACAAACTACCCAACCGGCAATTCCGAACCGAACCTTAATGAACCGTTGGTTTGATTCCCAACCAGTCCAGATGGTTGAGAAAAAGATTTAAAATTTCAAACCTTTCCTTACAAAGTCAGGAATTCAGTAAAGATAAACGGAGGGCAATTCACCAATGACCAAGAACCAACACAAATAACACAAACTACCTAAACTACAATCAAAGAACCGAATCCTAATGATCGATGGTTCGTTTCAACCGGTCCATCCGGGTGATAAAAATTTAAAAAAAAATTTCAGAACCTTCCTTACAAAGTCAAGAATTGGCAAGAGCCAAACAGAGTGCAATTCGATCTGAACACCAAGAACCAACACAACAGCAAACTACTCCAAATCGCCATTCCGGCAACCTAACCCAATGAACCGCTCATTCCTTGGCTCCTAACCAGTCTTGAATTGTTGAGAAAAGATCTCAAACTTGTCAGAACTTTTTCTCATAGAGTCAGGAATCTGAACAAAAACGGAGTGCAATTCCGACCACACCGACTAAGAACCAACACAAACAAAGCAAACTACCCAAACTGCCATTCCTGAAACCTAACCTAATGAACCGGCTCATTTGGTTTCCCAACAAGTCTAGGACTGCTGAGAAGTGATCTCAAACTTGTCAGAACTTTTCACAGAGTCAGAATCTAACAAGACAACGAGTACCCGACCCGAATGACCAAGAACCAACACAAATAAAGTTAGTACTACCCAAATCATTTGGAAAACCTAACCCAATGAACCTGGGCTTAATTCGGTTTCCTAACCGCTTGAGCCGGTTGGGAATACCTCAAATGGTCAGAACCTTCCTCAAGGAGTCAGAATATAACAAACAAACGTGATTGATCTCTCGCCTGATGAGTGATAACCAACCAAAACAATCGCCTGTTTTCAAAACCGACTCCGCCCCAACAGAATCGTTGAAAACCCAGCTTCTCACGTATGAGCATGAAAACCGGTTCAAATGGTTGGAGGAAAAACATAAAATTTGGTCATAATATCCCTAAATAATAGGGAAACTAAAAACAAACGGTAAACATGATTCTCAGCTCGACGAGTGAGAACCAACCGAAACAATCCGTTGTTTTCTAAAACCAGATCGCCTGAAGACAGAATCGTTGAATCTGGGCCTCACGTATGAGCGTGAAAACCGGCTCAAATGGTTGAGGAAAGCCCCAAATTTAGTCAGAATGTCCCTTTAAAGAATAGAGTGGAGCCAGGGTCTATTTCTTTACCTCTTCCACAAAACTTAAAAGAAACTAAGCTAAGCATCCGAGAAAATCATCAAATAAAAGGCCCGAGCCCTAAAAAGTGCCTCTCCAAAGGTCCCTTCCACTTTGATCTTCTCCTTTACTGATTCCCCACCTCAGCTTCTGAGCCTACCTAGTGTTTTCCACTCAAGCTTTGAAAAGAGCCCACCGCTCCTAAACAGCCTTCCCCATTAACTCCTCTCCTCATTTTCCATGCAGTCGAATATCTTAAGTTTTCACTGTTTCATCACCAAGCATCCATGGATTCAGGGCTGCATGTAACTTAAGCCAAGGCCCAAAATGGACCCACAATACTGCCCATGGTCGATCTGGAGCTTATGGACTCTAACCATATAGGATTTGGGCTCCAAAATCACAAAAAAAAAAAAAAAAAACAAATACTCCACACTAAGTCGGTTCCGACTAACTCATGAACCAGATGCCAACCAATCCATCCGGTTGAGGAAAATTATGAAATTTTGATAGAATGTTCCCGGAAGAATAAGGAGACTAACAAAAAATGGTGCACCATCTCCAAGTCCGGGAGGAGGGAGATATGATCGAAACAAGGAGGAGTACCAACAAATCACCTAAAAAAAACAATGTTGTATACGACGCCTCGGGATGAACCAGTCAAACCGATTAGTCAAACGGTTGAAAAAAATTATGAATTTTTAACAGAAACCTCATTGGCAAATAAGGAATCCAAATAAAACAAACAATGAACAATTCTCGATTTGGACAAGGAGATATGATCGAAACCAAATTCTCAAGTGCTCCTAATTTGACATACCTAATAAACTTTGATCGAGCTTAAACTGAAATTCTAATTTGCTTCCCTATAGCACGATGCCAATAACTAAAAAAATAAGCTATGATGACACTCTAAAGAACTACATACGCACCAATCCGACCACAACAGCCCACCCGAGGCTTAGAGACGTACTGGGTTTCCAAAAGGCCCTAATGGTGTTATATGAGAACGATGGGTGAGGCATAACCCATAGGATAAATGCAAGGCTGGTGTAAAATCGAGGGTCTACGTAATCTACACAGGTTTGTGTTACTCCATGTATGAAGACCAATGTAGTCTTCCAAATGAAAAGAAAAGAAAAAGCAAAAAAGAAAAAAAGAAAAAGAAGAAAAAGAAGAATAAAAGCTTGACGCTTGCCTTGAAAACCCGAACACGGTCCGTGTGGGTATATATGGCGAAGCCTTTAAAGCCCGATGCCCTAAACCTTAATTGCTGGGAGTCATCGACTTAGTGTTCGCGACACGTGGATGTAGTAGAGTTTGAAGGGTTGTGGTGCGACCGTCATTCGGAGTCTGTGCGGCGTTCTCGCAGCTTGCTACGCCAACTTTCGCTTGATGCCCTAATCCTTAATTGGTTGGGAGTCATCGGTGGACACCCGTTACACGGACTTTGGTGAAGTCGAGTTTTTAGCATTGCACCCTACATTGTAATCAAATAAAGAAATAAGAGTGTAGCTAGTCCTATTATGAGGGCTGGGTCAACAGCTTTTAAGGCCATGGCAAGAGCTAGGTTGTGTGGAGGAATAGCTTTGAAATTTATTGGCTCATGTCAAGCTACCGAACAATTAGATGTTGCGGTGCTCAAAGTGACTTCCTTACCGTCATTTCTAAACCTTGTTCTTATGGTTTTTGTTCTTTCATGCCGGCCATACAGGTGTAAATTGTTCATGCTAAAGGTAAAGCTTACCCGCATATTACGCTTTTGAACCATAAACACTTTCAGAAAAACACAGGATGCATACCTTTATTGTTTTTACGCTAAGGGACTAGCAACATGTTGTCAGTGGATTAAGGCCTGCAAGTGCTACTTCGGTTCTATTCAAGATAGGTTTTGAGTAATTTTCATGACTAATCATAAGCGAATTAAGCCACCTGTCATGCATGTCCACTTAGTGCTTCCGATTTGTTTCGAGATTGTTTGATAGTTTTGCGTGTCTTTGGGAACTTCAACAGCTAAGCTTGGCTTATTGGTGCCGAATGAGAATCACAATTTCCTACCAAGCCAGGCGATGAAATGTCAAGATGCAAAGGAAGAATCAAGGCAAAATGATGAAGAAACCATGCAGGAAGCAATGCAGGGAGGAATGGTGGAAGGCGTAAATTCATGGCGTATCAAGTGTGGGGTTCTAGCTGGATTGCAAAATTTCACAATCATAGCTAAAATTTCAAGAATCATAGCTAAAATTTCAAGAATCATAGCGAAAATTTCGCAATCCTATGTGAAATTTTCGCTAAGCTAGCGAAATTTCGCTAGCTTAGCGAAATTTACTGTTCATAGCGAAAATTTTCATTTTCGCTATCTCTTGTGAATTTCGCTAGGCTAGCGAAATTTTGCTAGCATAGCGAAATTTTCGTTTTATGTATTTTTCATTCCAAACGACCACGTTTTGATAAATTACCATTTTCATTCCTATTGTAATTTACATTTAGGCATTTGTCATTTCAACACAATAGTAGCTGACTATATAAGTCCCCTACATCTTTGTAACCCTAACTTTGGTGGATGAATACAGTTTTCCCGCAGCTTTTCATTTTAGGTTTATTTGGTTTCTCCTTTCTTCATTTTCTGGGCCACAAACACCCTTTGAGGATGACAACTCAAGGGATGCTTGGCTAAGCCTCATGTACCTTTGAATATGAGGGGTTGCTAGCTTGGTTTCGGGGGCTACTCGCAAGTGGTCCTCATGCTTTAAATGTGATACAGTACTGCAGATTTATGGTTCCAAACTTTCCAAACTGTGGTTTAATGCCATTTAATTGCCTTTTCGTCAATACTGGCCATGCTTGTGGTTCAAAGGCATTCTTAATGGTATGCACTGACATTCTTAGATGGCATTTACGAGCCATTAAAATGAGGTTAAATGCTGTATTTCAAACTGAATCGGACTTTAAATGCTTAGTATTTGGTTTGACTAAATAGGAGTGGTTCTAGGGTTAGGTTTATAGCTAAATAAAGATCCGGTTGGGTTTTGACTCATATTAGCCCTAACAGAATTAACCCGAGGACACTTCAAGAGCCCCATGTTATGCTAGTGATTTAAGCTTTCAAGGTTACTTATTTTACACTTTCATTTAAGCTTTTGCGCTTAACCAATGAACAATCAATTTAATTGTTTTAACTAACCAAAACTCAAAACAAAAAGTCTCATCATTTTCCAACACCGATAATCATTCGTGGGATGAAAACTCCATCCCCGTGTTCGGAATTCCTAGACCGCTTATATCGCAGAGTTTGACTACTATAGTAGGAGTGAACACAGGAAACAAAATATTGTTGATTCCGACCACCATCGTGGGTACTTTAATCGTAGATTCTTTCCTACTTTGGTTTTATTCCTAACTTTAGGCAGATTTTGGGATTGATTGTGGGATGGTTTTATGCCGTGTTTATGGCTTATTTTTAGCTTGGTTAGAGCATGTTTTAGTGCCTAAATCGGGGAGGATATTGTGGTAGTGTGGGAAAAGGGTTGTTTTCTCGGTCAAACAATGTACTAGAGCTACCAAGGAGTCACACACTATCAGATATTGGGCCTGAAATTGCGTACCCTGCACACAATTGTGTGGGTTTCCACAAAATTTCGTAGCCCTTGTACACTTTCAAACCTCCAACATTAAATGGTCATATCTTTCTCATCCGAACTCTGATTCATACGTTCTTGGACTCTATGGAAAGCTCTTTGAGTCTAAAATTTGACCATATGATATAATGGAATCTGAAATGCATAGCTATCAGTACTGATCAGCAAACAAAGTGTACGAATTTCTCGTTGGGTTGATGTGATGAAAGGTGGATGTGTGGTCTAAAGTATTAACATTGGTGTATGTTTAGTTGATAACTATATGCATATTGATATGATTATCCATAATATATGGTGAAACGTATGGGCTGTAGTGTCCATATGTGCATTGTGTGTGTCATTGCTTGAACATCGATTGGCATGTTGAGAGTTGATGTTGATATATACATGCATAATATATCGACATGAATGAAATGTAAGATGTGGTCATGTAGGTGATTTGATCTATCCATGGAACCCAAGGAGGGTGTGACGGTGTTGTCCATGTACCCGCACTTCACTATCCCTCAAGACTTGCTTTTATCCTTTGGGTGTCACACTCACCCATCGGCTCTCATATAACACCTCATTAGTGGCCCTTTAGGCTTAGTCTCTGCCTCCCGAGCCTCGTGGGCTTATACGGGTCCATTGAAAAAGGATGTAGTTCACTTTAGAGTGTCATCGTGGCTTCTTTTTTTTAGTTATTGGCATCGCCATAGAAGCAAGTGGGCCCTGAAGGGTTTAGCTCAATCGGAGTTTATTGGAGTATGTTGAATTCAGAGCAATTGGGCTTGTTTCAATCAAGACTTCCTCGCTTCAACTTGGAACTGAAAGTCGTCGCTTTTTTGATTCCCATCATTGTGGAAGTAACTGAAAAATTTTAAGAATTTTTAGTAACCGGATCAGCCAGATCAATTGATTTCAATTGAAGTTCACTACTGTGAGCAGTTCGGCACTGTGAGCACTAAGTTTGTTTTGACAGTATCTTCCTTGACCCAGACTTAATCAAGCACCGTTTTCATGGACTCCTTATTTTTCAAGGAATATTCTCTCAAAATTTCGTATATTTTCTCAATCTGACGACTGCTTGGGAACTGCATGAAATCGATGCATCGTGCTAGCTTCGCGTGGGGCGCTAATTTTGCGGATTTCGGGTGCCCAAATCCTCGTATGGATCGGGGCCCATAAGCCCCAGATCACTCTAGGTACGCTGATCCAGCTGAATCATGTTATGGGTTGCTGTAACTCAACTGGGTCCACTTCGATACTTGGCAGGTTAAGCAAAGGAGTAAATGTGGGCCAGCCTATGGACTTTGGGAATGGGAGGGAGTGTTTATAAATGTGGGAAGTTTCAGACCTGGTGGGGAGTTCCTGTGACTGAAGGTGTGCAAACGGAGGGCTCAGAGAAAGGGAGAGAGAAAATAGAAGAAGAAATGTGAGAGGATCAAAAGGGAAGGGAGGAAGAAGAGAGAAAAAAGGGAGAAAATGAGGAAAGGAGAGTTGATCTAAACTGAGGGGCGGACTTCTCTTGTTTTGAAAGAGAGTTCCAAGTGAATCTTAAGGTGCAATGACATTTATATGGTTCTCCGATTTCTTTTTTGCTTTTCTTGCCTTTGTTGTTTGCGTACTGCAGCAGGTCACTAGGCATCGTTTGTGCTCTGGGCTCTCAATCATTCGTGAGTCGATTATACTTCATTTGTTTTGCTGGACTCTCGACACTTCGGCGGGGGTTGGGTTCTAAAACATTTTGAGAGCCTCTTCAACCGGATGAACCGGGTCGGGAAACCAGACAGCCGATTCATCAATTCGCTTTGCCGGAAATGCCAGCTTTGGGTCTTTGGCATCGCTTGTGTCGTTCTCACTATCCGTAGTCGACGGTAATTCCCGCTTTTGGTTTTTTTGATTCCACTCTTTGAGGAAGGTTATGACAAAATTTGAGAGCCTCTCTCAACCGGGATAAACCGGGTTTCGGGAAATCGATCAACCGGCTCACCGAATTCACCTGGCTGAACAACAATGGTCTTTGGTAATTTTCGTGTCCGCTCGCCATTCCTGGATCGTGATTTGTAATTCGTTTGTTTTTTGGATTTATGACTCTTGGAGGAAGGTTCCGACAAATTTGAAAGTTTTCAACCAAATTCGGAATCGTTAGGAAACCATATCGCCCGGTTCAATAAATTCGCTTGCTAAAACAAAGAGCCAGTCTTTGGCGCCGTTGTGTTGGTTCTCATCATTCTGAGTTGGTTTTCTACTTGATTTGTTTTTTTTGAATTCACCTTTGAGGAAGGTTCGACAAATTTTGAGAGTCTTTCTGGTCCATCGAACTGCCGAAACCAGATCATCCGCCTATTGAATTCGGGCCATTGAACAACATTGGCCCGCGCCGCTTTCAGGTTTGCCTAGTCATTCAGCACAAAATTAGCAACTGGTTGTAGATGGGTTTTCTTACTCAGAAGGAATGTTCTAAAAATTGTCGAATCGCTTCAACCGGGACGATTCACTGGGAACTCGGATCGCCCGGGCGGTTTTGTAAGGGTCAGCCCGATTTCACACCAAGCCCGTGACCTTGTGGAGTCCCGCCCATTCGCCTGCATCAGTGTAGGGATATGTTTAGGTCTGAAATGGGTTTAGTTCAAGTTAATGTGGTCAATTTGACTTAAGAATCAGACCTACGTGGGTCCAAGGGTGATTAGTTACACCAATAATCTAGTGTTTTGTCGAGCCCGCTTCTTCTGATGAATAGATATGGTCAGCACAAGAGTGGTAGCGTCACGAGTGGTTGAGATGCCATGTGGCGATTTCTGCCTATTTGCTTCTTTGATATCTAATTTTGAGAAATTATCAGATGCCCAAAATGTGCGACTCAACTTTCCTTGCGCTTGGCTAGTGAGCTGTGTACTGCCATTCGCCTCTTGGCTTCGAGTGTTTTACATGCTAGATACCACTAGGGTTGGTATCCTTGCCAGCGGTTTAGCCCAGAGACTATCCGACGAAACCCATATGCTCCCACATACTCCAATTCAAATAGTAGAGACCGAGTTCCGGGCCTAGAGGGGTGCTACCTCATATGAGGTACCTTCCCGATAGGTAATCTGATCCCTGGACCCAGAAATCTAGTTTTTGCAGACCGCTTTTTCCATACTGGAGTCATTGGGGTTTTTGTTCTTACTTGGTTTTCCCCTTTATAAAATAACAACAAAGTAAGTGGCGACCTGAAGAAAATTGTTTCCTGGGGACAGATTTTCTAAAATTCGAAATCAATCCACATTTTATTTTCTATTTAAAGAAGTCGCTACTGCCCATCGACGGTAGGGTCCATAAATCGTGACTTCACAAAGACTGCTTAAGAGTTGTGTATATTGATATTGGTTCTTCGACAGAGGTTTCGGGGCTACAAAGGCATGACTCGATGATCATATTAATTGGCCAGTATTTAGTTTGCATTTGTATTTTACGTTTATGTGTTCACCGTTGGATTATAGCATGCTTTCATTATTGATTGGTATCTAGCCATAACATTTGGGATTAGGCTTGGAGATCGAATGTGTGTAGATTTTGTGACGGCTTCGCTTTCATAAGATGATTGTTTGCCGCATGACTGCTTCCTTCTCGCACGATCGTCACAGGTTTGTGGGGCACGTGTGTATCCCCTTACTTTCGAATCACTAGTCTTGGTCGGCCATTCCTCATGGATTGCTTATGTTGTTTGGGAGTCATTCCCAACTGTCTACCTTCGACCAAGCTAGGGGTTTGGAATAAGGTCTAGCATAAGGGTTATATCCATGTATGGGAGCACTATGGAAATGACGGATGTCCGAGCAATGAAGACCTGTATAGCCCTGAGCTAGATTTCATGGATAATTGCGTGGCCAGTATGTCACTTTGATTGTTTATTGATTGTTAATTAGGATCTTAGGTTGTGTATCCTTGTGGGTACGATCATCTAAATCTTTTAGACTTGCCTTTCTCTTGTTAGCTTTTATTACCTACCCCTAAGGTATTACCATGTTAGAATTTCGCTTTTCGCATGTGAGCCACATATCGATTAGTTGTTGATGTCATGCTGTACCATTCCCTTAGATTTCATTATGGGATTGCACACTGGATTGATTTCCGTATTGATAGTCATAGTGACTAATTACCCCCTTTCCTTTCAGAGGATCGTTGATTAAGAGCGACTGCCCCCAAGCTTGGATCTCAGATAGAGGTAGACTTGTTAGAGATTCAGATCCACACAAACATGAGCAGGTATATCAAATCATAGAGATATGGACCTCGCACGTGCTACAACCGACCAATTGGCCGAGATTACCGATACTACGACATCTCTCAGATGCATATCGACCGGGATAGAGGATTGACGGGCACGTGCCCAACCATTGCCAATTTCGGGGAGCACCCCGCATGACTCTACTGCACCTCCACCACCACCACCACCACCACCATTTGGACCCACTGATGGCGCAGACTATACAATTTCCACCTCCACCACCACCACTGCTCTCAATCAGCCCCCACTCGGGCCGGGAGCATTTGTACCGCATGGTTAGACCGAGACCACGCCTATTATTTTGTTATGGTCCCTGCACCAATTATTGATGACACTCAAAGTTCAGATTTGATAGATTGAGCAGAGGATCGTCTCTCGCATGTTCAGAGATGGAGTTATAGGTTAGGATGGATATGATGACCTTCAGCTGGTAGCTCTCATACTGAGTTCCGCATACCTAATAAGAGGCACAATCGAGGCCAGGGTACTCGCATTCACTTTGCCGCTGTACAACATTGTTATGCGCGGCATAGATTGGATGAGGCATGAAGATCATGCTTTTTCCTTCGCTGGGCCAGTGGTACCGCCAGGTTGCTTGCATCATTAGACCTTTAAGGCGTAGACATGGCCACTGGGATAAAGCCACTGGGACAAAGATTCTCTTTAATACTGTAGTGGACGTATCCCGGAGAGAGTTAGAGGCCCTTAGGTAGAGGCCAGATGAGTCGGTCACTTCATTCATCTCGCTGGAGAAAGAAGATTCCACATATTAAAGATAGACCCTCAAAGCGCAATTAGATTAGCATGATTATGCGCAGTCTTTAGCCCCGCTTTGCTAGGCATCTCATGGTCTTCCCACTTACAGACTTTGGATCATTAGTTCAAGCCCTCTATGGCATTGAGGAGGGCATATCTAGAGGATTATGGGTAGATTCTTCCCTTCGTAATTCTGGGCGGAATAGCCAAGGTCGACCCACCATCGATGTCGGGCGCCATCGCATGATAACACACGATCCCCACGCCATCTTCCATTTCAAAGGCGCTTTCAGACACTCCTTACTGTGATGATACAAAGCAGATCAACACGCACTTGTTACTCTTTTTCGTGCCTACTGGCCTACTTATCTACATCCGCCACCACAGCCAGTATATGCTACATAGGCGCTTTAGAGGCCACATGTACAGTACCATCAGAAGTACAGAGCACCGCCTCCACCAAGGCCGGCCAAGCAGTTTACATAACTCGGGATGCCACTGAGCCGAGCATTTCAGAGATTGGTTGAAGGGGGTTTGATTGTTCCACTACCACCCAGACCACCACCACAGCCTACCCCACTCGAATTCAGGACCGATCTTCACTGTGCCTATCATCAGAGAGCGGGTCATGATACGATAGTCGCTAAAAGATCGGCATGCTGGCCCGTGATTTGATTGATCAGTGGCTCGTTGATTCTGGGATACCTCGAGTGACTATAGATGCACTCCCACTATGACACTAGAGCCGCACTCTCCACCCCTGGTGGAATACATTCGATTGAGTTTTCGGGTATGAGATATTCATGATGGATGGGACGGAGAGTTCTCACCGAATCTCATACCAGATACGCACTGTGGATTTAGTAGATACACCCATAGTCAACAGTCTCCGTGCCATTTAGATTGATTCCGTATGATGTTCCCCACAGTACAAGATCACAAGATACTTGCGTACATGTTCCTCCCATGGCACCCTTCATTCCGTCTCCCTGAGGACTACGCCGTGCATGAGATGTCCAGACAGCGAGGAGTGGGAAGGCATTCACCCCCACCTATTGATAGACCTTTTGGCCGGCATCGATGCTGTGATGAGATTCGTATGAAGATGATGAGATTTTGCGCCACCGCGCACCAATCAGCCCGCATTTCCATTCGAGCTTATCGGGTCTCATCCAAGACACATGGGAGACGCACCGATCGTGAGCTCACCATAGAGTTGATACTACTACTTCACCCTAGGGACTGATCCACTTTCCGACAGCGGATGTGGCTACAATGGCAGTGTTTTCTCGATAATGATTTACTACCCGAGGGATCGCACTACATGTTCGCCCTTTGTTCATCAACGCTGTTGTTCAGCCATAGGCGCTATTCGTCTCGCTGACAAAGACTCGCCTTAACGCTTGTCCACTAGTTACCGCCATCGCTGGGGATTTTCACCATTCGATTCGCCATCTATATAGACCGCCAAAGCTATGACTGGATCAGATAGACGCGAGGGTACTCACTAATATTAAGCCATGATCGGTCCAAATGATACTTATACTCTTTCAAAGCTTGAGATCTAGTCATCCTTAACCTACTGGGTCGCCTTGATTCATGAGGCTGCAAGTTATACCATCTTCTACTTCCATCATAAGGTGTCAGTACACCAGGGGCGCATTATCACAATACAACCGACAAAGATGTTGCTACTCTTTTGAGCCAAGTGTTACAAATCAGTTACAAGCAGCGTTGAGACGACTTCAGACTTCACAGTTTGTTTTTTTTACGAGGTCCAGTTGTCACGAGGATGACAATAGACATGGTACTCTATGTCTTTTGATCAAGACAAGAAGACTTTGGTGCTTAGCATGATGAGAGGCACATGTCTTATATGCTTGGTTTGGGATTACGCTAGCGTGGGCCATGCGAAGCCATTTCATTACAAACTGATCACGACATGCCATATGGATTAGGTTGCACTCCTTCCGAGGATGATACCGACACATGGCGATGCCGCACCGAGATAGTGGTAAGAGCTCGCTTGCCGTGGTTCCATTTGATTACCCTTCGCCATAGTTAATTTTCAATTAGTCGACTATTTTAACAAAGAATTAGAGCATGCACTCTGGCCACGTATGAGTCAATTCATGTTTCGAAGATGGCTGAGATCTGCATTCAACAGCCCTAAGACATATGTGTGCTTGAGTTCTAAGATCAATGAGCCACCCGAAAGCCATGATAGTTGCACTCCCATCACCGGACGAGCCGCTGTGTTTTCCATGTGCTTTCCCGAGGAGGTCCCCGATCATGACTCGCCTATGGATTTGGGAGATTGGCCCCGATGGTGTGATTTTGTCTCGACACTTATATGGATGCAATGGACATGATAGAATCGTCAGATCCTTAACACAAACTGCGGCCCTGATTTCGCTTTTGACATGTTTTGAGTGTCTGCGATTAATACCGATAATATGTACATCGCCAGACCGACGCTGATGGACATGATCGGCGACTGGCCGCATTCCGATGCTTCACCTAGGCCTCTATCTCGCTTTTGATGTGTTTGAGATTTTTATGCTTCGGGCTTTGATGGTGATTGACTTGTTGCTACCGATATTACCTATGATACCGACCATTGAGGATGTCCACTTCAGGAACCCACCTCTTTCTTTCTCGACACCACATGTCCGGCTCATTACCAAATTTTGGATGACATTTCTGATGGTAATAATGACATGAGTATTTTCGAGTATTTTCTTGTGTCACAACATTTTCCTTTGATTGCACCACCAGTACCTATAGCACATGTATGCGATGTTGATGATGTGGGAGACACAGATGACCCACTGGGTGTAAGTCGAGCCCAATTCTGGATGCAGGATAGGAAAGTTGAATCTGCTTTCTCGTAGCACAGAGTTTGATAGGATTTTGGTGTACCGTGACATAGCCTCAGGAGATTAGGATTGGCTCTTCCTCATCTCCCCGATGAGAGAAGTGGATTACTTCCACCTTACCAGTCATACTCTGGATGTATTTGCATGGTCGTATGAGGACATGCCAGCTCGAATCCCACTATAGTTCAACATCACCCGCCCACTTCGCTCACACGCCAGTTAGCAAGGAGAAATCGAGAGACCACATTCTCAATGCACTGCGGTGTTATGAGGAGATTAAGAAGCAACTCACCGCTGGCTTCCGTCAAAAGAGTCGAGCATCCCGAGTAGTTTTCTACCGTCGCCCCTTCGCTCCCAAAAAGTATGGCAAAGTTAGAGTTTCTGGAAGACAGATTAACAAAATAACTCTAAGGATGATTTTCTCCCACACATCGAGTTATGTTATTGACAACATTGCGGCACCTATGTTGTCCTTCATGACGGGCCTTCCCGGCAGAATCAGATTTTATGTTTCAGAGGATATGGAGAAGACTTTTCATCACCGAAGGGTAATTTACCGCCATCAGTCCTGCCATTTGGGTTAAAGAATGCAGACCACTTATCAAAGAGTCACATTTTATTCCATGATATGATTTTTACAGAAATGGGTTGATACATGGATATGATATAGTCCCAAGGCAGATCACTTAGCAAAAGATTATAGAGATTCTCGAGAGGATCCGACAACAGATCAGATTTGAATCCCAGAAGGCAACTTTAAAATCTCTCTGGAAACTATAACAAGTAATTGAGCAGTGAGGCTACTGATAGAGGTTGATCCAGAAGATCAAGGCCATACTTGACATGCTTGCTTCGAGGAATGAGAAAGAGATCGGCGCTTTGGCGTAATACAATACATCACTATTTTCATCATGATTAATGCATATACGCTTATCTTAGAATTTCATCTTCTGAGAAGAAACAACTCACGTTGAAGAATCATTATTAATGTGCTATTATGATTGGCGAATGTCACTCTTCTCTCTCTGACGGAGGCCTGCCACCGGCACTCCGCTTTACGATTGTCGCTTTGATAGAATGACGCGTTAGCCTCAAACTTAGCTTGATCCACAGAGGAGGAGTCACTTATTATCCAGTAGAGACGTCGGAATACGATGCAACATTGGAGATTGAGCTAACAAAAGTATCTCATTATTTTTAGTCTCAATAGATCCATTAGATATTGGTCCGTTCAACTGGTTCCCACCCGCAGCTCATGATAACGCCTACGACAGTTTGATACCCGTGATATGACACCGAAATCTGTGAAAGGGAAGCATTGCTGCATATCATTTGGCTTCTTTTCCAGATTCATGACGTACCGAAATTTGATGATGATTTCCGATGAGCAATTGCTTCCAATGACCAAAGATGATGGTGATAGGTCAGACTTTATAGGCGCTAATCGCCGGTGGTTTAACAGACTTATTTGATCACTATTGCAGACCATGATCCCAGACGCCTGATTGGCATTTTCCACTCACCACCCACAATTAATAACAGATTTGAGTATGAGTTGTAATACGTGGCTGAGACCATGCTGATTCAAGATTAAATGTACTGGAGATCCAAGGGCTAGATTCCAACTTAGTTATACAACATAACCCAAGGTATCTGGAGGACTCGAGATGAGAAGTCAAGCCCTACCATGCTGTACTAAACCTACCGGGTTGCCGATTTGACGAGCCGAGATATATACATCTCGCCTAGGGCGTAGGAACTGTCACTATACGGGGCCACCTTAGCTTCGTGGTCGAGATTCCTACGAGAGTGACTAGAGACCCTACTAATGAGACTGAGGTCCGCACCACACTGCATAATGAGATATTGAGAATCGTGGGATGATACAACATGGTATCATGATATTTTATGAGTTTCATCATGTGTTTACCTTGAAATGCCCACAACTAAGGATAGGAGAGCACTGAGAGACACACACCGATTTGTTATTTGGCGTGGAATGCCCTTTATAGGAGATCAATTACGCCTATTATTATGTCCGACCGCGCCCGCAAATCGAGTGATGAGGTTTATGCCGGAGATTCAGGTCTACACATGGGAGGCCACATGCTGAGCCGTAAGATCATGAGGATCGGTTACTTTGTTAACTATGGAGATAGATTGTCGCTGGGCCAGAGAGAGATGTCAGTGAGGTGTCAAATGCACTGAGACTTGATGCACGTGCCACCTTCTCAGCTGCGTATGCACTACATCCCTCGGGTCGTTCAAGATGGGTATTGATATTTATTGGGAAGATCTCACCAAGCTCCTGGGGCATGAGTACATCCCGTGGCTATTGATTATTTCACTAAGTGGGTGGAAGCTTACTTTGCGCCGGATCACTGTTCTACTAGAGTGGCCACCATCAAATCGCACATTATCTACCAACATGGGTCCTCATGAGTTGATCACAGATAGAGGAGCACCTTTTAGAGGCGAAGTGGATACACTAGTCCAAGGGTATGGTATTCAGCATCATCGATGTTCTGCATATAGGACACAAACTAATGGGGCAGCGACGTTAAATAAATATATCAAGAGGATTTTGAGAAAGATGCATTGAGACTTCTGTGGATTGGTCGAGAATCTCCCTTTCGTGACAAAGTTTATCGCATCTTTTCGCACTTCAATCAACTACACCTTAAAAATGGAACAATATGCAATTATCAGGGTTCATGATAAAAATTTAGAATTGCTCGCTTCAAATTTCACCTATCACATACGAATCCCCATTCAAATACAAAGAAGTGCCCAAATGTGCAATCGAAAGTGAAACAAGAAATGAAGCAACTTTTAGAGCAAAAAAGTAAAGCAAAAGCGAAAAATGCTATGGATATGGAAGAAATTCGAGCAGAATTACGAGGCACAATGGGAGGAAGACATCAAACTATCATTGATGATGATGAGGAGGAGGAGGAGGGTGACGAGGATGTATATATGTATCCGACTGATATGCACCCTGATGAATGAAATTAATACCGAGAACCGCATATTAAAAAACTAGTGAATGGAATCGAGAACAAAGCAAGATTGCGAGGCGAGAAAATAGGTAAATCTTTTGTATCTAATTCATTTTTCACATTAATTGTGTATAAAAGAATGTAATTAGATTTTTTTTTTGTATAATTGCACATGCAAGGCTTCATAACCAGTGATCCATCAAGATGTATGTAAAGATCACAAAGTGTTCTAAGATACTGACCCATCACCGCTAATCAGATTGTCATTGTACAAGTCTCTACCAGACAAAAGTCAAAAAAATATGTTCGAAGGTGGTTTAACTGGCGAAACAATGGATGATTGATTACCAAGTTTTTCATATACGTAAAGTTGCTCCACCTCAAAAAGTTTTACTCACACCTTTAAGAACATGATTATTGGTGCACAAGAAGCAGATTTGTCTAATTGTCTAATATGTTTTAATAATGACATTACTATCTTAAAATTATGATTGCAAATTGGCAACCATTATCAACTTTCCATTAATTATATATGTAGGGATGGGCATCGAACCACTATCTCTATATGAAATCAAAAAAAAGTACTTTGAAATAGAGTATAAAGACATGGAAGCTTATGTCAACATACAAAGAGAGAAATAGAGGACATATGGATGCACAATCATGTGCAATGGATCGACCGGACCAACCAAATTGAGCACAATTTATTTTCTGGCAGATATTCAAAAGGACGCACAATTCTTCTAAAATATGTTGATGCATCGATAAGATTAAAAACAATACATATATGGTTTGTTGAAGGACGTGATCAAGGAAGTTTATATTAAAAACGCGATTTAAATCAGGAATAAATAATGGATTAGCATTTGTGAAAGCGGGAAAGTTGTTGATGATGAAATACAATTTGTATTAGACTCCATGTGCAGCACAATGCATTGATTTAATGTTTGATGACATTGGTAAAAGGGATAGTGTTGCTTAGTTGATCATGAATTCTTGAAAGATAACCAACTTCATCTACAATCATGGTTGGTTGCTTGCAAAAATGTGAAAGGTTTGTGGTGGAGATATCGTGAGTCTTGGAGCAACAAGATTTGCAACAAACTATATCACCGTTGACAATCTTCTAAAAAAGATGGTTGATTTGAAGAAAGTCTTTATTAGTGATGAATAGACATCTCACATGCTTAGCCGAACAAAATTTGGACATAAGGTCGAAGTACTATGTTTGATAATGAATATCAGAGAAGTGACAAGCTAGTATCCATTCATTTGGTATGCATACGCTGCTTTTACTTGTTGATTCAGAAGTCGTCCAAACCTTGCCATTTGTCTACGAGTTGATTCAACTGATGAAGGAAAATTTAAATCAACTCAAAGCTAAAGAGTGGGTGAAACATATCATCACAGATCGTTGTGATAGAACCCTTAAACATCCTCTTCATGCAGTAGGTATTTAATTAATATTCTCTTCACCGATATTCACATTTAATAATATTATGTTTCTATTACACTTACTAATTTTCAATAACAATTGCAATTGTAAAACCCGTGAAAAATTTAAATTAAATTTTTTTAAGAATACAAACTAAGTAATTTGTCGGAATAGTCCCTAGAGGAAAAGCCAGGATTTTTCTAGATCTCGATGACAAAATGGATTCCACCATCGAATTGCCTCCTTGAAATCTAGCTACCTGGCCGAATTTCGACATTTTGAGACAATCGGGAATTTTACATTTTCGGTACACTGGTGTCAGAAAGGATTACATGGCATAATCATGTGGATGCCATATAGAACTTTAAGGGAGTGACATACAAGGAGCTAAGGTGGCTCACTGAATAAATGGCTCACACTAAGCCATGCGGTTACACGACGAATAAAAGGAAAATAAAAATGTTAAAAATAAGCGAAGAAAAACATGGTGATGACATATGGCATGGAGGAAAGTGGGGAAGCTTCACTTTTTGACAAATTCGCATGGATGTATGATCAAATAGAAAGAGAGGATAAATGAGAAACAAGAGAAAAGAGTTATAAGAGAAAATGAGAAGAAAAGAGGAAAGCGGAAAATGAGGATGGAAAACGAGAGAGGAACAAACATGAAGAAAGTGGGAATTCGGTGGGATAAGGAAGGAAAGGAAGGGAAACATGGGGAGAAAAACAAAAACAAACAAGGAAGGAGAGAGAGGAAAAACGGATAGAGAGAGAGAGAGGAAGAAAGAAAGAGAAAGAAAATAGGGATTTTCCCGACTTTTTGACGGTCGAAACTCGACGGTCCGAGAAGAAAATTCAATCCACTCATTGCGCGCTACACATGCAAGTATTTCCTGCACCTAGAGTTTCACTAAACTCCAATATAGCAATTTTCCTACTCTACTATTTTCTAGCCTAAAGGCAATTTAATGGCATGGGCATTCTTTGGGGCCGCACCGATCAAGATGATTTAGTCCCGCATTTCGGACTAATATCGGAAATTCGATTGGTTCCGGCAGCAACCGTGATCGGGCCGGCGCTTGGTTTAACTCGTGACTACGCCTTCTCGTTTTGTTGAGTTTTTCATCATTGTAATGTGTTAATATCGGAACCAAAACATTCATAATCGTGAATGTGACCAAGAGGTGCCCCGTTTTTATATGAGTCCGGTGATTTGGGCCACTTTGTGTGTTATTGTTGGGAAAATAAATAACATGCTATTATGTGTAAAAGCATGTTAATATATATTTGCTTGATGTATTAACATGAAAATTAGAAAATGGAAATTATATGTAGGAAATATAATTATCCTGAATTTATAAATGTTGCATGTGGCTCTTATTAGTATGTAGCATGACTTCGCATGAAATGGTTATGATCAGATTATATTCATGGTCACATCGCTATTTAGCCCAAAAGTGGTGCATGGTAATCGTTATTCACCATTCTTAGAATGTGTGGTGAGCTCCTGGAACAGACAACGCCTAAAATCGAGACTCACGATTGTATAAAAACAATAATAATAATAAATCCATGTGTGTTCGGGGCGGCTAAAGACGGGGCGTATCCCCAAGGTGAAAAACCCAAATTTTATTCTCTTGGTCGACATATGTATCCAATGATGAAAGTTCGTGAAAGTGTTGAGTGGCGCTATGGCCGCCGCTGGCGGACCCACCCGCAGAACCCAAATAAACACACGAGATTTGATAAAATTTAAATGAATATCAAAGAGTTGTCCAACGGGTTAAGTCATCGGGTGAAACACCATTTCACACTTGGCTATGCGGTGAAGAGGGAGCCTGCTAGACTCGTGCCAGAGCATAAGGCGTCCCATCTCATGCATGACATAATATTCCATATAGATTTGCATTATTTATATGGAATGTGATTGATGTTTTACGTGACACCATCGTACGCGCATTTTGCTTTTGAAGCCACTCTTATAGAGAATTTTCTAATGGCATTACTCACCTGCTGTAGGACCCCCTTCGTGATATATGGAGTGTACAAGGAGACGGCTCCTGCAAGGAGGCCAGTCGTGATCGCGAAGGAGGTCGCACATGTGGCCTTGGAGTAACATTTTTGTAAAGTGTTTTGTATAAAAGGATTTTTATAAAATTCGACTATTGTGCGGCCACGGTATGTAATTTTGGTGCAGGGCCATTATCGACCCCTACGCATCGTAATTATTCATTTTCTTTCTATATCAGGACTTAAACAAGGAATGAATGTGTCCCGGTGAAGGGACGTATGGAAGTGGTGCCGAGTAACTCGGTGTCCATGGGAAGTTGGTACTGGTTCGGTACCAAGACTTAGGTGTAAGACGACATAACACGTAAATTTCATGTTAACGAGCTGTCACGGGACAAATTTTGAAATCAAAGGCCACAAGAATATTAGTTACTATCTAAATTCCCAAAATTTCAAATATAGACATGGGAGCTTGTTGCACTATGAGCTAGTTTAACCCGTTTCATGACGTTTGAATTAGATCCTAATGTTGAAGGCCTTGCAATTTTGAAAATTAGGTAAATTAATGAGCTTCAATTTAATTTAATTGATTCAATTTATTCTATTGATTTTATTTTTTAGATATTTTGACATTTTGAACTCACAATGTTATACTTATATGGCTAAACATGATTTGGTGATCGAAAGTAGTAATAGCCTCAAGATCAAAATGGTTCTAGTGAGTGTTAATTCTCATTAAAGTGAAGTTCATAACTATTTCTGTTGAGCTATATGTTTAAATATAAGTAGTTTTTATTGTGCTCAGCCTGGTGTTTTTTAAAGCAAATCACGTTTCATGATCAAGAATTAAGTCTTTAAAGGTCTTTCCCCAAAATAACACTACTGTGGGGCCAGGAGAGTAAATTGAGCAAGGAGGCTGTCGGTCCTGATGTCAAATAAAAATCACCCCAAGCTCCAAATACTCTGTTTCAGCAAGGCCATGTTCAAAGGTACTTGAGCAGGAAAGTGGGACGATGTGTGCCAAAAATATTTTTTCTCATTTACTCTGAGATTTCGCAGAGTTTGGTGAAGAGAGAATCAACTATTCCAATGGGTTAGATATCTCCATTTATATGATGAAGATGGAAATCCTGATCCACAAATTACTGCACATGTTTGAGAAGCAGGTGTTGATGTTGAGCGGGTTTTATCTGAAGAAGTTCATAATGAAAGTTTTAGTCAAGACCCGAGGGACTCATTTTATCGTTATTACTCGACTTCTTGATTCGAAGTGTTAAACATAGTAGTAGACCAATTTCTTTGCTAGTACTTCTACTACATGTTATGATGGCTCAAGAGCAGAGAAAATCTCAATTATGGTAAGAATATTGGAAATTATGGTGGGGAGGTTGTGCATCCATAACAAAGTCAATATCCATTAAGCCCATTCATCATGAAGATGATTTCACACATGCCATAAGATGAAGCACTATAGGTATAGTGAGAATGGCCTGTATTTGAGTCATTGGAAAGTTTGGGATAGAGGAAGACAACGGCGAAGACACCATATAACGAGGATTCGTTTTTTGGCTGGGCTACTCCACGAGTATTGGGACTTCATTCAAGAGATTCACATCGAACTAAGTGCGCAACATATTTCTTCCTTATGCAATGAGTTATACTAATCTTCTTCACATCCTTCAGTTCCATTAAGTTAATACGGAATGATTAACTATCCCTTACGATCCACAAATGTCATTCCAAATCTATATCAAATGCAAAATGCTGATTTCAAATGGCGCGAACTCAGCTCCTATCCACGAGAGGTCGCTGCAGGACCAAGACATTTACGCATTTATTAATGCTCGGGGTTACTAATCAATATTATCAAACACCACTGCCTTGCATGCATTGTCTTCAATAATATGAGATACATTCATCAAATAAACGTAATGTAGCCACACCTGGCCTTCATTTTCGCTTAAAAGACTATCAGAATATAATTTCGATAAATTATAGTAATGTAATATCGCCTTCAACAAAGGTATGTTTTCTTATTTGTCTACTTTTAAGGAAAATGCAATGAAATTAAGAAAATAGAAATGAGAAGTAGAGGTAAGGAAAAAAGAATGAAGCAATCTCACTTTTTTTGTTTTCCAACTCATTATATTTATTTTAAAAATAAATAATTTAAACCTATGTAAATTTGTAAATAATTTTATTTATATTTAATTTTCGATGTTTATGATTTTTTATCACGCAAATCAAGTACAAGAAATCATTTTTAACATTTGTGAGGCTTTTAACCAAAACAATCGAAAAGAATAAAAACAACGTATTAAAAACTGGATCGTATCGTCCAACTAGACAATCAATCGGGAATCAATTGATGAACCGTGTGTGAACTGCCCAATTTGATCGATTGGGGCTAAACCGAGTGGTCTTAGGTGTTTTTTGATTTCAAGCCTATACCTAAACCTTCAAAAGCCTAAAACCAGTCTAGACCAAACTTAAACAGAAGGGCCACGACGCTCATGTGGCAGCTGTTGGCCCACAAACACAAGAGCCAATGCTCGAGTCTGTGGTCACCCACATATTTGAAGCCCTCAACAGTTTAACTCTTTACCTATATATATATATATATATATATATATATATATATATATATATATATATATATTATTTATTGGCAGAAGGGCCATGACGCCCATGTGGTAGCTGTTGGCCCATAAACACAAGAGCCAATGCTCGAGTCTATGGTCACCCACATATTTGAAGCCCTCAACAGTTTAACTCTTTTATATCCGGATACTTTATATATTTTTAATTTATTTAATATTTATATTGATATATTAAAATAATAAAATTGATTTGAATCAACAAAAATTCTATGGGTCCAATTGACTCCTATTTTTATTTATTTATTTATCTTTATTTTTACTTTCATATTTCATTCCCTTTCTCTTTATTTTCTCTCTCCCCTAAAATTTTAAGAAAGAAACGTAGCCAAATCTTGAAAAGGCTATGTTTAATACATTTAATTTCGTGGGTACACAACAAATGCTAGATTGCTAGTAAAACAACAAGACAACAAAAGTACAAATCGAACAGCTAGCTGAAAAAGACTCACTGCTCCTTTTCTTCCCTCCCCGTAGGGGAGTTCTAGTTCTTGTAATTTATCTATCATTAATCTAATTTTCAAACTTCCATTTAATACTGCCAACGACATATAGCTCATGGGATTCAGCACCTTTTACCCAGTATTAACTTCGTACCAGGCAGCGGAGGAGTTAGAAATCAATGCGGGGAATATTAAGTTAAAGAAAATTTTCCAAATCTAATAGCTCTAAGCCTCATTTCAAGGATATACCGCTGATGAGATTTCATGGGGAAAAATATGTACACGTACATTGATACAAAAAGTACAAGGAGATTAGTGGTCAAGCCAAAGTCCTTACACAAGGCATTTGACTCTAAAAAGTCTACTGGGCTGAAAAGCAATGTAGATAAAATGCGAAAGAAAATCATGACCAAACTTTATTTTTATTTGTTCGCTTTCTATTATTATATGAATTTACTCAAAAATAAAATTTATATCAAATTATGAAGAATTTTAATTATATTTAATTTTTTTATATTATTTATGGTAAACCAAACAGAACACCATTTTTTTTACTATTTCTTTTTCTTTTCCTAAAACCTTTGGAGTTCTAAACCAAAGATGTCCTTGATCCTCTGGTAACCGGATGGTGTAGGAGGTAAATAAATACCTGAATTTTGGTAAAGAAAATCTTCACTATCTTTATACCATTAAATTGTGTGTCCCTCCTCATCTTTCTATACATACCATACAAGATAGGGAGTATTGATCCTGTGCTTCGTCAAGAACAGAAAATGGACTACACAACTTTTTTGCTTTTGCTTTCCTTTGTATGGACATGCATTCATCTCCTAAAACTCAGTCTCATTCGCCCGAAACCTGGCACCGCCAGCCTGTTAGCCAATTATGCGCCTCGGCCCCACTTCTAGCATTCTCAAATATATATAAATTATAAATTTATAATAAATATAATTTATTATACGAATCCGCTTTTATAATAAATATAATTTATTATATTTAATCTGCTATTTAAGTAATAAATATAATTTATTATATTTAACGCTATTCCTCGCACGTAATTCGCCACTGCCAGCCTTTTTCATACATTTTTGCAATACGTAATAAAGAGGCAGCACTTTTCTGATTTTCTGCTTTTTTTCTGTCAGTTTCAAGATTCAGCTTCTCCACGCCTCGATTTATCGCGCCACACACATCCACATACCACCCCGAGGATGTGATCCCAAGACCGGACGCCGCGTATCACGCGATCCTGCAGATTACCTGCATCGCTGGTCATGGTCGCTGGCCGCAGATCCGACTTCACTGGCAGATCGGCTTCACGCATTACCGATCTGTGTTTCACGACGAATCGCAAATCTACATAGAATTTTATTTAATATCAATTTAGAGCACAAATACAGACGCTTAATCATATCACAGATCCACGCCTACTGCCAGGTTTTTCCTTCAATCGCATCGTAAGATGCTACGATTGGGGACATGCCAGATTCCAGATTCACAATGCAATGAATTTTGACGTTGATTTAAGATATCTACACTCCAAAAAGTTCTATTTCACAGCCAGACGCATGATTAGATCCTCGTTAATTTTATGATTTTGTCTGCTTAAATCTGATTGTATTATTTTGTAACGGTTTTGCCCCAGATCCACAGATTGAATGTAATAATTTTTTGGGGCTTGTACTGTGAGGCCGGTCATAAGATCGTGCCTCTTCCTGCTAATATTTATTATTTACATTTTTTTAATTAAAATAGTTGCAATTTTAAATTTCAAATCCTCAGAAATCATACACCCTTCATTATTTGGGAAAGCCTATAAGATCCTGACACCATCTCGTAACGACCAATCGTGAAACGTTAGAGTAGAGGAGGAGACGCGTCGGACGATCTACGGCAAGCCCGAGAAACGGTCGTCACGCCTACACGCGCCGCGGGAAGCCGCGCACCCTCACTGATACTGGCCGCGCAGGCGCGCAGCCTAAGCTAAGAGCTACTCCTACACGCAGCCACGTGTACCGTGGTCTTCCCGGGGCCGGTTTTTGATTCGTGGACTCACGGACCTACTACTCCTTCAAATTGGGGACACGTTAGTGGTTTGCGCTTTAATTTATTTTAGTTTTGTACTTTATGCCTCAGAAACTGTACAATCGCTAAGAACCTTGTGGGAGAATTTGTAATAGGCCCACTTTACTTTTTATAAACCACGGATTAGGTTATTTAATTAATGCTTTTGTGAATGGTTTAAATTATATGCTTATAACATGTTTTATGTGATAACATGCCATATGTAATAAAGTACGCCATATAAATTCGCATCAACGATAATTATACGCAAGATAACAATTATTATGATTCTATTATCTAGTTTAATAATTATTATGGAAAAATTATTTTATTTTTTTGAAATAATTTTAGAAAATCCCTATTATTTAAAAATATTGAATGGTGAAGGTTTTAAATTTAATTTAATTAATTTTAAACCTAAGGGTTTCCATTGTGGGTCTAATAATAAATGATCATGTGATGCCCCAAACGATAAACATGGTTGGATTTTATTGGATTAGACTCTTCAATTAAGTTTCAAAATTTTACTGCGATTGTTCGGCCCAACGCCGGCAATCTTGGATATTAAAGATAATTTTGAAATTAAAACAATGGTTAAAAAACATTCAAACTTAATTTAATTATTACCCTCCCAACGAGCTATGATATTTTATTAAGTGCCCAAAGCTTTGAAACAATTGTAGTTGAAACGATTAAGGTGTATTATCTGGTGAAGCCTGTCACACATGATTTAAGAATCTCGCTGCGACCCTCATCTTTCCCGAACCAACTTAGTAGGATACTAATCATTTCACGATCAAATTTAATTGTTATAAATATCTGCCTAACGTAAGTGTTTATAATGGAAACTAAATAATCATATAATAAACGTAAAATAGCTGGGATTAACTAAATTTTAAGATTATGTTTATTGTAAGATATTACGCTTAATACTAAATGGGTATTTTTTCGTAAAACTAGCATCATTTAACCCACTTGCAACATTTTCGAGTCGTGTTTCAACACATTCGGGAAATAATTATAAATTAATGGAAAATCAACTCAGACATTGTTCTCGATTTGAAAATCAAGTTTGTCCTAATCCACACCAAAGCCTTCAATGAGCTCAAGAAGAAACGTGATTCGACCAAGTCGTAAAAGACCATGGTGACCGACATGAATATATCAAGCCACGCTATATTCTCACAAAGGCTGCTTAGTCATTTGAAAGGACAGAGACTGGATCTTGAGAGCTTGAGCGTAAAACGATCCGCACTCGAGCAAGATGTTTTCGCACAATCAACAAGCTTCTTAAGCGCAGTCATAGCTTAGGCTATAATGAACACTAGAATGACTGAGGAAGTGTGAGGATTGTCAAAACGACGTCACATCTCAATCGTTCAAGTGTCGGGATGAAGACGGAGCAGCGTCCCAAATCGATTTCATTTGAATCCCTACCCGATCGCTTTACTCGCTTAAAGTTAATTTATAATATGAACAAGATGGATCTAACTCCTACAGAGCTGATGATGAACTTGAAAGGCCGAAAGGGCTTTCTGAAAAGTCAGCGGTTCATATGGATCGAGGGTTCTACTTTCAAGCCCCGTGCGGAAACCTAAGGGAAAGAATGCTAACAAAGCAGGCTGGGCCAGTACCAAGTAATTAACCACCGCTTATGAAGGTGCCGGTGCGCTTCAAGTGCTGGCTGTATGGTCACCGAAGCGTAATTGCCCTCGATTACAAAAAGCAAGGTAATGGGTAATTTAAATGTGGTCAGGCTTGTTTAAGGGAGAATTATAATGATAAATGGATCATTGATTCGTGATTACTAACCATGTCTCTGCTACTCTTTGCAAAGGTCGTATAAACTAGCTTCGTCGACAGAACGTAGGTTTTATACTGAAATGAGAATATGTCTAAAGCATTAGGACAAGTAGAATTATTTTTCAATAATGATAGACTTTATGTTTAGTAGACTGCTTATATGTGGGTCGGGATTTTTAAAAGGAATTTAATTTCGTTAGTTGTTTATTCAACAAGGTTTAATAAAGGAATTTAATTCCTTTATTACAATAAGAAGTTCAACTTCGCTTATTTGTACTCTGGGTGATTTGATAGATGGTCTTTTATTATTTAAGTCCTAAGGTCCTATGATGTTTTAATTCATCAAATTGTTGATAAGCATGATCACCTAGCCAAGAAAAGGAAAGTTTCAAATGAAACGTACCTTATTTGGCGATTAGGTCATATTAATCCTAATAGGACTATGGTTTGCAAAAGTGGGATCTTAACTCCCTTTTTTTTTTTTTAAGTAGACTTTGAACCTATACCAGTATGTGAATCTTGCTTGGAAGGTAAATGACCAAAAGGCCCTTTAAAGCCAAGCGATATCAAGAACTAAAACCGCCGGAATTGGTGCATACTGATGTGCGGACCAATAAATGTCCAAGCCGAGGAGGGTATGAGTATTTTGTCACCTTTTACGTATGACTACCTCCAAGATATTTACATATTTACCCACTGCGCCAAAAGTCCGAAAACTTTCTACTAAATTTCTCGAGAGCATAAGGCCGAGGCAGTAAAAAGCAATTGGGACTCCATATCAAAGAGCCTTGGCCCGAATTATCAGGTGGTGAATACCTATCCGGAGAGAGTTTAAGTCTTACTTGACTCAAGAGGGATAGTCACAACTATCAAGACTCTCGGGAATACCCGAAGAAACGGAGTTTAAAGAAGAAATGTAACTCTTCAGATATGGTGAGGTCAATGCTTAGTTATTCATCTCTACTCATATCGCTGGATATGCCATAGAAACCGCAATGTATCTTCGAATTTAGTTCCTTCTAAAACTGCTCCTAAGACACCACAGACCAGGAAAGGGCGCAGTTTAGTTTAGCCATATCCGAATATGGGTGCTCCCCGCACATGTCTTAAGAAAGGATCCAAATAAGTCGAATCGCGTGCTTTGAGGTGGTTTGCATGCTTGTCAAGCTACCCTAAAGGAATCCAGAGGTGGACTATTTTAGATAGTCCTTCTGATAAAAGGTTATCAGAGTACTCACGCAACTTTTTGGAGGAAGACTATATAAGCAATTTCAAACCCAAGAGTAAAAATAACACCTCGAGGAGCTTGACTCGCCTCAAGAACAACCGAACTACCTCAAAGGTCTTGCTCTAATACCACCGATTCCTATGCATGTTCAAAGAGGAAAATGTACCAGGTGAACAAGCACAAAAATCCAAAGGAACAAGATCCAATACATGTGGAACTGAACTTAAGAGCCGCATACAAGAGAACTAAGACTTTACAGCTCGTAACAATGAACCACAACTGAGCTTCACAGAGGATAGAGTAAGGCTGAAGCCCCATGAGATATGTCTCAGCGAGTCTTACCAAGTTATTGCTATCGACAAAGTGGAAGATGATCCCATCAATTACAAAGAAGCAATCGAAGATGTGGATGCTGTGGCCAGGAGTGGCAAAAGCCATGGACCGCGGAAGGAATCTATGTATTCCAATCTCGGGCCGTCTCTGTAGAGGCACCCAAAGGTAAAACCAATGTGGTGTAAGTGGATTTACAAGAGAAAAAGAGGATCGATGGGGAAGGTAAACCTTCAAAAGCTAGATTGGTGGCAAAGGCTATACCCCAAAAAGAGGGATAGATTATGAAGAAACCTGGCGCAGCTACATGCTAAATCTATCCCGATTCTTTTAGCTGTGAAGGTTAGTCTCGACATTTAGATTCGCAGATGGATGTCAAAATGTACTTTTAAATGGCAATTTAAATGAGGACATCTACATGCAAAGAACTGTAAGGGTTCAAAGCTAAAGGCAAGAACACATGGTATGCAAGCTGCAAAGGTCCACGGGCGGACTTAAGCAAGCATCCGCATCATGAACGACTGGGGTTTGATCGTGCCTACTTCTTTTGGTTTTCGAGAAGCCCCGATGAACCTCAGGTTTACAAAAGAATCCAAGCACATGCAGTTTTTCTAGTCTCTTACGTAGATGACATATATTGTTAATCTAAACGACAAACAAGTGTTGTCGTAAAGATCGGGTCGCATAAACAGCTTGATATGAAAGACTCGAGAAGCCAACTATATTCTCCTGAATCAAACTTATACGAGACCGTAAGAATAAGTTGTCGCACTATCTCAAGCCTCTTATATCGATAAAATTCTTGTCGTTTAACATGGAAAATTCCAAAATGATCCTTACTCCTTTGCATACTGACCATCTTTCTACGAAAGAATCACCAAAACTCCCGAGCGTAAAGAAGAACGTATGAGTAGGATACCTTATGCCTCTGTAGGTGTTTCCATGTATGCCATGCTATGTACCAGCCAGAGATCTGTTACGAAGGATTGTGCTTCCAGATCAACTGATCCCTGAAGAACATCAGATTGCAAAGAAAGCACATACTTAAGTATCTAAGGAGAACAAGAGATTATATGCTAGTATATTCCAAGGGGGAGTTTAGAAACCATTGGTTTCACGCACTCGTAGACTTCCAAGGATATCGACCAAGGAAATCTACCTCTCGGGTTATGTGTTTACACTATATGGTGGAGCCGTCTGTCGAGGAGCATTAAACAGACGTAGCAGATTCCACCACGGTTTAACATGTTGTTGCTCGAGGCAAACATGAAGCCGTGTGGTCAAGAAGTTCATTATGGACTTTCAGTGATAACAAGTATAGGTCGGCCTTATTACCCCCATCAGGATAACAAAGTGGGGCCGTAGCACACCAAAGAACCAAGGCATCACAAGAAACAAAAACACATCGAGAGGAAGTACCACTTTGATCCTGAGACATCATCAGAGCGAGGAGACACAATGGTTACCAAAATAGCGCCGAGGAAAACCCACGGACACCACAGCGCCAATTGCTCAAGTTTTGAAAGACATGTGTATTCTATGGGTGTTAGGAGATTACCGACTTATTTTGTAGACTAGTGGGAGTTTTTTATTCAAAGCTTGTAGCAAGACAAATAAAATTATTGTATTTTTCCGTGTTAATAAAATTTCAATGAGGTATTAATTTCCACTAAAAATAATTAGTATTTTTCGTGATAAGGTCCGATTAATTATGCAAAGATATGGTCATATGGATACGTCCGCGGAAGACATGATCATAAGTTCTCATAATTAATGAATAAGATCACGCTTATCGTCAAAGTTGGACGCTTTATTTAGGACTGCACATTTTTTATGAAATAACTGCCTTGGTTATTATAAAATATTGCGCAGCATTATGTTTGCATTGATAGGACTAAAGAAATATTTGATTAGTTAATTCTCGTGAAAGGAATTAAATCTCAAGCATTTGATTATTATTTTTCTCCCAATCCCGAGTTTATATTTTTAAATGCAGGAATCACTAATTATCTACTGAATTGTCAATATGCGAGGCCTATTTCTACTACAATACTCAAGCATTTGGGGAATCTACTTGTTTGCACCACGCATTTATGAAATAAAACAAAAATGAAATTGTATGAAATATCCTTCGATATGTTTCTAAGATTGATGTAATCAACACGGTCAAGGCATTCCATCCATTAGAGAAACTGTTAAATCAAGAGATTAAAATAATTAATTGATGACAGAAATATAATCAATTAATTATCATATTTATGGCGGAGCTATATCAAGAATTCGAACTATGTAATACAAAAGTTGAGTTACATGGTTTTGGGCCATGCCAGCCAGATCAAGCGTGCCAGCTTTATCAAGGCTAATTATGCGCTCGGGTCCCACTTAAAAGATTCTCAAATATATGTATAAATTATAAATTTATAATAAATATAATTTATTATATGAATGTGTTTTAAGTAATAAATATAATTTATTATATTTAATCTGCTATTTATAATAAATATAATTTATTATATGAACAAATTTATTCCTGATGTAATTTGGCCAGCGTTTTCTTTCAGCTTTTTTCATACATTTGAATACGTAATAAAGAGCAGTGCCACTTTTTCTATTCTTTCGCTTTTCTGCGCTCTAAGATCTCAGCCACGCCCGATTCATTGTGCCCACACACATCCATTCACCACCCCGAGGATAGATCCTAAGATCGAACTACGCAGATTACCGATCCAGACGGACGGCCAGATCGCTGGTCATGCGGCCGCTGTCGTAGATCCGACGCAGACGGGCCACGCTACCGATCTAAGCCTGGGGCTTCGACGACCGCAAATCTACATGCGTGACTCGATTAATATCAATTTTGATTATAGCCAGACGTTTAATCATATCATAGATCCACGCTCGCAGAGCTTTTTCCTTCCACAAATTTCCTCCGCCCCGCCATTGCCGATCATTGGCAACATCCTCCAGTCCTCGGGATAAACCCCACCAATCTCTCGCAAATCTCACTAAACTTACGGCCCTGTAATGTCTTAATGCTTGAAGTGTTTTAACCATAGTCATTTCCTCTCCAGAATCTGCAAAAGAAGTCTTAAACAGATACGATCGATCATTCTCCGGCCGAACCGTCCCGGACGCCGCCAGAGTTCATAACCATCATGAATCTTCTGTGGCATGGCTTCCAGCATCTTCTCAGTGGCGAAAGATTCGGAAAATATTCTCTACGCAGTTGTTTTCAGTGCAGCAACTGGATGCTACTCCAAACCTGGGTGAGAAAATCATGCAGGAACTTGACCATGTTGGAGAATGTCAGGTAGGGGTTGCGCCGTAGATATTTGGCGGCGCAGCCTTTACAGCGAGCCTAATTTTTTATCAAAACAATTATTTCGTTAATTTGGCTCATGGTCATGATTCTGATTTTTCACAAGAGTTTAAGGAAGTTGTGTGCGGCATGATGGAAGGACTTGGGAGGCCTAACCTGCGAATTATTTCCGACTCTTAGGATTGATTGACCCACAAGGTATTCCGGCGGAAAATGAATGTTTATTTTGGATAAATTGTTTGATATTTTTAATGTATAATCAGTGAAAGGCTGAAATATTCAAAAGTCACATCGACAAGGCGATGTACTGATGCCCTCTCAATCTCACAAAGGAGAATAACTTTGAGTTGAGCTGCAATGACATAAAGATTACGTTTGTGGGTAACAAACACATCTCACTCACTTTCTTTGTTAAATTTTATCCATTTGCTTCTAGTGGGTAACACGTCTTCACTCACTTTGTTTGTTAAATTTTATAAATTACCCTTCAAATGACTACGTAATTGAAATTATTGAACCCATGCCACTAAGATATAGGTATACCAAATCTAAGCACGTCCATACAGCTGGGCTGGTGTCCTGCACTTAACAGAGATTCCCAAAAATTCGTAGTACAAACTTTTGGGGTCCGGTCCAACAAAATTGTCAATCCAACTCTAACAGCTTATGTAGAAAACATTAGTAAGTGCAAATTGGAAAATATGATTAACGAAATCTTAACTCTAACACTTCTTTCATGATCAGGACTTTGTTGCTGGAACTGATACCACTTCAATCACAGCAGAGGCAATGGCAGAGTTACTACGCCACCTGAAACAATCGAAAAGCTCAAAGAGATTTGGGAAGTCATTGGGAAAGGTGGGATAGTTCAAGAATCAGACATCTCAAAGCTTCCTTATTTACAGTCCGTAGTCAAAGAAACCTTCCGGTTGCACCCAGCAGGCCCACTGCTAATTCCCCATAAAGCTGAAACTGATGTAGAACTATGCGGATTCACAGTTCCAAAGAACTCACAAGTACTAGTTAATGCATGGGTAATTGGTCGAGATTCAGCTAATTTGGCTGAACTCCAGATGAATTCATGCCCGAGAGGTTTTTAGAGTGTGAGATTGATGTGAAAGGCCGAGACTTTGAGTTGATTCCTTTTGGTGCTGGAAGAAGAATATGTCCAGGAATGTCATTAGCTCATAGGATGGTGCATCTGATGTTGGCCTCTCTTCTTCATTCCCATGGTTGGAAGCTTGAAGATGGGGTGGGACCAGAAAATTTGGACATGAGTGAGAAGTTTGGGCTTACATTGAAGAAGACACAACCCTATGGGCTATTCCCATCAAAGTCTAATTGTATTTTAATGGTTCCATCGTGGGATAATTTTAATCTTAAATGTAGTTTTCTATAGTACTTCCCAAATCCCCTTCTAATCATTCAATTTCCTTGCAATATGCATTATCGGGTTATTCTTTACCAAATCCCTTGACACCTTCTCTTTCTATGAATTTATTTTTTCAAAAGCCAAGGTTCCACATGATACGAATTTTATTTTATTTTTTCACGATTTCATTTCTGGCCACAAGATTTTTGGCCATGGCTACTCATTGCAACATTTTATTTACAGATAAGGCGATTCTGACGAAAGAAAACATATTTGATCAACAAAGACAACAAATCAAATTATTGACACAATATATACGCTGGCAGTTCTAAGCTCATACGTATTTTAAGAACTATGTTGTTATCAAATTTGTTGTTTGATTTATTAAGGTTTTAACCTATCTACAATTTCATCCTATATGGTTTTTAAAAAATTTGTATATGTATTTGTGTCGATGTATTTCTATTTTGAATCAAAAAAATATTTGACATCCAAATAAATTTTTCATGGTGATAAGTATATATAATTAGTCAATAATGCATATCTCATGTCCAAAAAATTGTTTTTTCATTTATGAACAATGAATATGATGTTCTCATTGTACCTATCTCAAGAGTGTACAACGTTCATTTCGAATAAGGTAAAAGAGAAAGGGGTCCTAGACTTGAGTATGGAGCAGTTTACTACCACTCAAAAAAGTCAAAGATAAAGACAATTTTGTAATTTACTTAAATGGACATTCTGGTGATAAGTCCAATGAATGCTAGAATTTCTATAAAAATAATCAAATTGTGCATTTTAAATGGTGAAAATTATGTTTTAGGGCTAGTTCTAGCTCTTATTTAATAAAGAGTCTAGATAAGACCACTAATTCATAGTAAGTACAGTAAAATTTGATTGGACAAAATACTCCCTTAATGACTTTCCACAATTGAAATCCTCATTCGTGCATACTCATTGGTTCTTCCTTTTCTCTACCTCTTCTCATCCTCATATCACTGGTTTTCCCTCTTTTCTCTACCTCTTTCATCCTCATTGATCCTTCTTGGTGTTTCATTAAATTCTCTTTGGATTTGTCACTGCTTCCCTTAGAAGCTTCCAACTCTCCATATTTTCTCAAGAAATGACCGTACCTAATTCTAAATTCAGTTTTTCGGGGGCCAAGACATGTACGAGTGTTGCAATCTTTGTTCTTTGATTATATTCTCTTTACAATACTGGTTTTTTGGTAAGCACCTAGAAAACATGAAGGCGTAAAAGAGGCAGTTGAACTCGTAATTATGCAAAACTCAGAAACGTAAGAAATGATAATTCTAGGGTTCACGGAATATTGAGAGATTTTTTCACGCGGGGTGTCAAATTATTTTCTTGCTTTGTGTAAATTGGTTGTGAGATGAAACATGAATAGCATTCATATATGTTATGAATTTTTTTTTCATAAATTTTGGTGAAGTCCAGTTTGATGAGGAATGGAAATCTTTCAGAATGGGTGAAATTTAATGTGAAAAATGACATAAATTCAATTTGAATGATTGTACTTTTTTTTTTTTTTTTTTTGCATTCTAGAAGGAATACTCTTTTCCCCATCTTAATTTCATTCACAAAAACAACATAAATATGCAAATTTGCCTGATAAAATTGTTGTTTTTATAATGCATGAGGGTATTACACTAATTGTAAGGCCAATGTGATTAACTGTATGCTGCAAGATAAGATTATTGCCATTGAGTTTGAAGAGTTTTTCATTCAAAATCTCTTCTATATCGGATGATAATAATTCTAACCTAGACAATTTGTATACGTATTAGTGGGATGTCATATTAAGCCAAAAATAATGAATACCTAATACATGTCTATGGTATAAACTTTCCCTAATATAAAAAATTGAAAATATCATTGATGTCATTTTTTCCCTTATTTGATTCACCAAAACAATGGAAAAATACATATAGTAGTCTAGTGGTTATGAAAAAGACGGGATTGTTATAGTGTATAAGGTCATTATACTAACTGTACAAGGCATATATACTAACTGTACAAGGGATGTACAAGCTTGCATTTCTCATAGTATTTGAATAGATATTTTTATCCTAGGTCGTATGCTAATACACGAACCTAGGACATTAATTAAATGCATTGGTGAATGTCAATTAGCTTACGCATAATGAGTAACTTAGTACATTGTTATGGCATAAAGTTCCCCAATCTAAAAAAATGGAAATTTTAGTTGATGTCATTTTTTTTTCTTATTTTATTCACTAAAAAAAATGGAAACATTTACATATTACTCTAGTGGTTATGAAAAAAGAGGGGTTCGTTATAATGTACAAGGTCATTATACTAATTGTACAAGGTCATTATACTAATTGTACGAGACCAATGTACTAATTGTACAAGAGGTGTACAAACTTACATTTTTCATTGGATTTAAATAGTTTTTATTCGAATCTCTTCCATCGTATGATAATACACCAACTTAGGGACAATCTTATATTTATTTGTGGTGTAAAACCCGGGAAAAATGCATTTTATGAGAAATGGCAAAACGGTAAATTGCTACTGAAGTACAAGTTGAAAGCGTGAAATTTCGTAGATCTACATTTAAACTACTTCACTCATTTAATCGTCGCACCCACTACCTAAGCGACTTCTCATTTAATTCCGAGATAAATTAATTTTCGATTTTTCTCAGTGGCGACGTTGTCCCAAGGACTCAAAACCGTAGATTTTTAAGAAAACTTAAGTTGGGTATTAATTTAAAAAATTTCATATAAGATAATTTTAATCAACCATTTAAATAAATTGTTTTGGAAAACTATATCTGAATAAGAGGAGATACTGCATGTTTTACAAGTGCTAAGATAAATAGACAGCTATTTTTGCACAAAATATTATCTTCCATTTGGTGTTGAGGAAAATATTAGAGAGAGAGAAAGAGTGAGAAAAGCGCCAAGGTTTTCTTCTGGCTGGACTCACGGTTTCATCTGGCCTAAGTCAGTCGAGCCCTGTAAAGAAAGCTTCATTCTCAACAAGGCTACGCAGATGGAGGCGACTTCAAAGGATTGTCTTAATGATCCAGGATATTTGGGGGAAATCAAAGTTTTCGGGTTTAGAAGGTGTTCTCAGACCTCCTACCATCTCTACTACGCTTTCACATGCACGATTCTCCTAATTTCCATTTTTATTCTACCTTTCGTTGATTTTGGGATTGATTGTGGGATGGTGGTTTTATGTCGTATTTATGACATATTTCAGGCCGTGTTTGCGGGTCTTGATTGGCAGATATTTCGTCAAGTGGAAAAGGTATGTTTCAGGGATGGTTTCGAGTCAACACGGTGTGTATTAGAGTTACCAAGAACCTCTCTGGCACGCTATTGTGTGGAAGCCATGTTATTGTGTGGCTGGGCTCGAAATTGCAGCCTTGGGTACGCAATTGCGTGGGTTTCCACGCAATTGCGTAGCCCCTATACACTTTCAAACCTCCAACTTTATATGGTTATATCTTTCTCATTCTCAAACCCCAACATTCACACGTCTAAGACTTATGGAAAGATCTTTGAGGTAGAATATGACCATATGCTGAATAGAATTTGGGGCCATATTTACCGAAATTTTGATTTTAAAATCAAGTGTACTAATTGCTCGTCAGTTGATGTGATGAAAGGTGGATAGTATTCAATGGGACACATCGTGTATGCTTTGCAGTTGATAATTATATACATATTGATATAATTATATATGTCTTACGTGAGCATATACTTATTTTGGTCGCTACAAGAGTACCCTCAAGTACTACGTAACTTATACTTATGTTACCGATAATAGAGTACCCGCGTGGGTACTACGTAACTTATCAACCTGTGAGCACCGCAGAGGTACTGATTAGTAACTCTTAATCTGCCATGCGAAGCATTCAGAGATACTCACATAATTAATCAGATATTGGTGAGCATCTCTAGGTACTTCCGTAACTTGATGAAATGCGAGAGTACCATAGGTATTACAAAACTTAATCGTATGCGCATATAACTTAATCCAATACAGAGTACCATTAGGTACTACAGTAACTTAATCAGACATGTGACGAAACTTATCGTATATGAGTACCGTAGGTACCGCAGATCACCCGATACGTGACTTATTAGATACATGAGTACCGTAGGTACTATTAGACTTATTCAGATACAAGAGCACCCGTAGGTACTACAAAAAACTTATTCGTGATATTAGAGTACTGTAGGTACTACTTTAACTTAATCGTATACAAGAGCATCTCTTAGGTACTACTTTAACTCATCGTGATCAGAGCACCCAGGTACTACATGCACTTTATTCGCAGACATGAGTTATTCAGATACAAGATTAACTTATTCGTATACAAGTGAGTACCCGTAGGTACTACAGAATTCAATCAGAGACATGAGTACCCGAAGGTACTACATAACTTATTCAAATACGGAGCACCGGCTGGGTACTACATAACTTATTCAGATACAGGAGTTCGGCAGTACTACATAACTAAATCAGAGACGTGAGTACCCGAAACACAAAACCTATCCAGAGACAGACTTGTCAAATACGTGAGGATTCGTGAGGTACTGGGCGTATCCATCGGGATACGTGGAGTACCCAGAGGTATTCGCAGACGATCGACACGCTCGCATCTTTACTTTATTCTTATTCAAGCACTATCATATGTCCGTCTCGACTCACTCTAGACCAATTATAAGAAATGAGTATAATGAAGTACGATAAGTACCGGCTGGGTACGATATTAAGATCGCAGGTGCCATAGCACCAAACAGGAGTACCGGCACAAATGTGAGTGCCGTAGCACTAATCAGGAGTATCGAAGTACTAATGTGCTGAAGCACGATCAGAGAGTGCCACGACTAATCGTGAGTACCGGTACTAATGTGCCAAAGCGACGACGTGAGAGTGCCATCAAGACTAGTCAGAGTACCGGGCAATTAAACAGAGTGTCAGCACTAATCGTGACGCTCCACTCATTCATTCTTCATTCCTGTGAAATTATACGATCATATATCTTTCATACCTTATGTTTTCATCTTATCACATCGATCAATGACATATTGTTTTTCATGTTCATGTTCATGTTTCAGCCAAGCTGTGCGTTTCATATAATATCTGTGTTTCATGCCTATTCCATATGGCATTTCTGATACTTGTACGATATGATGTCTATCCACACATCATTCATGTATTCTAGTCCTCATGAATATATTTTCTTTCTTAGAATTGAATCAATCCAATCGGATCATCCAAACTCAAGTTACGGCATTTTCATGCCAACTACGGCTTTACCGATTTTACCGGCGGACAGTTTGAAATATTTATTTTCCAGTGCCTTGTCTCACATTTGACACTGGATCTTTGTACTTTAAAGAAGGTGCTAAGGGTTCTATTCCAACTGAATCACTCCACCTCGAGCACCGAAACTCAAGCCACGTCCGAAACATCCCTGATTTATGTTCAAAGCTGGAACCAGAATTTGGCTTGCACATGGTCCCAAATTTTTGAGCTTAATTTTAGGCAACTTGGTGATCGCACTTTGCAATGACTACTCTTAAGTTTTGTTCTCCTTGAAGTCTATTTTACGAGCCACTTAAATCACTCAAATCGATAAGAAATGAGGAAGTTGGTGGGGCCAAAATATGAAAACTGTCAAACTGAAAACCAGAATTGTATTGTACTGGTAATACGCCCAACTTGTACCGGCACAAGTCACAAAAACGACCGTAATCGACATGTTGTACCGGTACAAGTTCAAATTGTACCGGTACAAGTCTCCGAAAGTGCCTGTAATGTGTGTTTTTCCTTTTCCAGATATATTTGATACTCAAATCAATTCTATACTTCAAAACACATCAAAAACCATTCCAAATTCACATCGAATCTCTTTTCTAATTAATTCATCTTTCAATTTCATATCTTTCTTCAAACTTTTCATGAATTCCTCCCAAAATCATTCTAATATGGGTTATGACCCATATACAAACTAATTACTAAGATTTGTTAGGCCTGTTCTAACCCTAACTCAATTTCCTTTCATTTAATCCATGAATTCATCCTCAAAGAGAGGATTTCAGAGCTTCATAGCTATATGGGGTTTTACCTAATCTTACTTAAGAATCATTTTTGGGTTAAAATGAAACTTTAGCAAAACTCCTATGTTTGGGGACAAACTACTAACCAAATCAAGTATGATAATCTATACATAATCTCTAGGAATCCATAGCCAAAGGTTTCCATACTCTTGTGGGCTGATCTTTCACTTCTCTTCCTCTTCTCTTCTTCCTCTTCCTCCTCTCTTTCTTCTCTCTTCACGATTTGTTCCTCCTCCAAATGAGACCAATTTTCTTTAAATCCAGATTTTCTTAGGCCTTGTTTGGCCCCTCAAAACCCATTTCTGGGGTTAAGTTGCTTTATTTGTTTTAAGCCCCATAACTCCTTCTATTTATGAATACACTTTCCTTATTTCATATTTTTGGGGCCTCAAATCTTTTTCACATTAGGATTTTTAAGCCCTTTCGGGACCAATTACAAATTGTCCTTAAGTCTTGTAACTTTCCTGCCCTCGCTTCCGTGGTTCATTTAACCCAAGAAACAATCAAATTGCTTACAAAATACCCGCAACAGGTCGGAAAACGACCAGGTATATTTCGGTGTTACAATTCCTCCCCTTATAACAATTTCATTCCTCGAATTACACTCTAGCATGTGCTTGTTTCATATCAGATCCTTTCTTTCATATTCCTTTTACGTAAGTCAAGCTGCTGACTCACTGAGCCATCAAAGCTCCATCGTAACTACATTCCTTTCTTAATCTTTCGTAGCCGATCGGGTACTAATTCATTCTAGTCGATATACAAGACAGACATCCATTAGCCAACACATTACTATGTAGGTGCATCCTGTCCCAGACTTATCCAAACGCCTAAACCTTAGGCTCGATAATTAACTTGTCACGCCTGCTTTTCTCCGGACGCGGCACTCGTGGATCGGACTTTACTCGATTTTTTTTTTTTTTTTTTTTTAAAGCCAACTGGGTACTGTGGGTATGGCCCACATCCTATACCGTGACCAAAATATTATATACATATAATCGAGTCCCATTTACAAATACAAAACTATACTTTTACATTTACAAATCAGAGCACGTAACCTACATGTAGTGAACCCTTCCCCGTGTGTCGGCCCAAACAGATGCTAGTCTCGATGTCTTCTCTCGCACCTACACCTGACAAAACCCGTGCTAAGCTTTACGCTTAGCGGGAAACACGTGCCTTATGCATACACATTTAATGCATAAAATAATAACATATGGCCATAAATTTTATGTATTTATATTATGAACTTATACTGGGTAATTTCTTTTCCGATAACAAAGCCACTCTTATCTCTGGATCTCCGTAGGAGTTACAAGATCTTATTCTTTATGCGTAATCCATGCTTATAACAAACTTATGTTTATTCTGGGACTTCGTAGGAGTTACGTAACTTATACTTATTCAAAACCTATACTTACCAGATTTATGTTTATTCAGACTGTAGGAGCATGCAGAATTTATACTTACCAGACTTATTTCGCCTGACTTCGTGGGTTATGTAATCCCATCTTATGCAGGGACTTCTACTTGTAATGACTGACATTCACCCGACTCCCGTGAGGAGTTATATAGAACTTATCCTTATATTACGAGTTTACCCTTATTCGAGGTACCGAGGTATCGCCGAATTACTGAACGTATAATCGATATTGTAGAACTTATTCTTATACCTAAGTACTTGTAAGTACTACAAAACTTATACCGTCTTACTTTAACTTACACTCGGTCTTAATCGAACCCTGACATGTATTTCGTATCTTATACATGTCTTACGTACAATATACTTATCTTACTTTAACTTATACCTATCTTAATGGAGCATATACTTATTCACGGAACTTATATCGGGTTTATTTAACTTAGACATGCCTCGGATCTTATACATGTTCCACAGAGCATATACTTATTTTACCGCTACTTGTAGTACCAGGTACACAGAATATATACTTATGTTATCAGACAAGAGTACCCTTTGGGTGCCATGTAACTTATACTTATGTTACCATACACGAGTACCCGTGGGTACCATTAACTTATCAAATCCAGAGTACCTGTGAGAGGTACCACATAACTTAATCGCCACAGAGCACCCGTAGGTACTACACTTAATCGTATGCGAGGCCCTAGGTACTTCAGAACTTGATGAAATGCGAGAGTACCCATAGGTACTACAAAACTTAACCGTATGCATATAACTTAATCCAATACGTAGAGTACCATTAGGTAACACTACGTAACTTAATCGACATGTGGGATTTAAACTATCGGAGCATGTGAGTACCGTGGGTACCATGGTGACTTGTCTGGAGCATGTGACTTATTAGATACATTATGAGTACCAGAGGCAATTATTGGACTTATTGACAGGCAAGAGTACCCGTGAGGGATTACAGCAAACTTATTCAAGATATTGCAGTACTGTAGTACTACCAACTTAATCGGGGATACAAGAGTACCCTCAGTACTACTTTAACTCATCGATCAGAGTACCGAGGTACTACAGACTTATTCAGACAGGAGTTATTCGATACGTGACGTAACTTATTTAGATGGAGTGCACCCGTAGGTACTCATGTAACTCCAATCAGACAGAGCACCAAGGCAGCATAACTTATCTTCAGATATTGAGTACCGGTTGTACTACATAACTTATTCAGAGACAGGAGTACCCGAAGGTACTACATAACTAAATCAGAGACAGGAGTACTTTTAGGTACTACGCATCCTATCTCGCACGTGACTTGGTCAGTCACGGTGAGCACCGTAGGTACACAAAGAACCATCGGTTACGAGTACTGAGGTACTACAGACGTAATCGGGATAATGCTCGGGATCTTTACTCTATTCTTATTCAGCATCTTATCATATGTCCGTCCGACTACCTGCACCAATTATGCGAAATGAGTGCAGACGAGTACGATAAGTACCAAGGTAACGATATAAAGATCAGGTGCCATAGCACCAGAGTACCGCACCAACAGAGTCGAGACTCAATGAGCACCGGCAATTGTGTGCTGAAGCACGACGTAGAGTGCCGCCGCACTAATCAGAGTACCAAGTACTAATGTGTCAGCATCGACCGAGTGCCATCACTGAATGAGCAATCATACTAAACAGGAGTGTCAGCACCAATCGACGCCCACTCATTCATTCTTTATCCTAGGTAGTTAGTGACTGTTGCTATCTTTCATAACTTATGTTCATCTTAATCACATTCGTGATCGCGACATATTGTTTTCGCGTTCGCGTTCATGTTTCGGGCCAAGCTGTGCTCTATATAATATTCAGCGTTTCATGCCTGCGTTCCATATGGCATTTCTCGGATATTTAAATGATATGATGTCTATCCACACATCATTCATGTATTCTAGTCCTCTATGAATATATTTTTCTTAGAATTGAATCAATCCAATCGGATCATTCAAACTCTATGGCATTTTCATGCCAACTAGTCTTACCGATTTACCGAGGGACAGTTTGAAATTTATTTCCAAAGTGCCTTGTCTCGATATTTGACACTGATCTTTGTACTCATTTCAAATTTAAGGTGCTAAGGCTTCTATTCTGTCCTAATCACCCACTGGTTAATCAAACTCAAGCTACGTCCAAACATCTCGACTTCTATGTTCAAAGCTAACCAGAATTTGGTTTTAAACACGTAGCTGTCCCACTTCGAGTGAATTTTTAGGCCACTTAGGATCAGAATTTTATGACGACTAATGCTTCAAGCTTTTTGTTCTCCTTGAAGTCTATTTTTACGTAAGCTGTTTCCTGAATCACCAAATCGATAAGAAATGATGGTTACGGCTGTAACAAAACGCCAAAACCTAAAATCCGCGATGTGGTCATACCGGTGACATGTCTAACTTTGTATCGGGCACAGTCATTAAAATTATTGGGGATTGATACATGTGTTAAATGGGTACGTCTGTCTGTACTGGTACAAGTCTCCTAAAGTGCCTTAATGTGCTTTCTCCCTCTTTTTCCATATATTTGATACCAAATCAATTCTATACTTCAAACACACATCAAAACCATTCCAAATTCATCGGAATTCTTTTCTACTCAATTCATCTTTCAATTTCATCTTTCTTCAAACTCTTTCATGAATTCCTCCAAATGGTTCTAATATGGGTTATAATCTACATACAAAACTAATTATTGATTTGTTGGGGTTTGCTCTTAAACTTAACTCAATTTCTTTCATATTTAACCATGAATTGGTCCTCAAAGAGAGGATTTATGAGTTTCATGTGCCATATGGGTTTACCCACCTTACATGCCATCATTTCTGGGGTTAAAATGAAACCCTAGCAAACTATGTTCGGGGGACAAACTACTAACCAACCAAGCATGACAATTACATAATCTCTTAAATCCATAGCCAAGTTAGTTTCCATACCAGCTTGATTCGCTTTCTCTTCCTCTCCTCTTCTCTCTTCCTTCTCCTCTTTCTTTCTCACGATTTGTTCCTCCTCCAAAATGAGACCGGTCTTAATCCAGATTTTCTTAGCCTTGTTTCGCCTCAAACCCATTTGTTGTTGCTTTATTTGTTTTTAAGCCCTATAACTCCTTCTATTTATGAATACACTTTTATTTCATTTTGGCTCTAAATCTTTTCACATTAGGACTTAAGCCCTTGGGACCAATTAAAATTGTCCTAAGTCTTGTAATCTTCCTGCTCCTCAAGCCTGGTTCGTATTAACTCAAGAAACAATCAAAATTATGCTTACAAATAATTTAAACATGTCGAAAAACGAATAGGTATATTTCTTCGGAGTGCATGTTCTGCGCTGAAGCATGCTGGTTTGGGCCACAGAGATTTTAGGTAGTTATGGCACAAGTATTCCATACTTTTAGCCCTTTGATCGGATCCATTAAGATATTTGTTCACCGACTGCTCAAATTAGTAGCTCATGATGGTTGGTTCTATTGACGCAGAGTTTGATGTTGAGCATATGATTACCAAAACTTAGGTTGAAGGCATTGTTGTATATCATTTGCTTTGCCTTTATATCCGACGATGCATCAATTGACTAGCTGATTTCCCCTAATGAGCAATTTGTTTCAATGACCAACAACATTGTGTGGATGGCGGCCAGACGATGGTGCCGCCAATCAATCGGCTTGGTATTGGTGGTCTTATTGATATCACCATAGGATTATGACTCAGATTAGCTGATTAGTATTTTCGATCATCACCCGCGATGAATAATACAACAGTATGAGGCTTGCATTACGCCTGTAGACCTCATTGATCTGAGATTAAACAAATGGAGATCCACGCTCCAACTTAGTTATACAAATAGACCTACTTATCCGGGAGGACTCAAGATGAGAAGTCAAGCCCTACTATTACTTCTGTAACCCACCGGCTGCCGATTTGACGAGTTGAGATATATACATCTACCTAGGTGAGAATCGCTTGTCGACGCGCGAAACACCTTGGGGCTGTGGTCAGACTTCAAGGGAGCGATTATGAGACCACCACACATCGATTGAGACTGTGTCCGCGCCCGCGCATCGTTGTTTAATTGGAGTATATTGAGAATCGTGATGAGCCACCATGGTATCATGATATTTATCGGGCTTTTATCATGTGGCGCTTACCTCAAATGTAAATGATAACCAAGGATAGAGAGCACGAGACAATACACCGGGATTTGCAGAGTGGCCTGTGGGGATGCCCTTTATAGAGATCACCCGATGGCCTATTATTATATGTCCGACCGCGCCTGCAACCGAGTGATGAGAGGTTCATAGTTTGAGTTCAGGCCCACACATGGAGGCCACATGCAGCAGCTGTAAGATCAGCGAGGACCGGGTTATTTTTGTCACTATGGAGATAGATTGGCTGCTAGCCTTACGTGAGATGTCCCGGTGCGCTAAATGCAATCTGAGACTTGATACACATGCCACCTTCCGAAGCATGGTAATTGCATCCCCTTGGTCGCTTTCGCATGGGGTACTGATATTATTAGAAGACCTCACCCGCTCTCCCCCAAAGGCATGAGCACATCCTCGTAACACTGTTTCACTGCGGGTGGAAGCTATTTATGCCGGATCGGTCGGGTGAGTGGTCAAATTCATCAAATCGCACACATTATCTACCGATATAGTCCTCATGAGTTGATCTCAAACAGATAGTTTATCTCGTAGGCGGCGGATACACTAGTCCAAGATATGAGACCCACATCATCGCATCATCTCAGAGGATAGGCCATAGACTAATGGGGCGCTGGAGGCCGCAGCAAGAATATTAAGAGGATTTTGAGAAGATGGTTGAGACTTCTAGGGATTGGTCAGAGAATCTCCCTTTCAGATTAGGGCTTATTGTACATCTTTTCGTACCTCAACTGGGGCTACACCTTAAAAATGGAACAATATGCAATTATTATGGTTTGTTGATAAAAAGTGGTGGAATTGCTCGCTTCAAATTTCACCTATCACATACTGATTCGTGCCACAGTAGGCTGAGCTAAAATCAACAAAATTTATATGTCGAGTCTCTCTCCACTTAGTCAAGCTTACCGCAAAGAGGCGGGTCTAGGTCAGAACACGCGGGATACGCATCCTAAGAATGATTCGCGATAAGTGCAAGAAGGCAGGCTTATTCGACTGTTTCTTATTTTGCTCAAAACAAGGGAAGTAGTTTTAACCCGAAGAAACAAACTCGAGCGATGTGAAAAGTTAAACTTTGAAGATTTAGGTCACTAACTTGTAATCTTTAGCAAACAAGTGTCCTCAATCCTCGGCTATGACAAGCAAACCTATAGTCCTACGCCATAATCGGGATCTATGTTTTTAACTAGCAAAACTCACCTAAAAACAACTCATTTGAGTTAACATGTAACATGCATCTATGGCCCTTTGCGCTTTGAAACCTTAACATTAAATATCATTTCTGGCTCAGAAAGAACATCTAAAAAACCACAAAGCAGACCTAGCAATAAGTATACATTGTATCCTAAAGCATGGTGGCATTGGCCAAATCAATAACATTCAATGCTATTCACAACCCTACTTTGAGGAAGACAAAATACAAAAACACAGCACTCCTAGCTTTGAAGGCCAAGAGACAACCTCAGAATCGCCCCACCACCAAGCTTTTCACTTTCCCTTCCTCTTCAAAGAAGAGGCTTAGCCAATCACCCTGAGTTGTCATCCCTCAAGAGGTGCTCGCACAAAATAAGGGAAAGAGGAGAGAGCAAAGAGAGAAACACCAAACCCTAACTAAAGCTACGAAAAGATATTTACTGTAATAAAACTTACAAAATTGCTTCCTCAATTTGTTGCTTAGGTTATTAAAATGGAGTGGGGCTTATATAGCCACCCAATGTATGAAAAGAGCTTCAACACTGGCTTAAATTTTAGGGACAAGGAGTACCACCAAAAATTGAAGCTCTGGCTTGTATTAATTACAAAAAGTGCAGACAGCATACAATTTCGCTTAGTTACTAAAATGCTAGCTAGCGAATCACTCAAGAGATAGCTAAGAATTTCGCTAGGGCAGCAGGCAATTTCTCGTTAGGCTAGCAATTTCGCCAGCGAGCTAAATTTTTGTGAGTAATGAACAAAATTTCAGCTAGAATAAAGGCTTTTTCTTAGCGAAAAATTTCGGGGTCAATGGTACTGATACTTCAAGTAAGATTGCGAAATTTTCAAGATTTACAATTTTCACAAGGTTGCGAAATTTTCTAAATCCCAAATAAATTTTCTAAATCTTAGTTAAATCAGAATTGGCTGATCTTCACCGCTTGCCTAACGTTCCTCTTCTCGCATTTGATTTCATCACTTTGCTTCATTCTTTCTTTGATTTTTTGTCCGTTTGATGGCTTCCACAATTGAGTTCAATCTTCAAGGATCATCATATGTCTCGACATTGAACCCAAAGTACGCAAATTCGCAAAACAACCACACAACCTCTAAAACAAAAGATTAGTGATACTAAGAAGACTTGAACACTTCACTGGCATAATGATATGATTAGCGCGCAAAGCACCTTCCAAAACCAACAATATAGTAGGCCCAAAATATCACTTTTTGGCACTAATCACACCAATCAACGCTAGTCCCCTTGTAAATGCAAAACAAAAGGAGATGCATGTAGTGATTTTCAAAAGTTTATGATTCAAAGGGTTTTATACATAGTAAACATTACCTTTAAACTAAAAATCGCACCAAGTTTGAAAACCAAGATAAAAGAACCAAAACCATACAAGAAACAATTTTAGGTCAATATTGGTTCCATTATTCTCAACTTCTGAATTTCCACCAAGTCTAATGGTTCTTATATAACCGCATTACTAATAACCAAAAATTTGTCCTCCCCAACTCCAGCACCGACATGGCCTTAAAGTTATTTAAACCTAGATAGAGCTTAGTTACTCTCTTTCTTTTATTCAACTACAAATGTAGGGTGCAATGCTTAAAACTGACTTCACTAAAGTCCGTAACTGGGTCCACCGATGACTCAACCACTAAGGTTTAGTGCATCGAGCCAAAAGGATCAATTCACCATAAAACTTGGCAAAGCCACTCGACTGAATACTTCGAAAATCAAGCACTACAAATCGTTAGACTCTCACTCTATCCACCCATGTAACGAACACTAAATCGATGACTCCCAACCAATTAATAGGCATCTAAGCCAGCGTTTACACACCGGACCGTGTCGCCAAGGCAAAAACTTCTACCTAACTTTATTTTTCTTTTCTTCTTTCTTTCTTTTTCTTTTGTGTTTTTCTTTCTTTCCTTTTGGGAAGACAACATTGGTCTTAAAGTATGGGTAACACAAACCTATCCTAGGTTACAACATACCATACCATTGCAAAGGTAAAGGAGGTATACAATTTCATGTGCCTATTGATGCCAACCGGAGTGTGTGAATTACAAGGAGAAATTTTCAAGTTGGAGCACGCCGGGAACTTCAATTGACCAAAATTTGATTCCAAGTAAGGAATTTGCTCTAAATATAAAGGTGACAAACAATGATTCAATTTTCCAACACAAGGCAATTCAATTGTCCATCAGGAAAATTCAATTGTTCAATTGAAAAGAAAACACAGAAGCAACGCAAAAGGGTATGCAAAACTGTGACATATATAGACCGAATAGTTTTTGAGCAGCCAAAATGGCTACCATGAATACAAAAAAAGCTAAAGATACAAAAAAGTATCATCACTACTTTATGGCACACATAATCCTAATCAAAATTAGGTGCGCTGATGGGGCCTGTAACTATACAAAATCATAAAGAAACCCAACCACCTCACTACCGTGGTGGTGGCGGGTCTGGCTTTCCACGCCGCCAGAACAAAACATCCAAATAGGTCACACTCGTGGGCTCTTCCTCGATCGTGAACATGAGCGGGCGTCCGGCGGCGCCATGATCATCAAGCATAGTGACACCGGGGCCGCCTGATCCTGGCTCGTAGTCGCTAGTGAGCATATACCAACACACCTCACTCTAGAATCAAGTGGAACATACTGTGCTGGTGTGCCGGACAGGATGGGTCGAGTGTCACGCGAACATGGATGGTGTGTGAGGAGGAGATGGAGGTGACATTCGCATTCGACCTCAGATCTCTCGCCTGGCAGGCACATCATCTCTATGAAACCTCTACCACCCGACACCTCCTGGGTCCCGTCACGGAGATGGAAAGATATGGGCATGGACATCACCTCGCCTCCGTCGACGTAACTGTGAGGGGCATCGAACTCCCATCTCAATCCCTACTCGAACCTATATGCTCAGAACCCGAAGGTGAGTAGTCTCAGATCGAGTGGAATGCTCTTCGCCGCGACTAGGTCCCGATGGACCTTCTCTCGAATGCATCAAGGAGGTCATCACTACCAGAGGGATCAACTAATATCCTCCGAGATCCGGTGAAGAGCCTAAGATATTCCTCCGCCATCGCAGGAATCGTAAATGAAACAAACTCGTCCGGAATAAATGGTCGACAGATTCGAGGCGAGCTGGGCCTCCTATAACACTGGTCCAAATTGCAATACCTCCTGCCAAGAAACCGAATCCATCTCTCGATGAGGTGGTGGGCCCACTTATAACCCTCTGGTATTGTTCAGATACAGGACCAAAGTCGAGCATCTACGCCCGAAAAAGACTCCGCGGCGATCATCGATAGAGAATCAAGCTCACTGACCATCTGGCCTCGGATGTCACCTGAGCGATAGAACTATGCACCACTCAGGTAATAATATGCCTTCGGAGTCATGAAAGGCAGAGGAATAATCCTCGATCAATCTCACGACTCCTTAAACCTGGATCACTCAGCCATTGGACACTATAGCACGACTCATGAAAGTCTCTACGATGGAGTCGCACATTCCTGGAACGGGTTCCCACGAACAACGGCCTCCCGATCCGGGAAGTTGGTGACAACCGAGGCGGCGATGGGCCCCGCAGCCCGATGTGTGATCGATGGCTGAGGTCGCGAGGAAGATGACTCACCTAAAGGACAAAGGAGCTGGGCCGAGGGCCGCCCTCCAACTCTCCTCTCGAGGCACGTGATGGGGCCCGGTCCCCATCCGAACTGGTATCTACTTAAACTCGAGCCCTCGTGTACCGCCTCGGGATCGGATGGTACCGGTGTTCCGGGACCGAGTCACCGAGGCCTCTCAGCCTGCAAACGGATCTAACCACGGCCGGCTACGGATCCACCCGAGTACGAACCATATCTCAAATCAATACTCGAAGAGGTCGCCACTCCAAATGCAACTAAAGTAATCGACATTCGAATCGAGGCTTCACCGTAGGTGGGATCGAAGCCAGCCCTCAAATGTAGATGAACTGTGGCTTCACTGGCATACAGCCACACCGGCCTGAATAAACTAAATAAGTTCAGAAAGGACCAATCACGGACAGGCACAAATCTAATAACCAAGATACACGAGTCCCGAATCGGCAAGTACAAGAATGAGTATAGCTGCACTCAGGTAGGTGGCTATAGATGCGGCAAACGTGGAGTTTAATAACTGGGCCAAGAAGGGCGTAAAGGAACTGATCACACCGAGCAATGCAGGCTGCGATGACCCAGGTTCGCCCGGTGCACGAGCCGCGGCGCGGCGCGGAGGCCCTACGCGTGCGTGCAACGCCGTGGTGTCGGCCGCCAGCGCTCAGCGGTCGCTGCACCGCGGCTCGGGCCGGTGGCACCGGGCTCGCGCAGGAGGACGCACGCGCAGAGTCGGGACTCAAGGCTTCGCTGGGAGGGAGAATGTGAAGTGATCTAATGGCCATCCTCTCAGTTTAAAGAAGCCATGAGTCAAGGGAATTCGGCTAATTAGTTTTCTATTTTTGTAAATGAATTAAATTCCAAACGATGCATCACCCGCAATTCAAAATTTTTAGATTAATTATTAGTACTATATGAAATAAAATTATTAATAAATTTACTATATGATACTCATAATTAAAATTTAATATAAAGTACTATATAGTATATAAACAAAATTACTAAATATGGAAAACTCAAGTAATTTAGGGAAACTTTCTAAAATAACCGAAATTATCAAAATTAACTAAATTAAGACAAAAGTAAAATTGTTGAACTGCAATCCGCTTTTGAGAAAAACACCTAATTTCATTCAATTTCAAAATTACCAAGGAGGGTCATGAGAATGGGATCCTCAACCCCCAGAGCCCAGTCGACCGCATGGTGTCGGGTGTCCAATCGTTGAAGTGGTCCTCACCGATGGCTTTGGAATTGAGCAATTGGCTTCAGAGGGTGTTGATGGTAAGACCACATTCTTCATCTCTCGTTGACATTCTTGCAATTCTCGACACCGTGGCTTCCAGCAGTCACCATTTGAAACAACTTCAATGGCTAGTTTGATTTTCATGAAACGGTAGCAACTTTCGCTTGTTGTTCAAATGAAAGATGTTTAACCCCAAGGTCATGTTACCAAAGGTACGATCATTCCACTTTATTATTGCATCGGCCAGGCCAGAATGTCTTCCCGAGATGATTGGAACATGATCGTTCACGGTAATTGCCTGTCAAGCACTGTAGCAGCCATCGGGTAGTGAATTTTGTCTATTTTCACCGCGATGATCTCAACATCCCCTTTAGTGATTTTAATCGACGACGCCAATGATAGTGTGGCGCTGGTAGGTTTAAGTTCACCTAAACCTAACCTGCTTGTATACCGAATACGACATTAGGGTTCACATCAGCTCTAAATCAAAGCAATGACTTATCTATGCAATTCCCACCAATATTGACTCAAATCAGGAAGATCCCAAGATCCTTTCAGATTTACGGTGGAATTTGTTTTCTGATTGGTACACCGACTTGTCTCGTTGAGAAATGCCTCTCTCTCAATGCCTAATCCTCTTGATTGTGCAAAGATCTTCAAAATTTTGCATAAGGGTGGACTTGTTTGATTATGTCCAATAGAGGTATGTTAACCCTGACTGCCTTAGGACTTCTAACACCCGCCGTCGAGATGCCTCTTCGCTCTCATGTCAGGGAAATGGAGGTGGCATGCGCATTTACGAATCCTCCTTAGAGAATGTATGCTCGACTCACACCTCCTTCTCCCTAGCCTTGATTCTTCAATGTGCTTTCTTGGCATGGGTTGATCAACCTCTTTCCACTTGTATAGCCTTCCACTCCTCATCCATTCCTCGAATTGTCAGATGATCCTACAATTTCTTGACTCCTCGGGTTTGGCACTATTTCGGGAAGGGAACCTTCTCTTTCTTACTCTCCAAGAATTTGTTGATTCGTGATTGAATATCAGATTATCAATTTTCTCGGTTCAAAGTTGCTCTCAAGCCCATCTATTCTCTTTGTTCGGGGCAGACTTAATAAAGATTTAATCCTTTGCGCTTTGTACATTAATTCCTTTGTTCCTCAACAAAGTTGCTCTACCACCTACTCCAAATTTAAATGGCTTGCTCCATGTGGGAGATGAGGATGGTGTCAGGTTGAAATTAGGAACCAAATCGGTGGTTTGGCAACCCTGGGGTACATAGGAGTGGGGTTTCCAGAAAGGTTAGGTGATTCCTCCAATTGGAATTGTAGTATTTCCATACGGGGCATCAGTTGTAGGCTTATAACACCCCATGATTTGCACATTCGACATCAAATCCTTCATTGAAGGCCATAGGACACCTCTACTAATGTACAGGATTGGAAATCGGTGCAGGATCGGCTTGTGCAGGATTTTTCAATCACCGCCGCACTTCACAGCCTTTTCCTTCAAGCTCCACTTTCCCAGCTAAGGTTGGAAATTTAGCTTTCATTTCTATATCCTCCGGGCAGTGTATAAATCCTCCCTGTGGCTGGCTGAGGGCCCCATTGTCATTTCCCTGGGGTTTGGCTCATCCTAACCCTTAGAAGCCTGAAACACATAATTTAAGAAACCATTGCTTCGTCAGGATGCTACGAAAGTCTCCACACATGGAGTTTCAAAAGTCGCCTCAAGGGCAGAGACATACCACCATAGAGTTTGTTTAATAAAGATCCATGTATCAAACCCATGATGAGGGCATGCACCGACAGGGTCCCAGCACCCTCCCAACACCGATAGACTTTCACTATTTGATAAACTGCAGTCGTCGTCAATCGTCAATCCACGCCCTCATTCCTAACTCAGCCCACTTCTAATGGTTCTGTGCCCCAAAGGAGTTTAACCAAATCTCGCCTTGTCCTTGTGGTCGAAATGTTTTCACTTTACAAATCCACATGTCCATCATTCCTTCTTAAAGGTGGTGCTACTTCCCTCAAAATTCCTTATATCGTTGTATGGATTTTCATTTTCCATACCATGGTAATGTGGGGGAGTAGGTAGCCTGGCAGGCCTCATCATACATCTTCACAGGAGGTATGATGCAAAGAGGGGTACTAACTCTGTGAGGGATGTGATCCTCATCGACCCATATGCGCTGATTCATCAGTACATGGCTGACTTTGCTGCTCCTCGTAGAGGATCCATGGTATCCGGTGTACACCGACTTCACCGGGACGGGTCAAGTTGTGTACCGATTCTATGAGTTCACCGGATGTGTCTCTATCCCATCGGAGTATAAACACTGCTAGCAAAATTTAGAGACAACAAAGAGTACCAACAAAGCTTGCAAAAAGGTTAAACACAACAAAATTGCAACCGACGAAAAGAACAAAGGCATCGCAAAGTGATGAAACGGCAAATTTCCGTAACCGGGTTACAAAAAGAGGTGTGTTACCTTCACTCGTGGATCACAAGTACACTTCACCTATCATTAGTAGTTTGCACCATCCCCAAGAACGGCGCTGATTTGATTCAGGTCACTTAGGTCGAGCTAAAAATCAACAAAATTTATATACCTGAAACCCATCGCTGTAGTCATACCAGTGATGTTGGTTCATAGGTCGTAACACTTTAGATGGGTTTTCATCCTAAGAATGATTTGCATAAGTGCAAGAAGGTAAGGCTTTCTATTTGGACTTTTTTTTTTTGTTTCAAAATAGTGGAAGTAGTTTAACTGCTCAGAAATTGTAAAAATTGAAAGTGATGTGTGAAAAGTTAATTTTGAAGATTTAGGTCACTAACTCTGGTAACTTAGTAAGTAAACAAGTGTCCTGTTTTATCCTCGGCTGCTATGACAAGCAACCCCAGTCCAGCTAATCCCATCTATGTTTAACTAGCAAACCTCACCCTAAAAACAACTCCTATTTGAGTTAACACAGTAACATGCATCTATGGCCCTTTACGCTTGAAACCCTAACATTAATATCATTTCAGTGGCCTCAGAAGACCATCTAAAACCAGACGAAGTAAATAAGTATACATCAGATCCCAAAGCATGGTGTGGCTGGCCAAATCAATATCTAATGCTATTCAACCTATTTTGAGAAGATAGGGCCATAAACATGGGGTGACTAGAGCTTTTAATACAAGAGGACAACCTCGTAATCGTCTACCAAGCTGGGCCTCTTCAAAGAAAAGAGGCTTAGTTTAATCATCTCTTGAGTTTTCATCCTCAAGAGGTGTTTGGCGCCCAAGAAAATAAGGGAAAGAGGAGTAGAGAAGAGAGAAACACCAAAACCCAAACCAAGCTACGAAAGATATTTACAAAATAAAACTTGCCAAAATTGCTTCCTGCTGCTTTAGTGGTTACAAATGGAGGGTTTATAGCCACCTAATGTATGAAAATACTATAAAGCCTAACAATTTACTAAATTTTAGGGACAAGTGGAGTAATACACCAAAATTGAAGTCGGTTTGTAACACCACAAAAGTGACAAGGCAAGAATTTCAAGTAAGGTATACAAATTTCCTCGCTTAGGGCAGCTTAAAATTTCGCTTAGCTAGCGAAATCACCAAGAGACAATAAATCAAGAATTTCGCTGGGGTAAAGGGTACTCACATACGAAATTTCACAGTTAGCTAAATTTTTTTGTGAGTAGTTGTAATGCAAAATTTCGCTAGGAATAGTGCTTAGCGAAAATTTTGGGTCTAGCGAAAATTGACAATTCTCACAAGATCGCGAAATTTTCAAGTAAGGTTTATGAATTTTTCTCAATCCCAAATAAATTTTCAACTTAGCGAAATCTCTGAATTGCCGATTCTTCACGCTTGCCTGACGCTCCTTTCTCGTATTGATTTCATCACTTTGCCTTTCATTCTTTCTTTTTGATTTTTGGTCCGCTTTGATGAAGCTGACAATTGAGTTCAATCTTCATGATTCATCATATGTCTCGATATCAACTCCCAAAGTACAAAAACCTCAGCCACAACAACCCTCTGAATTCTGGCATTAGTATACTAAGAAGACTTGAACACTTTTAATTGTGCATGAATGACATGATTAGCGCGCAAAGCACCTCAAAACTCATTCTAATAGGTTCAAAATAGCACTTTTTGGGCACTAATCACATACGGATCTCCATTCAAATACAAAGAAGTGCCCAAATGTGCAATAGAAAGTGAAACAAGAAATGAAGCAACTTTTAGAGCAAAAAAGTAAAGAAAAAGCTAAAAAACTACGATATGAAGCAAACAGCAGACTACGAGCAACATCAAACCACTGGTCATCAAGATGATGAGGAGGAGGAGGAGGGTGATCCAGGATGTATATATGTATCCGACCGATATGCATCCCGATGAATGAAATTAATAATGAGAAGCAAAGATCGGTGGACGCCCCAAATCCGGTGTCCTTTGACTACCCATCAACTCCGCGAAAATCTATACGCCTCAGACATGAGACATATACCTAAGTAAAATGGCCACTGGGGCCCATACCAATGCTCAGTAAAAATATACCCAATTATATTCCAATAGTTCAAAAGTTATACATTACTTTTACTACAAAGATATTAAAATTTATAAATTTAATACATATTATCCAAATTCAAAGCCACAAATCGACTTTCTTTCTTCAAACTCGGCCTCCTAAGATGAGCCGCCTTTCCGAACGCTCCCTCGTACCTGAAAGTGCCATTCCCTCATCAGGTGAGCTATCGCCCAGAAGGGAATCACCCTAAACGGGTTACTCTCCCACCCAAGTGCATAAGGCGCAATGATCCAATGTAAACACACACTGGAAAGTAAATACGTGATCCTACTTGAATATCTACATGTCTGCCTCATGTCTCAAGTCCGTGACCGACCCTCACACTTGCCTAAGCCATGTATGAGAAACATCATTTTCAAACAAAACTTGTTGTTCTTGAAAATACACTACCGAGACCGTGAAAAGACGGACTACCCTCTCAGGCTAATGTGTTGGAGAACTTCTAAACAGTCATGGTTCTCATCCCAATGATTCGGTTAACTGCCTCCCAACCCCCATTCTCCGTAAAATCATCCGCGAAATTCCTTTCAGAACCATGTTCATTTTTTCGTAAATCATGTCATGCACACACCTAATTTCGAGGGTCACCCCGGGCATGTGAAACGCATTAGTGCCATTTCAACACACTTATAACATATGCAAATAATCATCATGTATATATTATTTACATAATTTTAAATCACAATAAATATGTTATAAATTTTTAATATTATTACACCCAAATAGCCTCACATGGGCTAATTAATAAATACGAGTAATTCAATTTGAATTACTCAACCAAACACTTTTCTCACAAAATATTTAGTGAAACCATTCATGAACAAGCAGTTTTGGTTATCGTCACTACACCCAACATCAGCCCACTTGTGAACTCGAAACTGGGCTATTTCCTCGAATCTTATGCACACCACAATACAATTTATAGAATAAATTATACAGCCTCAAACAGCCCGTGGACTATCACTGATCGTCCAAATGGCTTCCTACTACAAATTTCCACACTTTGGTTCAGATTAGACCACTTCAAACGGCCGTCGTTAAAACAAACCTAATCATCAACAAACACTTAAACAGCGTGTAACTTCAAGCAGATAACCCCACTCACTGAGTTATTCGAAACTCCAAGAAACGGCAGGCCCACGTTGTCCTCGACGCGCAGTAACCACTTTCCCTACCAAAAACTGGTAGGCGGAGACACTGATCGCCATCTGCAGGCTGTCACTTCTCTCAAAATCAAAACTAAGCTCACTATAAAGTTTTCTCCTCCCTTCACATTTTTGGTCGGTGAAGGAGACGACACTATTCCGTATTTTGTCCTTTCCTCATTTACAATTCAATTATCGCCATCCAGCTTTGATTTCTACACGCTACACAATCTAACCGCCCCATCATTCTACTCATGCAATACATGTTTTAGGTGACTTTTTTCACAAACATGTTGCTCTTACTTCAAGACTGACATCACAATATTAAACGTGCGTGCAAATCTCTGACTGTCTTTCACCGAATTGACGTGTTAGTTAGATTTCGAGACGCATTCCAAACTGCAGCTCCATTTCGGCCATCCCGAGATCTAGAAAATTTCGGATTTTTACCAAAATCACGTATTTGTATTTTTAAAATTAGAATTTTCTGGCTAAAGGCACATGGTATCAAGCTAGTGAATGGAATCAAGAACAAAGTTATGATTTATGGGAGGCAAGTGAGAGAAAATAGAGGTAAATCTTACATCTAATTCATTTTTCAAGATAATTGTGTATAAAAGAATTACTCAGATTTTTTTTTTTGTATAATTGCAATACGCGAGGCTTCACAACCAGTGCGATCCATCAAGATATATGCAAAGATCACGTGTTGGTGGCAGACCCACCACCAATTTTGCATTGTCACTTGTACAAGTCTTCGGCCGATGACAAAAAAAAATAAAAACATGTTCATGTGGTTTAATCACATGAACACACTGGACACTATTTAGCAAGTTTCTTTCGCTTTATATGAAGTAATCCCACCTCAAAAAGCGGACTCACACCCTTTGGCACATGATTATTGGTGCACAACAAGTGGTGTTTATTCAATTGTCTAATATGTTTTAATAATGACATTATCTTAAAATTATGATCGCAAATTACAAACCATTATCAATCCTTCACAATTATATATGTGACGGGCATCGAACCAATTTACCCCATATATGAAATCAAAAGCAAGTACTTGGAAATCAGTGATAAAAGACACTAGTTTAGCCACAACATACAAAGAGTATAAATGAAGACATATGGATGCACAATTATGCGATAATTGATCCGGTCAACCAAATTGAGCATAATTAATTTATGGTATTCAAAAGGATCTATCACCTTCAAATATGTCAATGCATCGATAGATTAAAAAACAAATACATATATGGTTTGGTTAAAGGCACTATGGATCAAGGAAGTCGAGAAGCAACAAAAATCGTAACAAATAATGACCGACGTGCTTTATGTTGTCACGATGAAATACAATTGGTATTAAATTCATGCGCACAATAACGATTTAATGTTTGATGATAATGGTAAAAGGACAGCGTTGCTTAGCTGATCATGAATTTTTGGAAAGATAACCAACTTCATCTACAATCATGGTCAAGTTGCTGCAAACGCAAAAAGGTCCTGTGCGTGGAGATATCGGAGTTCGGAGCAAAACAAGATTTGCAACAAAACTATATCATCGCTAGACAAATTTCTAAAAAGAGTTTTATCGAAGAAAGTCTTTATTAGTGATGAATGGATATTCTACATGTTGAGGTCAAACAAAATTCGGACATAAGGTTGAAAGGCTCCGCGTTTGATAATGAGACGAGAAGGTGGACAAGTTGCATCCATCTATGAGGCTGCATACGTTGCTTTGCATTGTTGATCTAAGTCGCCCAAACCTGCCATTTGTCTACTAGTTGATCTCGTACTGATAAAGGAAAATTTGTGGATCAATCAAAGGAAGAGTGGTGAAACATATCATCACAGACGTCGAGATAGAACCCTTAAACATCCTCTTCATGCAGTAGGTATTTAATTAATATTCTCTTCACCAATATTCACATTTAATAATATTATGTTTCTATTATCACATACTAATTTTCAATAACTATTGCAACTGTAAAACCCTTGAAAATTTTAAATTTAAATTTTTCAGAAAAAGTAAACGTAATTTGGTCGGAATAGTAGTCCCGGAGGAAAGTTAAGATTTTTCAGATCCCCATGAAATGCAGTCCACCCGTCGACTGCCTCGAACTAGTTACCTCACGACCTCCTCACTAGACTGGTGATTACTAAAGAATTTATTTGCTGAGAGACCTGAAATGACGGTGACATATACAGATAACTGGCGTTGGATGCTATGGGATAGAACCTCAAGGAGGACACACATTAGAGCCATGCGTTTCACTTGGAATAATACTCACACCATGTTATGTGTTACATGATGTAATAAAGGAAAATAAAAAAGAAAATAAGGAAGAAAACATATGGATGACATACAGCATGAGGAAAGTGGGGAAGCTTTTAATTTTTGACAATTCGTGGGATGGATGAGGATCAAACAGGAAAGAGAGATAAATGAGAAATGAAGAGAAAAAGAAAGAAGGTAGAAAATGAGATGAAAAGAGGAAAGGAAATGAGATGAAAAAATGAGTAGAGGAAATAAATATGAGAAAGTGGGAATTGTGATACGGAAGGAAATAAGGGAAGAGCATGGGGAGAAAAGCAAAAAACAAACAAGGAAAGAGAGAGGAAAACGGATGAGAGTGGGAGAGAGAGAAGAGGAAGAAAGAAAGAGAGTGAAATGGAGATTTTCTCCCCGCTTATGGGCTCAAACTGGCTGCCCGAGGAAGAAAACTGATCCCACTCATTGTGCGCTACGTGGTGGGGTAATAAAATTAGAGTTTCGGTCAAAACTCCGCGAGGTGTGGGAATCTTCCTACCAATATTTTCAGCCAGTGCAATTTAATCTTAGCACGGACGTTTTTCGGGGCCATAATCGTCAGGTGATTTAGCGTCCCAAGATTTAGACCACATTGGAAATTTCGGGATTGTTCTAGGCCTGACTGGTTGAGGGGCCACGAAATCTCTACCACGTTTCAGGTCATTGTGCCAAATACAAGAATGTATTGGCAGAATGAAACCAAAATGGTTCACTACGTGGCGGACTAGAAGAGGTACCTGCTTTATACATGAGTCTGAGATTTGAAGCATTCATGTTATCACGGAAAAATAAATAACATGTTAGCTGTGTGTGCTGACAAAGATTATATACTTGTTGATGACAATATGAGTAATAGATAATGAAATTATATGAAATATAATTTATCCTAATTTATAAATGTGTTGCATGTAGTTTTTTATCAGGTATGGTAGTATGATCAGATGAATGGTAGATGACCCTCGGCTCGATGGCCCATTCTCGGAAGTGGGTAAGAGACATCCCACAAGAACAATAATACTCGCATTCATGGTCACATCGCGCCAGCCGGTGTGGGTGTATGGTATCGGCAGGTTATCACCATTTCAGTGAATGTAGGGGTTTTAAATAGGGACAACGCTCTAAAATGACTGCCTTTATGGCAAAAATGGTCAAGGTAATAGCTAACCGCTGCTCAGGGTGCAAGATGGGCAGATCCCCCACAGAAACCCAAATTGCCTCATCAATATATGTATCCAATGACAAAGTTCATGATGCCAAGGCTCTACAAGCCCGTGGTATAATCTGAAATCTCACAACCCAAATAATGATTGGACAAAATTTAATGAATATTGAGAGTCATTCAAATGCGGGTTAAGTCATCGGTGAAACACCATTCAACAATTTTGAGGCATGTGAGGAAGGCCTGGTTAGGACTGCCAGGAGTATGATACAGTCCCATCTCATGCATGACACACAATATTCCATATAGATCAGACATTTATATGGAATGCGGATTGATGTTTTACGACAACATCGCATGTGCATTTTAGGTGGGAGAGTCTTGTAGGAGAATTTTCTTAATACACAGCCACCTGCTGTAGAACCCTTTCTCGTATAGGAGGTACAAGGAGACAAACGCCCATTGATTATATGAAAATTTAAGAGTGGCCTTGAGTAAACATTTTGTAAAAGTGTTTTGTATAAAGGATTTTTATAAAATTTTTTGGACTATTGTATAAATAGTCGGCATGTAATTACAGAAGAGGCCAGACTGACTCCCCACAGATCAATAATTATTTTATTAAAATTAAATATGAATGAATGCCCTGTGAAGGGTCGTATGGAAGTGGTGCTTCAGTAACTGGGTGTCCATAGGTGTTGGTACCAGTCCCACCAAGACTTAGTGGCAATTTTTCTACATAAGACATAAATTTGCTGGTTAACGAAATAGTCAACTAACCCTCGAAATTGAAGGCCACAATAACATAATACCATCTAAAGCCAAAATTTCAATATAGATATGGAGTCAGCAGACCATGAGCCAAATGTCTGCTCACCTTTTCTAAATTCAGATCCCAATGCTGCAGCGCCTCGTAATTTTGGAAATGAGGCAAATTAATGAGCCTTTAAATTCTAATGAACAGATCCACTTATTCATTGATATTTGCATTTTGAGACATTTTGAGATTTAATCTCTACAAATATATTTCAGATAAAAACATGATTCAATGATCGTTACCACAACCTTCAAGATAAAAATGGTTCTAGTGAGTGTTAATTCTCATTAAAAGTAGAAGTCCATAACTATTTTATTATTATAAATTGAATATAAGTAATTCTACAGTAGTTGAATGTGTGGTTTTGTATAGAAAACCACGTCCGACATCAAGTACCGGCCTTGTACGCTTCTTCCCAAACAACATCATCTTCACTTTAGAGAGAGAAATTGAAAGCTGACATTTGCTCTAATCCATACCAAACAAAAAAATCCACCCTAGGCTCCAACACAATTGGTTTTTTTGTTACAATATGAAACTAAAGTTAAAAATTGGATATGGAGGCAAGAGATTGATAAGTTAAAAAAATAATTTTTCTTATTTACTTGAGATTTAAATGAGTTTGGTGAAGAGAGAATAAACTATTCAATAGGGTTAGATATATCTCCATTTATGCATGAAGATGGAAAATTTTCGATCAAATTAATGCGATAATACAAGCTTCGCGTTGAGCGCGGATGTTGGCTGGTTTATCTCGCGTTTATGCGAAAAGTTAGTCAAGACCCAGGACCACTGAAATCGCGTATTACCAATCCTCTTGATTCAAGTGCAACATAGTAGTACCACCATGCATTTCACTACACAAGCATGACATCAAGAGGAGGGAATCAATTATAGAATAAATGATATTGAAATATATAGTGGGATATTGTATATTCATAATAGAAAGTCAATATCCATCGAGCTCCATTCATCTACAAGGATTTCACACATGCTACATAAGATGAAGACCAGGCTTAGGAGAGTCTGGTCTGTGTATCGAGTCACTGGTCATGGGAGGAAAAGACAATGACACAACAAATGAGTGACTGCTTTTTACAGCTGAGTCCAATGAGTATTTAAGATCTATCTCAAATGATTCAATTAACAGAGGGCAACATATTTCTTCCTTATGCAAAGAGTTACATTTTTTTACATCCTTCAGTTCCCCATTAAGCAAGACATGAATGATTAATTATCCTCACGATCCAATCACCCAAATTCCATATCAAACGCTAAACAGCATTTCAACGAGTATAGCGAATCCCTCGAGTTTCCTATCCACTGAGAGGTCATGAACGGTCAAGACATTTCATGCATTTACATGCTTCAAGTTACAACTAATATTATGAAACACTATGTCTTGGTATGATTTGTCTTCAATACGGTAACCCTTCATCAAATACAACGAATTGAAAGACTCATTCTTCTATTTCGGCTTATAAGACACTATCAGAATATAATTTCTGATAAATTATAATGAATACGGTTTTCAACATGTATGTTTTGTTCACTTAAGGAAAAATTCAAATGGAAAATTTTAAGAAAATAGAAATGAGAAGTAGAGTATAAGGAAAAAAGAATAAAGTTAAATCTCACTTTTTGTTTTTCAAACTCATTATATTTATTTTAAAAATAAATACTTAAACCTATGTAAATTTGTAAATAATTTTAATGAGTATTTAATTTTTATCTTGTGATTTTTTGTACGCAACCAAGCACAAGAAACTCATTTCTTTAACATTTATAGTATTTTTGAACCAAAACAATTGAAAAGTAATAAAAACAATGTATTAAAAACTGGATCGTGGTCGTTCCAACAAGACAATCGATCGGGAATCAATTATAAACCGTGTGTGAACTGCCCAATTTTGATCGATTGAACCGAGCTGTTCTTAAAAGCTTTTGATTTGTCATACCTAAACCTTCAAAAGCCTAAACCAGTCTAGACCAAACTTAAATAGAAGGGCCATGACACTCATGTATGAGCTGTTGGCCCACAAACACAAGAGCCAATGCTCGAGTCTATGGTCACCCACATATTTGAAGCCCTCAACAGTTTAACTCTTTACCTATATATATATATATATCAACCATCGATCCGATCAATTTGGTTTTTAAAACATTAAAAAAAATATTATCAATTTGGTTTTTAAAACATTAAAAAAAATATTATCGAGAAAAATGATTTTCTTATATTTGATTGACTAATAAAATATAGATAAAATTACTTAAAAATTTATATATTTTAAATTTATTTAATATTTATTGATATATTAAAAATAAATAAAATTGATTTGAATCAACAAAATATTATGGGTCCAATTGACTCCTTATTTTTATTTATTCATTTATTTTTTATTTTTACTTTCATATTTTATTCCCTTTCTATTTTGCCCCAAAATTTTAAGAAAGAAACTTAGCGAAATTGAAAAAGTTATGTTTAATACATTTAATTTTTGTGGGTACATACAATAAATGCTAGATTACACTTTCAAACTTCCATTTAATACTTGCCAACGGTATATAGCTCAATTGATTCAAAGCACCTTTTACCCAGTATAACTTCGTACCAGGCAACGGAGGACTTAGAAATCAATGGGGAATTATGTTAAATAAAATCTTTCCAAATCTAATAGCTCTAAGCCTCTTATCAAGGATATACCACTGATGAGGATTTCATTGGGAAAATATGTATATGTACATTGATACAAAAAGTAATAAGACATTAGTGGTCAGCTTTTCAAAGTCCTTATACAGGACTCTAAAGCCACTAGGATAGAAATAGAGATAAAATGTGAAAGTAAAAAAATTGTTTATCTAAACTTATTTTTATTTGTTCGTTTCTATTATTATAACACTAAAAATTAAAAATTATATCAAATTATGAAGAATTTAATCATATTTAATTTTTTTATATTATTTATGGTAAAACCAAACAGAACATTTTTTTTACTATTTCTTTTTCTTTTCCTAAAACCTTTTCGAGTTCTAAACCAAAGATGTCCTTGATCCTCTGGTAACCGGATGGTGTAGGAGGTAAATAAATATCTGAATTTTGGTAAAAAGAAAAATCTTCTCTCACTATCTCTTATACCATTAAATTTGTGGTCCCTTCCTCATCTTTCTATACATACCATACAAGATAGGGAGTATCGATCCTGTGCTTCGTCAAGAACAGAAAATGGACTACACAACTTTTTTGCTTTTGCTTTCCTTTGTATGGGACATGCATTCATCTCCTCAAACTCAGTTCAATTGAACCTGGCACCGCCAAATTCCCTCCCTTCTTCTGCTCCCGTGGCACGCCGATCATCGGCAACATCCTCCATCTCGCTGGGGATAAACCCCACCAATCTCTCGCAAATCTCTCTAAAACTTACGGCCCCATAATGTTCATCGCTTGGAAGTACTTCAACCATAGTCATTTCCTCTCCAGAAACTGCAAAAGAAGTCTAAACAGATACGATCGATTATTCGGCCGAACCGTCCTGGACGCCGCCAGAGCTCATAAATCCATCAGCAGAATCTCATGGCTTCCAGCACTTCGGTGGCGAAAGATTCGGAAAATATTCTCTTACGCAGTTGTTTTCAGTGCAGCAACTGGATGCTACTGAAAACCTGCGTGGGAAAAATCATGCAGGAACTTCTGACCGTTGGAGAATGTTGCGGTAGGGGCTGCGCTGTAGATATTTATGGCGCAGCCTTACAGTGAGCTCATGCACTTTTATCAAAACACTATTTTCTCCGTTAATTTTGGCTCATGGTCATGATTCTGATTCTTCACAAGAGTTTAAGGAAGTTGTGTGTGCGGTATGATGGAAGGACTTGGGAGGCCCAACTCTTGCGAATTATTTCCTGACTCTTAGATTGATTGACCTCACAAGGTACTATGGAAAATGAATGTTTATGTTGGATAAATTGTTTGATATTTTAATGGTATAATTGCAAAGGCTGCAATATTCAAAAGCTTCCATCGACAAGCAGTGGATGTACTGATGTCCTCCCTCAATCTCACAAAGGAGAATGACTTGAGTGGAGCTGCAATGACATAAACATTTGCTTCTGGTGGGTAACACATCTTCACTCACTTTGTTTGTTAAATTTTATACACTTGCTTCTAGTGGGTAACACGTCTTCACTCACTTTGTTTGTTAAATTTTATAAATTATCCTTCAAATGACTATGTAATTGAAATTATTGAACCCAGCCACTATATATAGGTATACCACCCATATCGCTATACAGCTGGCTATGTCCCCCACCCTAAACAGATTCCCAAAAATCATAGTACTAAACTTTGGGGTCCGGTCCAACAAAATTGTCATCATCCAACTCTAACAGCTTTCTCAAGGGAAAACATTAGTAAGTGCAATTTCAAATATGATTAACGAAATCTTAATTTAACACTTTTCATGATCAGGATATTTTGTTGGGTTGAACTGATACCACTCTAATTCACAGTAGAGGCAATGGCAGAGTTATTACGCCACCCGGAATTAATCGGGAAAAAGCTCAAAGAGAGATTTGGGTCATTGAAAGGTGGAGAAGAAGAATCCGGGATATCTCAAGCTCCTTATATTTACAATCCGGTAGTCAGTTAAACTTTCCACAAATCTGAGTGGCCCACTGCTAGGTCCCCAAAGCTTGAAACTGTTAGAACTATGGGATTCACAGTTCCAAAGAAACTCTGTAAGTACTATGTTAGCATGGGCAATTGGCAGATCCACTAATTTGGCCGAACCCAGATGAATTCATGCCTGAGGTTTTAGAGTGTGAGATTATGAAAGGCCGAGACTTTGAGTTGACTTTGGTGCTGGAAGAAGAATATCCAGAAGTCAGCCAGCTCATGTGATGCATCTGATGTTGGCCTCTTCTTTTCATTCCATGGTTGGAAGCTTGAAGATGGGTGGTTCAGAAAATTTGGGACATGAGCAGAGAAGTTTGGCCACATTGAAGAAGACACAACCCTAGGCTATTCCCATCAAAGTCTAATTGTATTTTGATGGTTCCATCGTGGGATAATTCTTAATCTAATGTAGTTTTCTATAGTACTCCCAATAAACTCTCTTCTAATCAATATCCACAATTCCTGCCAGCTTATTTATTATTATGGAGTCTTTGGCACCAAAACCCTTGACACCTTCTTCTTTCTATGGATTTATATTTCTTCAAAAAGTCATATTCCACATGTAGAGTATGAAGCTTTATTTATTTTTTCAGCGATTGCTCATTATTGAAGATTTATTATATTATTTCATTAACATTTTATTCATGTGATATGTTGATTCACGGAAGAAATATATTTGACTTAAATAAAGACAACAAATTAGCTATTAATAATATATATGTCATGTTCTGAAGTCATATATATTTAAGAACTATAAATATATCAATCTATTGTTTGATTTATTAGCGTTTTAACCTATCTGGCAATTTCATCCTATTAGCTTTTAAAAATTTCAGATAATGATTTGTACAATACGTATTTCTATTTCAATCAAAAATATTTTACATCCAAATAAATTTTTCATGAGATAAGTATATATATAATTATCACAATACATATCTCAGTGTCCAGTGGTTTTTTCATTTATGAACAATGAACATGATGTTCCTCATTGTACCTTCCATCCCAAGAGGGTACTGAACTGTTCATCGTTCTGGAATAAGCAAAGTTAGAGAAAGGGGTCCTAGATTTGGAGAGTCTTGGAGCAGTTTTACTACCACCAAAAAAGTCAAAGATAAAGACAATTTTGTAATTTTACTTAAATGGACATTCTGGTGATAAGTCCAATGGAAATGCTAGAATTTTCTATAAAATAATCAAATTGAGCATTTTAAATGGTGAAAATTATGTTTAGGGCTAGTTCTAAATTTTATTTAATAAAGAGTCTAGATAAGAATCACTCAATTCATAGTAAGGCTTAGTAAATTTGATCGACAAAAAAATAATTCTTAAACGATTTTCCACGCGAATTGAAACTCTCCCCAGCCCGTCATACTCTCTCACGGTTCTTCCCTTTTCACCCTTCTCATCCTCATATCACTGGTTCTCCCTCTTTTCTCTACCTCTTTTCATCCTCATTTGGATCCTTATGTTCCATTAAATTCTCTTTGGACGATCACTGCTTCCCCAAGTTTCCAACTCTCCATATTTTCTCAAGAAATGATCAGACCTAATTCTAAATTCAGTTTTTTGAAGGAAGACATGGGTATGGAGGTTGCAATCTGTAACACCTGGTATATGTTTTGTTATATTCAAGTAAGGATTTTTGGGGAGCAAATGCAACTTATGCCCTATGATATTTTAAATTGTGGTCAGATTAGCCATGTAATGGTTGGTTTAATTAGAGGATTAGCAAAGTGTGTTAGATTGCATTTTATGGCATGTGGGTCAATTATGCAATTAGGTAAGTTGAGTGGTTTTTGTTAGGGTTTGTAATTAAGTATGTGTTGAAGGGCCCAGGCTTTGAAAAACTTGTTAGTGGAGGGGACTAAAGTGTAATATCCTTGTGGTATGTGGCGTCGTGAAGGCATGGCCAGCTCGCACTATGCATGGTAGGAGATCTTGACACATAAGCGAGTGCATGAGAAGAGCTGCAATGTGCCAAGCAAACCAATTTCTCTTGGTTTGGATGCTAGACCAACTTCTTGCTAGGAAGTGGAAAGTGCAAAATTTAGAAAGTGAGAGTTTACAGAAGCTAGAAGGAGGAGAAAAGGCTTGAAGGAAAAACTTGGTTTTTGGTGGAAAAAAGAGTTATTAAGCTAAGATTATGTAAACATGATCTTTGAGGCCTTAGTTGTATTTCTTATGGACTTTGGTTATATTCTTGGGTTTTGTTAGGATTACATCCTAACCCTAGATTTGATGAAAGGTGTGTTTGGTGGAACCCTAAATTGTAAAGACCAGTTTGTGAAGATGGCATGTGTGTGTGTGTGTGTCGAGGGAGGTCTTTGTCAGGAGCAGCGACGTGACAGGTGTTTTGGTAGTAGTTGGCTAGGCTCGAACTGGATGATTCAGTTGGAGAAGAAGCAAGACCTAGCCCTTCGAATGTCTAGAAGTAACAAAGAACTAAATCCTACCATAGACCCTTGAATTTGAGGTTGAAAGTCGTCTGGTCTGTCCCATGTTACGGAGCGGTTCACATTTTTAGTCATAAGTTGAGTTATATTGATCCAAATGGAGTGATTCAAAATCCCTCTCAAAGTAGCCACATGAGCGTAACTTCATGAAGAAAGTGTGGCCAAAATTATGGCTCCATTTGTTTCCCATAATTTCGTCAAAGTAAGGAATTGAAGTGAGGACACAGTTACGTCACACAGGAAATGGTCTAGGGAGGAATTCGAGTCTTAAAAACCATAACTCTTGATTCCGAGGTCCGAATGACCTGATTTAAGAGGCTATGAAAGCTAAGAGATAGGAGAACTTCTGGTCAGAAGACCATAGTGAACAAAAAACGTGTATGGCTGGTCAAAATGGTAGTTGAGAAAAAAAAAAAAAAAAAGGGTCTTGAGATAGGTTGAAACAAGGTACAAGTGTTGTGTGTGCTATTTGTGTTACCCTAATAAGGGGTGTTAAATGTTGATATTAGTAAGTGTAAAAGAGAGTGCTCTTGAAGGATCAAGGTTTATGTTTGTAGGTATAAGAATATGTGTGATTCGAGTGGTGAAGTAGTAATAAACCCGATTGGGTAATTTTATGTAACTTGGATTGTTTGAGGCTAAGAAATCTTATGACTTGTTAATTCACGAGATCCTTTGGAGTAGCCTCGGTTTGACTTCCTTGGGAGATTTGTGGATTTTGAATCCAAGGAAGGTAGGGATCTGTAACCTTCTCACAGCACACCATGGTATAATGATTACGTACCATTCCATGCTTGAACTGTGTGATTTTCTAATGATATATATAAATGTGTATATTTTTATATCTATGGAATTCTTTGAATTAATTGGTGCATGATGTTTTAAATATCCATGTGGGTAAATGCTTTGTGAAATTGTTTTAAAGCATGACATGGGTATGGGAGGCGTGTGAGTCGGATTGATGTAGTGGACATGGGACTATGACTAGTCCACTGGGTTATCTCGAAAGGTCACGGATATCTGGGATGTGGGCATATCCACGGGTGGTAAGTCCCGACAATTTGTCGTTATACGGGATGTGGGCATATCCTTTTTGGGTAGTAAGTCCAGTGATTTGTCGTTGTTCGGGATGATCCAATTTAGTCCTGGGTGAAAGCCAAAGAGTCAACGATGAGGGTCGAGATGGTGGTAGTATTGCATCCATTTGTTTCCACATCCAACCTATTAATTGAAAATGCTCATGTTTTGAGATGTGTTGAATTATTTGTATTTTGAAATGTTTTTATAAGCATGGCTTGTCATGGGATTCACTGCGAGTTGTAGACTCACCCCCGTTTATTCCTCGCCTTAGATCACAGTGCGAAAGACAGTCTGCGTGACTTGAGAGTTTGACTAAGCGAGGGTTTGGAGGTTGGGGGTATCTGACCTTAGCATCTTTGGTGGTCGAGACATACATTTTTGAGAACATCTAGTGTTATTAATGGAGGTTCTGTATATCTTGGACAATTCATGTCGATCATAGGTCATTGTATGTTGGCTTATGATTAGTTTGGGACGCGTAGAAAGTTTTGGTGGATTTTGTGTAAATATTTATTTGATCCAAGTGTAAGTGTATAGTCTTGGGTGCATTGAGGACTTACCTCGGTGCAGATATGTATATATATGTTTTGAGACACAGGTTGAGTTTTAATTACGTTTCTTGGCGTTACTCAAGTGGAGTTTGGACTGGGTTTTGAAGAAATACGAGGTTGATATATGGTGTGTAGGGCTGAGTGGTAGCCGCTTTTTTTAGCCATAAAGTGTTGGATTTTGAAAGAGTCCTATGTTAGAGACTCAAGTTATGAAAAAAAAAAAAAAAAAGATGGTAAAATAACATAAAATCTGTTGTGGAAATCGGGCAACCAGTTAATTATCGAGCAAGGGATAAATCCTTGGGAGATTAAAGGGAAAATTCAATAGGTACACATAAGTTCCTAGGCACACTTTAGCTTTGATGATGAGCTTTGGTTTTTAGTGCTAGGATTGTGCTATTGGGTGATGATATGATTTTCATACATGGCATGGTATAAGGCTTCATAGCAGCGACAACTAGTGAAGGGTATTTTATGATAACATGTTTACCTGAGATTATGTGATAACATGTTGAATTGTGATTCTGACATGATATAATGAGTTTAGATATTATAATGCTTGTATGGATTTACTAACCATAGTATTGGCTAGTGTGTAATGATTCTTATACCATGTGCAATTGTTATGAATCGGGTAAAGACGAGTTAGTTAAGGTCGATAGCGGTAAAAAGATTGCATAGCTATAATAAATTGATGTTGAGAACCACAGAGTTATTAATGGTTCTTTTACCATGACATCGTGATAGCCCGGTTGTCTATTTTAGCACATATATAGGCTTGATGAATGAGAGGAAGAAGAATTGAATGACGAAAGAGTCGAGCTGACTGTGAGATCCTCTTCACAGTTCAAGAGGATGGAAATTTGGAGAGGCGTGGCGTTACCTCAGAAGTCGTCGGAAGATGGACGTGCGGTTGATCAAGGATTTCAAGGCACTTATTCCCCAGTGTTTCGAGGTGGTGTCAATTTCCTTGAGGCTGAGCATTGGCTAAAGTGAAGAAAGATTACAGATGTCTTGGAAGTCCCTGGGGAGCGGAGAGTTTCTCTAGCGTCCTTTATGTTGAGGGACGAGGCTGATAGTTGGTGGGATATGGTTAAGAACACCCATGATGTGCCACACATGGGGTGGACTCAGTTCGAGGAGTTACTCTTGGCCAAGTACTTTCCTGAGGCCATGAGGAGACAGAAGAGATCGGAGTTTGTGCACACACGGGTTTATGGCGTAGCCAGTATGCCTCCAGGTTTACTCTGTTGTTGGGGTATGCACGGCGTGTGGGTGGCCTTAGGCGAATGAGGCCGAACGGGTTTCGGGGGGCTGGGGCTGAACATTCGGGCTCAGATGGCTCCTTTCATGCTTCGCACCTACGATTGGTGGTGGCACGAGCCCTGATTATTGAGAGGGCAACGGGATACGGAAGGAAGAAATAAGAATTCGGAGTTTGGTGACTTGAACCCGGGGATAAGAGAGCTCAGCGCCCCGAGGATGAACGGTCACGAAACCGGTTGCCCGGTACAACGAGGACAAGCCAGTGGGGGCATAGTTGGGGATATGGGGCCCCGTACGTGTTATGAGTGTGGTGCGACAGGACACTTGAGGAGGTGGTGCCTAAGTTGTGTGGGTGCAGGCCTCCTCGAGGTGGAGTTTCGACCGGTGGAAGCCATTCGACGTGTTCAAGGAGACTGACCTCGGGAGATTCCGGGAAAGGGAAGGCGCATCTGCCCCGGGCCAAGGGTCTGGACGAGTCTTCGCTGTGGCTTGACTCAGGATCGAGCCTAATGTGCTAGTGGAAGTATGGTTTGTGTTATAACGCCCAGGCACATGTGTTGTTTGATTCGGGTGCATCACGTTCATTTATATCTATACTTTTGCTTCCATTTTGGACTTAGGGTGCACCACTCTTGTCCTTTGTTTGTTGAGACACCTATGGTGGCGGATGGAAGCTAAGTGGGGATGCGATGGTTGTGTGTTGAATGTTGGGGGATACGAAATTAAGTGATTGACTTAGTACTCCTACGTATGTGAGTGTTTAGCGTGATTGTGGGAATGGATTGGTTAGCCCCACATCATGCAGTCCTAGACTGTTTTTCGAAGAAGGTGACCTTCAGATTGGTTGTGGGTCACGTGTCAGCTACTATGCGGATTTAGGGGCTGGTCAGACTCGATCATTGATAGAGATGGAGAAAAAGTGGATGAAAGAATGGGGGCCGGCCCACTTCCTTTTTACTATCTTAGGGAGGAAGGTGAGGGTGGATTGTATCCCACAGTGTGTGACTTTTCTTGATGTATTTCTGATGAGTTGCGGGATTACCTCCCCATAGAGATGGAATTCTCCATCGATTTGTATCCGTCTTGATCTATTCCAATAGCTCCATTTAGGATGGCTCGATTGAGCTTAGAGTTGAACTACGGTGCGAAAATTGCGGGGTAAAGATTCCATCCGGCCAGAGTACCTCGCAGGGTGCTCGGTATTGTTTGTGAAAAAGAAAGACGGGCCGCTACGGTTATGTGGATTACGGAAGTTAAATAGAGTAACGGTGAAGAGCGAGTACACTTCCTCGGATTGAGGATTTGTTTGATCGGTTGAGCGGGGCTTGTTACTTCTCGAAGATTGATCCCAGATACGGGTATCATCGGTTGAGTACGGGACTCGGATATCCGTGCTTTTCGCACGGTATGGACGCCCGAGTTTGTTGTCATGCCTTTTGGATTGACTAATGCTCCAACTGCCTTTATGGATATGATTAATAGGATATATCGTCCGTATCTGGATCAGTTTGTGGTAGTGTTTATGGACGACATCCTGATATATTCCAAGGGTCGGTGAACATGGCGGCATTTGCGGGTTAAGGCGCTACAGTGCGAGAGAGAATCGGTTGTATGCCAAACTAGAGAAGTGTGATTTCTTGTTACAAGAAATCCAGTTCCTAGGAGCACATAGTGTCTAAGGAAAGGTATTCCCGAGTGGATCAAGCAAGGTTGAGAAAACCGTGATGAGTGGGGCTTGACCAAAGGGTGTCTTTGAATCTGCATTTCCTTGGATTAGGCGGGTTATTAGGTCGATTTATTGAGGCTTCTCGAGGATTGCATGTCCAGTGACTAGACTAACACGTAGTGAGCTTTATTTGGAATGACAAGTGTGAGTCTTTCCGAATTTGAAAAGAGATTGACTAATGTAGGTATTGATTACTCGGTGGTGGGGAAAAGTACGGTTTTTACGTGATGCCTCGAGAGGGTTTGCTTGTGGTGTGTACTTATGCAGGAAAAAAGGTAGAGTGGTTGCACATGCCTACAGAGCGATTGAAAGCTGTGAAGTACTTGCCATGATTTAGAGGCTTTAACGGTAGTGTTTGCCCTAAAGTTATGAGCGGCACTACTTGTATAATTGGATTTGGAAGTGTTCTCGACCACAAGAGTTTGAAGTATATCATTTCACCTTGAGAGAGATTTGGATACCGGGCGAGAGGTGGATGGAGACACTTGAGACTTTGACTTTTCTTTGCAGTACCACCGGGTGAAAACGTGTGGTCGTGATGCCTTGAGTAGAAAATCAAGGAGCATCCTTTGGTTTGATGGCTTATAGTGGAAGATGTATGATTACATCGTGAGTTTCCACCGATGCTTTGATGAGGATGAGCCTAAGGCATGTTTTATACATTGGTAAGCTCAATAGCAGTTTTTTCTAAGAGTCATCGGGCTCGGAAGGGTGATAGAAGCTTGAGGGCTGCGCTGTAGTGGTAGGCTGGTGATGCACACGAAGGTGGAGCAGCTGCGAAGCGGAGGAATCTATTTCCTCAGCAGTTGTTTTGTCTTGGGATGATTGCACGAGTTGAAGGAGGTGATGAGGCTCATCACTCTGATTCCATGGTACATCTGGTGAGGCAGATGTACCACGACTTGATGCGATTTTGGTGGCATGGGATGAAGAGGGCGTAGCGAGGTTTAGGTCTCGAGTGTTTGTGATGCCCGACAAGTGAAGTTGAGCACGAGGACTAGCGGGGCTGTGCGAAGCCGTTACCGATCGTAGAATGGAAATGGGATCATGTGATGGACCGTGTTGGTTTGCGAACTCACCGGGGTAAAGATGGTGTTTGGGTGGTTGTTAATAGGTTATTCATCGGCACATTTCTTAGCAATAAGGACCACTGACTCTATTCTTACTTTGAGCAAGTTGTATGTGAGGGAGATTGTGAGGTTGCATGGTGTACCTCTCTCCATTGTGTCAGATAGGGACTCGAGGTTTACGTCCCGATTCTGGCAGTCTTTGCAGAAAGCTTTGGGAACGGAGTTGAGATTGAGTACAACATTTCACCCTCAGACTGACGGGCAATCGGAGTGATTCAGATTCTGGAAGATATGCTTAGACATGTGTGTTAGACTTCAGGGGAGTTGGATGGACCATTTGCCTCTGATTGAGTTTGCGTATAATAATAGTTTCCAGAGCAGTATTAGGATGGCACCATATGAAGCTCTTTATGGAAGCGTATAAATCGCCTATGTCTTTGAGACTGAATCGGAGAGGCTACTTTGATTGGTCGAGTTGGTGCGAGAAGCGATAGAGATAAGGGTGATCCGTGACGGGCTCTTGGCGGCCTGAAGCGAGGGCGAAAAGTTATGCGACCACGGGGAGGAGACCCTTAGAGTTTCGGGTTGGGGACCGTATGTTTTTACTGAGAGTGTCGCCTCGCGAGAATATTTCGTTTTGGTAAAGGGAGCGGCCCCTAGGTACATTGGTCGTTTGAGATTCTCAAAGTTGGAGAATTGCCTAAGTTAGCTCTTCCGCCGCGATTGTTTTAAGGATAGATGATGTATTCCATTTCATTGTTGCGATATGAGCTAGATGTTTCCTTTTATACTACTATAGATTAGCGAAACTGAATTTGCAAGAGAATATGAAATGAAGCGACGAGGAGATTCTAGATGTGCGAGGCAGCGTGGAATAAATTATTTCCCTAGTGAGAGTGTTGTAGAACACCATGGAGTGGAAGAGCTACATAGAACTAGAAGCGGATGTGAGAAAGTATCGGGCCCATTCCTGAGGTTAGTACGAGTTTAATTTCGGGGGACGAGTGCGTAAGGAGGGAATGTAACTTTTGGTATATGTTTTGTTATATTAAGTAAGGATTTTTGGGAACAAATGCAACATACCCTATGATATTTTAAATTTGTGATTAAGATTAGCCATCTTAATGGTTGGTTTAATTAGAGGATTAGCAAAGTGTAGGTAGATTGCATTTTTATGGCATGTGGGTCGATTATGCAATTAGGTAAGTTTAGTGGTTTGTTAGGGTTTGTAATTAGAGTATGTGTTGAAGGACCACTTTGACTTACTTGTTAGTGGCGGGGACTAAAGTCAATACGTGAGCTATGTGGCATCATGAGCCTTGACACCTCATATGCATGGTAGGAGAGATCTTGACACATGGCAGAGTGCATGAGAAGAGGCTTGCCATGTGCCAAACAGACCAATTTCTCTTGGTTTTGGATGCTAGACCAACTTCTTGCTAGGAAGTGGAAAATTCTGGAAATTTAGAAGTGAGAGAGAGTTCTAGAGAGAAGCTAGAGAGAAGGAGAAAAGAGCGGAAAGGAAGCTTGGTTTTGGTGGAAAAAGTTCACTAAGGTATGTAAACATGATCTTTGAGGCCTTAGTTGTATTTCTTATGGACTTGTAGTTATATTCTAGGGTTTTTTGGGATTACACCTAACCTAGATTTGATGAAAGGTGTGTTTGGTGGAACCCTAAATTGTAAAAGACCAGTTTTGTGAAGATAGCATGTGTGTGTGTGTGTCCAAGGGAGGTGCTGTCCAGATTTCCCCTTGACCCCATGACAGTGTTTTGTCCATAAGTTGGCCTAAAGAACTCCGAACTGGATGATTCCAGTTGGAGAAGAAGCCAAGACCTAGCCCTTCAGATGTCTAGAAGTAACCAAGAACTAAATCCTACCATAGGCCTATGAATTTGAGGTTGAAAGTCAGATACAGATTCTGTCATGTTACGGAGACGTTCCTGTTTTTGAGTCATAAGTTGAGTTATATTGATCCAAATGGAGTGATTCAAAATCCTTCTCAAAGTAGCCACATAGGGAGTAACTTCATGAAGAAAGTGTGGCCAAATTATGGCTCATTTGTTCCCATAATTTCGTCAAAGTAAGGGTGAAGTGAGGACACGGTCCGTCACCAGGAGTAGATGCAGGGGAGGTCAGAGTGTAAACCATAACTCTTGATTCGAGGTCGAATGACCTGATTTAGAGGCTATGAAAGCTAAGAGATAGGGAGAACATCTGGTCGAAGACCATAGTGAACAAAAAACGTGTATAGCTAGTCAAAATGGTATTAAGAAAAAAATAAAGGGTCTTGAATAGGTTGAAACAGGTACAAGTGTTGTGTGTGCTATTTGTGTTACCCTAATAGGGGTGTTAAATGTTGATATTAGTAAATTGTAAAGAGAGTGCTCTTGGAAGGATCAAAGGTTTATGTTTGTAGGTATAAGAATATGTGTGATTCGGTGGTGAAGTAGTAATAAACCAATTGGGTAATTTATGTAACTTAGGATTGTTTGAGAGTAGAAATCTTATGACTTGTTAATTGCAGATCCTTTGGAGTAGCCTCGGTTTGACTTATTGGGAAGTTGTGGATTTTTGGTCCCGAGGAAGGTAGGGATCTTGTAACCTTCTCACTGCTTACACCATGGTTTGTGAGAGTGTACCATTCCATGCGAAGGCTGTGTGATTTTCTAATGATATATATAAATGTGTATATTTTTATATCTATGGAATTCTTTGAATTAATTGGTGCATGATGTTTTTAAATATCCATGTGGGTGAATGCTTTGTGAAATTGTTTTAAAGCATGACATGGGTATGGGACTGTGTGAGAGTCCGGATTGATGTAGTGGACATGGGACTATGACTAGTTCCCTGGGTTGTAGTCGAGAGAAAGGTCCTGGATATGCGGGATGTGGGCATATCCTGGGTGGTAAGTCTGAAATTTGTCGTTATCGGAGATATGGGCATATCCTGGGTAGTAAGTCATAATGATTTATCGTTGTTCGGGGATGATCGGTGATCAGCTGGGTGAAAGCCGAGTCAACGATGAGGGTGAGATGGTGGTAGTATTGCATCCATTTGTTTCCCACATCGACCTATTAATTGATAATGCTCATGTTTTGAGATGTGTTGGATTACTTGGATTTTGAAATGTTTTAATAAGCATGGCTTGTTATGGGATTCACTACTGAGTTGTCGAACTCACCCACATTATTCCCTCCACCTTAGATGCAGGTACGAGACCAGCTGCATGACTTGAGAGTTTGACTTGCAGGGTTTTGGAGGTTGGGGAATTGTGCGTCGTATATATCTTGGTGGTGGGCATACATTTTGAGGAACATCTAGTCTTGTGTGGAGGTTCCTGCTGTATATCTTGGACCAGTTCACTTATCGATCATGGGTCATTGTATATTTGACTTATGATTAGTTTGGGACACTTTGTAGAGTTTTGGGATTTTGTGTAAATATTATTTGATCGAGTGTAAGTGTATAGTCTTGGGTGCATTGAGGACTTACCTCGGTCACAGGATATGTATATATGTTTAGGACACAGGTTGAGTTTTAATTACGTTTCTAGGCGATTACTCAAAGTGGAGTTTTGGACTCAGGTTTTGAAGAAATACAAGTTGATATATATGGTGTGTAGGGCTAGTGGTAGCCCCTTTTATGCAAAGTGTTGGATTTTGAAAGAGTCCTATGTTAGAGACTCAAGTTATGAAAAAAAAAAAAGATGGTAAAATAACATAAATCACACCGTGGAAATCAGGGTGTGACACAATCTTTGTTCTTTGATTATATTCTTTACAATACTTGGTTTTTTGGTGTTAATTCCTTACCTAAGAAAACATGAGAGGCGAAAAGAAACGTGAAACCTAAATAATTATGCAAACTCAGAATGAAGAAAATGATAATTCTAGTGTTCATATTTGTGGAATATTGAGAGATTTTTTCACGTGGGTGTCAAATTATTTTCTTGCTTTGTGTAAATTAGTTGTGAGATGAAACATGAATAGCATTCATATATGTTATGAATTTTTCTATAATTTAGTGAAGTCGATTTGATGAGGAATGGAAATCTTTCAAGATGGGTGAAATTTAATTTGAAAATGACATAAATACTAGAAGGAATACTCTTTTCCCCGTCTGAATTTTGTCGCTAAAAACGACATAAATATGCAAATTTCAGTCTTTGATAAAGAAAAATTGTTTGTTTTTATAGTTAATACGAGGCATTACACTAATTGTACAAGGCCCGATGTATTAAGCTGGCAATACAAGTGGTGTACAAGATTGCGTTGCTCATTGAGCTTGAAGAGTTTTCCATTCAAAATCTCTTTCCTATATCGGATGATAATACGCAAACCTAGGACAATTTGTATACGTATTAGTGGATGTCATATTAAGCCAAAAAATAATGAATAACCTAATACATGTCTATGGCATAAACTTTCCCAATATAAAAAAATTGAAAAATATCATTGATGTCATTTTTTCCCTTATTTGATTCACCAAAACAATGGAAAAATACATATAGTAGTCTAGTGGTTATGAAAAAGACGGGATTGTTATAGTGTATAAGGTCATTATACTAACTGTACAAGGCATATATACTAACTGTACAAGGGATGTACAAGCTTTCATTTCTCATAGTATTTGAATAGATTTTTTATCATAGGTCGTATGCTAATACACGAACCTAGGACATTAATTAGAAATGCATTGGTGAGATGTCATAATTGAAGCTCACGCATAATGGTAACTTAGTACATTGTTATGGCATAAAGTTCCCCGATCTAAAAATGGAAATTTTTAGTAGATGTCATTTTTTCTTATTTATTCACTAAAAAATGGAAACATTTACCTCTTACTCTAGTGGTTATGAGGGTTCGTTATAATGTACAAGGTCATTATACTAATTATGCAGACAATGTACTAATTGTGCAGGAGGTGTCTGAGCTTACATTTTCATTGGATTTAAATAGTTTTTTATTCGAAATCTCTTTCCTATATCGTATGATAATACACCAACTTAGGACAATCTTTATACGTATTTGTGGTGTAAAACCCGGGAAAAATGCAATTTTTATGAGAAATGGCAAAACGGTAAATTGCTGCTGAAGTACAAGTTGAAAGCGTGAAATTTTCTAGATCTTGGATGATGAAACGGACTTCACCGTTGGAATCGTCTTGCAAAATCTAGTTACCCAAGTGAATTTCGTCGAATTTCGAGATAGTCAGAATTTTCACGTTTTTCAGGGTGACGGGTGTCCGGTGGACCCCAAAAAACGAGATTTTTGAATAAAATCTTGGAAGTTGGGTATTAATTTAAAAATTTTTCATATAAGATAATTTTAACTTGAACCGGGACGAAATAAATTGTTTTGGAAAAAAAACGGTTCGGAACAAGAGGAGACACGTGTTGCGATGTGAGCCATGTGTTAGAAATATAAAAAGGGACAAAGATATTTTGCACAAAATATCTTCCATTTGGTGTTGGAGAAAACATTAGAGAGAGAGAAAGAGGGAGAAAGGCCAAGGTTTTCTTCAGCGATTCACAGGGTTTCATCGGTTGGAAGTCGTCGAGCCTAGAGTTAAGTTGTAGTCTCGACAAGGCTACGCATAGGCACCGGAGAGATTTGCAAGATCCAAGAGGATATTTGGAAATCAAAGTTTGGGTTTAGGAGGTGTTCTCGAGACCTCCTACCATTCTACTACGTTTCAAGAGGTAGGGATTCTTCCTAATTTGGTTTTATTCCTACCTTTGGGCTGATTTTGGGATTGATTGTGGGATGGTTTTATGTCGTATTTATGACATGTTTTGTGCCGTGTTTGTGGCCTTGATTGGGAGGATATTGTGGCCGATGGAAAAGGTATGTTTCAGGGATGGTTTCGAGTCAAAACGGCGTGTATTGGAGTTACCAAGAACCTCTCTGGCATGCTATTGCGTGGAAGCCATGCTATTGTGTGGCTGGGCTCGAGTGTAGCCTTAGTGTGATTGCGTGGGTTTCCACGCAATTGCGTAGCCCCTATACACTTTCAAACCTCCAACTTTATATGGCTATATCTTTCTCGTCCAAACTCCGATTCACACGTTCTTAGACTCTATAGAAAGATCTTTGAGTGTAGAATATGACCATATTCCAGTGAATAGAATTTAAGGCTCACATATTTACTGAAATTTTGATTTTTGCACCAAGTGTACTAATTGCTTGGTTGGGTTGATGTGATGAAAGGTGGATATGTGGTCTAACACATTGGTGTATGTTTAGTTGATAATTATATACATATTGATATAATTATCCATAATATATGGTGAAATGATTGGTTATAGTGTCCATATGTGCAATTGGCCATTACATGGCTTGATTGTGTGTGTCATTGCTTGAACATCGAATGACATGTTGTGTGTTGATGTTGATATATACGTGCATAATATATTGACATGAATGAAATGTAGTATGGAAGTCATATGTAGGTGATGTGATCTATCCATGACACCCGGTGAGTGGTGTGGATTATGTAGTCCATGTAGCATTCATTATACATGTGGCATGATACAACATGCAATGGTGCATTACATTGCATATGCGGAGACACTGCTAAAATCAGAATTCACAGGCCAATTTTGGTCGGTAAGCAGTATTTTTGGTCATTAAACCCATTACTAACCATTTACCGACCAAATTATTTAGTACTTAATTTTCGGTCGGTAATTATTTCACCGACAAAAAATCGATGATCGATGCTTACCGACCGTTAAGCCGAGCCATTTAGAGCTATTTTCCGACCATTCTGGCAAGAAAAATTTGGTCGGTAAATGGATCTCCTCAGTCGGTAATTACCGACCAAATTGCGACCAAAAACCGACCAAAATTTTTTAATATCATTGGTCGGTAAATGGTCTCCAAATGGTCGATAGTTACCGACCAAATTGCGACCAAAAACCGACCAAAATTTTTAATATCATTGGTCGGTAAATGGTCTCCAAATGGTCTCCAAATGGTCGGTAATTATCGACCATTTACCGATTTATGATATTTAAAAATTTTGGTCGGTTTTTGGTGCAATTTGGTAGGTAAATTAATTTTTAAATATTTTTTTTGCCATTTTGAGTTTGATATCTTGCTTTTATATATATATATATATATATATATATATATATATATATATATATATATATATATATATATATATATATATAATGGAATAGAAACAAAGAAAAGTACAAATAGATGCATACATATTATATATAAAGAGAGTAAAAATATTTTAAAACAAACAGAAACTAATATATAGAAATTGCATATATATAGTAAATAAGTCAAGAGAAAATAAAAACATGAATTCCCAAATTCAAGTATAAGACATAAAAAAAAGAAGTGTATGTACTCAATCATCCAACCTAGTGTCATCATCGTGATCTTTGAGATGTATCGGGTCTAAGATGTCGAGTGCGGGAGTAGAGGCATGCATTCTTTGCTAATCGAGTGCGGTTCTTGCGAGATGTTCTTGTAAGTCTTGGAAGTAGATCTTTGTAGCTAGAGCATTACAGCCCGGACAATCCGAGGTGATCATCAGGTTGAGTTGCGATCCACCTTCGACACTTCTTTATGTGATCCAACCTTGACGCCTTTCATCCCTATCATCTCATGTCGATCATGCGTCGCTTTCGGTATCGGCCCAGTAAATCTTTGTATCACATTTAAGCATCAGCGTCTGAAAGTCCTCCATCGTCGAGAACAAATTCGAAAATGGTCTGAAGATGGGCTTCATAACTCTGATGCGTCTATCTTGAGTAGAATGATGTCGACAGCGCGCCATAGGCGGGCATCTTCTCCTTGCCGTGAACTGACCTACGTACCAAATCGATTCGTATCAGCCGGTGGAGCGATGAATGAACTCCCTGTTGCACCATCACATGAACACAGTAAGCAGAATCTGGCTTGAGTCGCGGCTAACATTTCCTCTTATCTCGCCTAATAAACATGTAAAATAAGTATTTTAATTTATCTTAAAAAAGATAAAGAGAAAGTATAGGCAAATCTTTGGATTATGTTTTTTACATGTTTCAGGGTCACGTTGACAACCAAAGTCAACTGCTTGAATATTCATGGATGTTAGGTAGCCAAACCTTCACTTCATTGAGTCCTTTCTCTAAGACTCGAGTTTGCAGAAAATGGGGCGAGTCTCCTTTATGCGGGAGCTCTGAAATCTGACATGTCCCGATAACATGGCAGCCTGTCCCAACATTTCACACCAACCACACCGGGTCCACATACGGATAAAAATGAGTAAAAATGGCCACTTAGGCCCATACATCACTACTCACAAAAATATATCCAATCAACTATATATATTACATGGTTCAAGTGTTAATAAATCTGGTAATAATTGGTATATATTAAACCTGTGATCATAATGGCTTGGGAATACGCTTGAGTCGCGCTGACTAACATTTCCTGTATCTTGTCTAATAAACATGTAAAATAAGTATTTTAATTGATCTTCAAAAAAATAAAGAAAGTATAAACCAAATCTTTGGATTATATTTTTACATGTCTGTTGGGATCGTAAGGTTTTCTTCTAGTAGATCTTTTAAGAAATATCTTTTATTATATTTCTTATATGGTTTATATTTCTTTTTTTTTTTTTCTTCAATTCCATATGTTTGTGGTGTAAATATATTTTTACAAAATCTGTATTGACTCTTCTTAATGGGTTTGTCTTGTATGATTCCCATAATGCCCTTGTACTTTCTCCTAAAAAGGTTTCTAAATATTTGTACATAGTTTAAAGTGCATTTAGTGGGGTATTTTCCAGGACGTATACTAGTATTGGATATTTCCTTACATCTATTACACTATTCCATAATTGTGGATCGTGAGGATGTTATATTTAGTATTTGGCCTAGGCGACCTTGGAACATAGGTTTTCTATTGGTAGGTCTTCCTTTAGGTCTAAAATCTATAGATTTGTCATATGATTGGCTTGGTCTAGGTCTGTTTTCATAGTGTGCTTGTGGTCTGGGTAAATTTCCTCCTCTATTGTGTCTTACTTCCATAGGTTGGCTTCTAGCAAATGGTGTAGGAGGAGTTCTTTGTGACACCCCGGGTTTTAAAATTAGGTTAATGACCGTCGGCTCATGAGAATATTCGGTGGATATTCGGTTGGCCGACACCACTTCATTGATTCCCTTTCTCCCGAGACTAGGGTTTGAAATCGGGCGAGGAGTCTCCTTTGTACGGGGGCTCTGCAAAAGATACAACATGTCTGATAACATGGCAGCCTGTCCCGACATTTCACACCAGACCACCTGGGTCCACATACGGATAAAGCGAGTAAAAATAAGTATTTTAATTTATCTTGAAAAGTAATTTTATTTTAATGAAAGCATTTCTTTGCATGAGATCTACGATCCAGCAAAGAGTCGATCATCATGACCCTTAGGTAATGCGTGTATCCCGAATAAGAGCACTTTGGGCTTCTTACCCTCCTTGCATGTCTTTAATTACAAACAATACATACATTAATTCAATTGAAAAAAAAAAATCCTTTTGAGAAATGAAAAATAGGCATAGTGAGCACAATTCATAAGTAATAAACACTAAGAAGTATAAATTAGAAATAGCCTGTGCTCGTTCGGTGCTCACGCATAGAGCGAGATCCATAGTGTGTGTGGGCATGCCCATACCCTCTCGGCCCGCTCGGCGTGATTGCAGCTACGTTTCTCCACCTCTTCCTATAATCGGGGATCTTCCCATGTCTTCTCGCCCATCTGGAAAACATGATCGGGGACACTCAAATCTTGCTCTTTCTTCTTCAACCATTTATCTTTGACCTGCATTACCGGTGTCTTTATCTTAAACAGCATGTATTTGTAGAACATACCTTTGTCCGCCTCAGCGAATTGTGTCCACACATAAACTTTTCTGATTATAATTTAAAAATATTTCATCGGTGAACAAAAGAATAAATAAAAGATGTAAAATGTTAAGTAGTAATATGTACCTTAGAATTCTCTCCAAATCATCATTTGGTCTCTATCTGTCGGTGACTTTTAATTATGTCCATGAGTTTAAAGGACTTCTGAAAATTGTCCTCGAGAACCACTAGAAATTGAACCGGTGGCTATAGCCATTAAGTATGACTTAAGATTTCACCTTAAGTAAGGAAATAAATTAAAAATGTATAAATCATTAGTTAAGTTTGATGTCTTTAGGTTATCAGTGTCGGATCAAATTGAAAGCGATAAGGGAAGTCTCGTGCGTAGGGTGCTGCGAGGAAGACTCTCGACATCTCATTATCTCCTCGCTCTCCCTCATGGCTTTCTGCGTCGTTCATCACAATCTCAGGACCATGATGTGGATCAGTCTGCTGATGCTGTTGCTGCGGTACATTCACAACCTCCTGCATCTGTGTGGTGTCTCATCACACGACCCTCTACCGGGATCGGGCATACACAGGCCCCTTCTTTGCCTCTACCGAAGCCCAAATACGACCTGACGTCTTTTGCCTCTACCTGATCCACGTGCCATATGCATTAAAAATAATAAACAACACACATTATTGATTAGTAAGCATCAAGTAAAATACATAAGAGCAATGAAAATAAACAAACATGATTAACAATTGAAATAACTAAAACTCACTAACTTCTCATTTCTCATCGGGAGATCCTCTAAATGCAGTTCGTCTTCTTCTTGAGATGTAGTAACATCATTTTCAAACTCCCTCTTCATCGCTCGTTTCTTCCTCACCCAGTCAATTAAATGTTCATCAGCATCTACATCCCCACTTGTATCCATCTCGGAAGATGCAACTAAAAAGGACGTCTTCGTCCCCCACCACGGCCGATTATAACATCATTGTCATCATTTGAAATCTTTTGGTTCTATGACGCCGATTATGGTGATGCGGGGATGTCAATTGACCCCTAAGCTTTTGATCTTGCACCCTTGACTTTCCAATCCTTTCAGAATTGGTCAACTTCGGATATTCACAATAATAAACCTGTGATGCTTATACTGCTAAGACAAAAGGTTCATACTTGTTGAATCGTTTTTGCACATCGTGCACATCGACAAGTTTATATCGAGATGGGCTGACTATACCGACATGTGGTGTTGGGTCGAACCATTCACATTTGAATATACAGTTCTTTTTAACGGGAGGGCTTCCAAATTCTAGCAGTCACTTAGGCGAGTCCGTAATAGTGGTCGGTTTCATTGTATCTGAGATCCTTTAGTATACCCCCGGTATTGTACATTCTTTCATTAACTCCCATACGATTCGGTGTGAGAATTTAAACCATTCACAGTAACCGTTGTAAGTTCTAACCTCTCTTAGGGACCTCATTGCTATAATTCGAAGACCATGATTGGAAATTTTATTTGCACGATTATGAACACATAATTGAAATCCCGATTAATATTGTTGAGATTGCTGTTATAAATTTGTATCAAAAACATTACAATTTAACAGTGATTTTCATGTTTAGTAAACATACGTATTTTTCAAACCATGATGGAAATTCTTGCTCCGTCACGGCGTGGCGACCGTCATTCAAGTTTGGAAGCGTTTTACGTTTTACTACTAATAACGAATACACTAAAAATAGAAATGAAATTAGAGAGAAAATGGATACATTGAGAGGAAATAGTAAATTAACATACTAAATAGATCTCATTTGACTTTAGCAACCTACTTACTCTATGAATGGTTGAACCTACAGGACAATTCATTAGGACATATAGTGAGCTGCAGTATATTCGTATGCGCTAGATACCGTTTCCTTCGACACCGATTTAGCTGGAGGGCAGAAAATTTCGACATATCATCATCCTTGATATCATCGAGATGAAGCCTCGTTCCGACTTTCCTTAAGTGGAAGAGTTGGATCCTTCTTTGAAATAGAATGATCTGGGTGGCGACCTCATCCATAATATACTGATTGATATAGAACCCTCTACGAGCCTTATTCATGATTTTATGCTTTATTTTCCTCAAGTATCTACAAGAAGATTATTAGATAGCCACAAGTCATGTATGTATATATATATATATATATATATATATATATATATAGGAAAATAGTGGTTGAGTGAATTAATATTACCTTTACGGAGGATACATCAACGATAATGGTGGACCCGGCAATCTAACCGTAAAGCCAAGTGCAGCTGGAAGATGTTCCATTGAGTCAAAAACGGAGGAAGATCTTCTCGGGTGCATAGATAACATAGATTTGTTCTCCAGTTCCTCAACTCCTCATCGATCGAAAAGAAATTAGGTTGGCGAAGAATAAAGAAATCTCTCGGTTATAGAAACCATATATTCTATTTGTGAGAGTCTCGAAGAGCAATTGGTAACAACCTTTGCATGATACTGACAATCATGACTCTTCATACTTAAACATCTTAAGTTTGTTCGCATCCACATCTCCCCAGATTAGAAGCATAACCATCTAAATCTAGTTTTTTACCCACTCCAAACATCCTTCTTGTGATTTATTCGGGCAAATGGCACATCGGGGTATTCTTGGTGACAAGATTTTGTGCAAATTAAGGAATGACGACAATATTAAAATTCAACTCATCTCTTGATATGCGTGTCCTTAGTTTTCCACGGAATGTTAAACCTTGTATTGAAAATATTGTCAAACACATTCTTCTCGATATGCATAACATCAAGATTTGTGCACAGGCAAGTGTTCATGATTAGAATAAAATCAAATACTTCTTATTTCACCCGTAAAGTCTTAGATATAGGCTGCGTTCCACATGACCTCGGCATCAACATCTATCACCTTCCTCGACCCTCTGTTATTCAAATCCTGAGAATTTCATCCCGGATCTAACCCCGGGAATTGTTGGCTAACCTTTCTATTCTTAATGAAGTCTTTGGTGTTACGTCGATCTGAGGATGATTCATGGGCAAAGCTTCCGATGGTTGTGAGACCATATTTGTTTCCCATTTCTTAGTGTCCCCAAAAGCATCGAGTCTTCCATACAGTGCGGACATGCCAACATACCCAGTGATACTCCACGGACATCATAGAATCACATTTGGAAGTCATTTTATGGTCCACATGAGGCGTAGCGCATCCCGAAAATTTGCCATTTGGAAATATCATAAGTTTGAACCCCTGGCGCCTTAGGACTTTTCAACTCCATTTATCAATGGAACACTTGAAAACATCTATCTTCCCTTTGGATTCGTGAATACGGCTTTTCTTTCTGATCGAAAACATAAATTCCTCCTTCATACACTAAGTGCGGAGGCAAGTTATCTGGCGTCACCACCCACGGGCCACAAAGAATATTCTTTGTCAGTTGACAGGCAATTTGAAGCCATCGTGAATATTGACCTAACATTTCGAACTTCGGATAGAAAAATCGAAACTTTTGATAAAATGTTTCCAAGCGGGGGCATGAGGGTGTTTATCTTCACCAGATCCTCCATATGATGCTCTGAATGCCACCTCCATTCATTAGTTGTTCTTGGTTGATGCATAAATCTCTACGACCCTAAGTGTTATTGGAAAATGAGTGCATCTTCTTATCGACTCCTTCAACTTAGTATATACAATCATTTCCCAGGAGACCCACAACCTTTACTTGTACCAAGCAGGCCCACATTTTACAATTGGGTCACTATCATCACGATTATATGTACGGTTGTTCACCTGACAATGAATGACCTACTCCAGGTAATCCGATACTCCCAACTTCTTAACCCCGTCACTATGCAAATCAATGGCATCAGTTATCTTGTGGCAAGCAGGTTCTTGAATGAAGTAGACATATCATCAAACCATGCGCGAACACGTATGCACTTTATTTCTAACATCCTCACCAGTACACCAGAGATAGTTAGTATGCTTGAAATTTCCCTCATATCTGAGGTTTGTCTCCAGCTGAATCATGTCATAAATTCCTTGCCTCAAACATTGGGTTCCTGTCAAGGTTGAATTAGGGACCTGACATCACAGAAACCATTCTATGGTATGTAGTGATTCATGATATCGAGACCATCCCAGATCAGTTTCACTTCTGACATACGTCTTGAACTTGAACACCTGCGGGTGGACTTGCTTCTCACCGTGGGTATATCGAACATAATCAGGCTGAAGCCATTTCTATAAATGCATATTCACGTCTCGACATTCAAAAACTTCTTATTCTGACATTTTAACTAAAGTGCAAAGGACACCTTATATTTGTGCCACCATTCACACACTCGGGTTGTCTCGAAGCGAACTCAACAAATTCATCAACTTTATCCCCCTACATTAGAACATTCCATTCACTATTTGACCGTCGTGCATCCATTCCGATCGTCTTCCATAACTAGTCACAAAAAATCAATTTAGTAAGCAAACGCGATTGTCCTCAATTATTTTATGTTCGACAGCCATTTATTATGGTTCAGATAAAGTTATTTTTTATCGTGTGATATACAGCCTACTACACATCCACCTCCACCTCCTTTAGATCGACAATTCTTTTCTTTTCAATAGGTTTTGGTCTAATCCATTTACAAAAGATTACGTTAAAAAAATCACGATTGCATGTTCATTATGTATACATTTGTGACCTTAAATAGTTCTACAAGTACACTAAATAAGATATATATAATAATGCATAATCTTCTTGATTTAGCAAATTTACATTACTATTTATATATCTAATGTGCACCGGTGGCAGGAAGCGAAGGCACCAAAATGACTTATAATATATGCATTAAATTAAATCATGATCATTTAATTAACGTTCTTTCGTAAGCTGTCCATTAGGACAATCGGTAATATTCAAACTTCGTTGTAATACGCTGGGCTGGATGTATTAGGCCTTTATACTTGATCAAAACGGCGACAATCGTTTAGGATGATGCATTTCAAATCGTTGCTAAAGATGCAGCGTGATTTCGTCGGTATAATTAAAAAATTTAGTTTATATATGTTAAATGATTTCTTCAATTTAATCCTATCACATGTTCTTATATCATATCATTCATAAATTCATACTATATCATGTAATCCTTTCGTATATTCTATAAATTTCATTCAAGTGAAGTTAGTACACTTGGTACTCTAATCTAAATTTCAGAAATATATGGGTACCCAAATGCTATTAAATAGCATATGGTCAGATTCTAAACTCAATGGGCTTTCCATGGTTCAATTCTAACGAGTGAAGGTTATACAAGTTGCAATCCACAGAAAATGAGAAGCGACTTGTAGCGGTAACCTTGTGGCGAAGCAACCACTGTTTTTCATCATTTTCCGAATCTAATATGAGTTCAACTCTGATCCAAAGTTATATATGGGTGGATTCTAGACTCAAGGGCTTTCCGCATGAGGTCTAAGAACACGCAAATCAGGATTCTAATGGAAGAGTTATGCATGTTTCAAATCATGAAGAAAATCAGCACACTGCGATAATTACGCGGGGGCCAACGATTTTCTTTATTTTCATTATAGGATGACTTCAATTTTATCAAAGCTATATATGGGTGGATTCTAGGGCTCAAAGGGCTTTCCATATAGTCTAAGAACACTCAAATCCAGGTTCTAATGAAGAAATTGTGTATTTCAAATCATGAAGAAAATCAGCACTACAGTAATTGCAGCAGAGGGCCACTGATTTTCTTCATTTTCAGGATAGGATATGACCTCAATTTTATCAAACTATATGTAGGTGGATTCTAGACTCAAGGGCTTTACATAGAGTCTAGAGAACACCCACCTGCTTGAGTCCCTACTTGAAGGAGTTATGCAAGTTGCAATCCTTGAAGAAAATGAGCAGCTTTACGCGATGCGCGACAAAGCTGCGGTTTCATCATTTTGAGCCTTTTCCGACATACATTATTGTAAGCTTTTGAATAATGAGGAACACATAATCTTAACATTCTCTTTACTGGGGAACTTCGGTGCGAGCATCGAGGCACTTTCATCATTCGAGTTGTTAACCGGCTTTATTCCGCTTAATTTCTTATGAAGCGATAACCGATGTACCAACTACGTTCCCAAGCACATTTGCTTGAAGGCTTTCGGCTTTGCTTCCTCTTTAGCCTCAATGGTTTTAGGCCCGGCCATATCATACAAGTAACAATGACTTGTTCAAACCTGAAATTTTATAAGCTTATCAATATTTTATGTTTCTGTTTCAGTTCATATTTTCAGTAGCCTAGATTTTTGCTAAGTCTTCTGTTGAATGCAATATGAACATAATGAAGTGAAAATTGAGACACAAAGATGCTTTATTGTTTTCTAGCATGTATCCCTAGGTATGTGCTCCAAGTCTATATACACTCGGGACCACATTTTTTATGTAGTTTAATTTGATTTAAAGATACCCTTGTGAATCCTTTCTATACCACATTTCTATGCCCCTATGAAAATTTGGAGCACATAACTAGGAATGTAAATGTTTCTTTCTATACCACATTTCTAGATCTGCAATCTCTCTCACACACACAGAGACATACATATATATATAACCATTTGTTAGACCCCAACTATTCCTTGCAATTTGTTTCATTTTCGGCGGGGAAGAGACTTAGAAGAATTTGCGAGATCAACCGACTAGAATCTAATTTACAAGAGTGACATATTTACAACTTAATTTTCTGAGAGGATGAAAGCAAAAACCGGTACATTGAGAGGAACTCACCTTGAGGATGAGGTCGGTCGTTCGATCCTGAAATTCCCGAGAAAAATAAGCTCACTAGCTTTATGTTAATCTACTATCACATTCAAACCAAAATAAAGCCTTCTCAGTCTCAAAACCATGTCCTTAGTGAAAAACGAAATTTGAGAATTGTTTTTCAGAGGCAACATGTTAGAAAGAAATAAATCTAAGATATTTCAGGAGTAGAAATTTATGAAAATGTGACAAATTTACTTGGGGGAGTATGCTGGATGAAAAATGAGATGATTTTCCGTCAAATATCACGAATTTACGATAAAATGAAAAAAAAAAAAGAAAAGAAAAAACCTATTCTTTGGCCAGAGTTTGGAGGGTTGGCAGAAGTCAATTCATGGCTAGGAAAATTCCAGTGAAAGAAAATGTGAAGGAAAATAGAAAAGAAAAAAGGGAAAACCTGTGGCTGGCCGGAGCTTGGAGGGTTAGCAGAGGTGTTGCCGCCGCCGGAAGTGTTGGTGGTGCTGACGGCAGTGGAGAAGGAAGGAAAGAAAGATGAGAAACGTTTGCTTTGGATGTGTGGGTGATTTTTAACCTGTTATTGACCAAATTTTGAATTACAGTAAATGAGCTCGATGATACAGGTTAAAAATTTGTTAGATAAGCCTATTACCGACCATTTTCATGGTAATTTATTTTTAATTAGTTAATTGGTCATTAATTTTGTAGCTAATTCACTTTAATTTACAAACCAATTTCTGACCAGGTATTTGATCAGTAAATGTGGTGGTCTTTGGTGGAAATTTGGTGGAAATTTTTCTTTTGACCAAACCCCTTTTAGTCTCTAAATGGTCGTGTTGGTCGTGTGCAGATGAATTTTTTAAGGTCGGTAATTTGGTCGATGTCTGGTTATTTTAGTGTGACACCGCATGACATGGGTGTGAGTGCATGATAGAGATCAACACTGTGTTTGGTGTTCGATAGTGGGCTTGGTAAAATGGGACAACTTCCAAAATGAGTCTCACGGTTGCATAAAGAAAAGTAAGAAAATACGTGTGTTGGGTATAGCAAGAAGGGATATATACCCCATTGGGTGAAAAACCTAGTATTCTTGGTTAGACATATGTATTCAGCGATGAAAGTTCACGAAAGTGTCGGAAGGCGTGTTAAGCCTGCGATGAGACCCCAAAAATTCGCTACCCATAAAAACACATGGGACTTGGTAAAAACAAGTGAATATCGAAGTTTATCCAATGGATTTTGATTTATAAAATAAAAAGCTTTTGTTTTGAAAAAAATGGTCATTGATGGAATATAAATGGCCGAGTTTTCACACCCAGTATGTGCATGTGAGGAGTTGAGTGAGGACTCGGGACATAGGACCCGGGGTGATGCATTTATCCATGGCACGTAGACATTTAGTAGGAATGTATGTTTTTACTTGAATGTGTGAAATGGCATTGCATGTTCACTTAGGTGAGGAGTAGCCCTTGTAGGAATTATTCTCTACTGGGCATTGCTGCCCGTCTTGGGATTTGCTGGTCGCGGGATCTACAATGATGGGCGACACCGAGGCGAAATTTGTGATTTGAAGAAAGGCCGAGATGTGGCCCTTGACAAATCTTTTGTAAAAATTAGGACAAGCTAGTTATAGCATGTATTTTGTATGGCTCAGGTGTAATTAAATTCTTTTGGACTATTGTTAATATAAATCAATACTCTCCTATATCAAAGTCAATGAATGGACTCTAAACTTTGCCTTCATCTCCTTATTATCACCTTTTTCATCACCATGTAATGAAATGAGTCACAGTAGAAAGGACTGGAATAAGTGATGTGAAACCAAGTATCTAAGTATATTGGCCTGATCGTGCCAAGACTCGTGTCTGCTGGCTCTCAAATAATGCGGGTTGACGGCTAGTGAGTGGGACCCCCGGGTTGTCACAGTTTGGTATCAGAGCTTAGGTATACGAGTACCTAGGGCTTGGTGGGCATGGGTTTCGACCATTGCATACATTGTGTGTTCATGTTCGTGTTACATGACCGATTACTTTGTGTTATGTGAATTATATACATAGTAATTTGTATCTAGGAAAAAATGAATACTAGGGTTAGAAAACAAAACCTTACGGGTTCGGAAAATAACGAATGGGATAGTTCGAGATGTTGATGTCTATTAGTGGTTGGCTTATGCACTACTAGTTAGACTAGAAAAGGAATCTTAACTTGTTATTTGACGTGTGTTGATGGCAAGTCGAGGAAGAGAGAACGTAGAGGTGGTGGATAGGGTAACAATCGAATGCCACTATCCTTTGATCAGCAAGCCTTCATGGAGGCTATTGAAGATGCCACTTAGCGCTCTTGTGCACGATGAGAGTGTTGTGGCTACCACTATTACGCAGGCTAATTAAATGAGTGGGCCGGGAGGGTCGGAGAGGTAACCTTAAGAGAGGTTTAAAACGTCATCCCAACATTCATGGGAAAAAGGGGATCCGAGGGTGGTGATGAGTGCACGAAACACTCATAGTATACATGTCTTTCTTAGGTTTTTGCGTTATTTTATGGTTAAATATGTATTTTTCCTAGTTTGTTGTTATGCGGTATGTTGAATGGGGTGATCTGATTGCAAATGATGTGAAAAGAGCACACTGTGGAAGCAAATTGGAGTAATGGAGGGCAATGTAGGAAAGTGGCTGCCACGTCACGACGTTCCAACGTCGCGACGTCTCCACGTCGTGACGTGCCAACGTCGCGACGTTGGGTCAACAATACATAAGTCAACAATCAGAAACGTTGGGCGATCGACGTCGGCCTGCAGCCTGTCATTTTAAAAGAAGCACTAAGGGTTGAGTGGGGGCATCGGGAGGCGTACGGGCCGAGCCGCGAAATTCAGGCAGATGACAAGCGTAGAAAGTGCCCTTGATCTGTATTGCTTGATTTTGGACCTGAATGATGTTTTGAGATTAAACATTTTTATATTTCTATTGATATGTTCTAGATCACGCATCTAAGTGTGTTGGAGTCTGTCACATGACTATGGATTAAAGTTCAGTCTTTTATATTTATTCATTGGTTTATAAAATTGTTGCTTTGCTTTATATCTATAATTAAATTATATGATGATGTCTGACGACATTAGCATAACTATCTTTGGAAATAGAAGTTAGGAGATGAGGGTTATCTAGAGATCTGAGTAAGCGACCTTGATTGATTCGGAAATAGAGATATTAGAGCACGGTGGCATTGAGTTGAACATTCAAGCATTCGTATCTTTTGAGTTGGGATAGAGATATACTCAACTCTATTCACGAGATAGGCAGATATACCTCGAGAGAGGATATCTCGTAATTAAGATCACCTTGCCATCAACAATATATAAATTTCATTGAATAATAACACCTTTAGAAATAATCCATTGAAAGTGACAGGGGGAGACATAACCCTAGTCTTCAATACCAGTAATTTATTAGAATCAATAGCTTAGTCGAATTTCACATTACTGTTCTTCTTTAAAAATAAATACGACCGGATATTATCTAAGAAGCAAAACCTTTATAGTCACTTGCACCTGTCACTGTGGATCGATGCTCAGTACCATTATTACGTTATATTACTTGAGTGACAGCGTGCACTTGCGCACATAGGCGTACATTTACACACGTTTTCGACACGTCAGAGTTTTTGGCGCCGTTCTTAGGGACGAGGTTTAGATGATATAGAATAAAGCAATTGGATAATGCTACGAAATTTTCTTTACTTTTGTTTATTTTTACAAGTCTTTGGTAATTTGGTTTATTGGGTTCGTGTGTTATTTCAGTGTAAGTTTCAGTGAGTACATGCGACGACGAGATCAGGTCAACCAACACTTGTTTGATCACGACCGGAAGAACTTTACCGGGAATACGCGAGCGAAGAGCTGACAGATCAGAATTTGCAAACATGGGTGATAATGAAGCGGGATCACGAGTATTAGGCCAGCAGGCGAAGAGGTGAATGGTAATCAAGGAAGAATCAAGCACCCAGGCGTTTATACAGCCGAGATGATCCATACATGTTCTTCGGAAGAGGTTTTGCCTCCATCTGAGTTGTTGTTGACTATCAGGCGACCACCCATCGAGCGAAAACAACTTGGCGAAGTCGATGCGTTACAGAGATCTTTTGAGAATATATTGTTTCATGGACTACCCCCTTAGGGGCAAATATGCATCTGACCAACTTCCTTGAAGTCTGCGATACGATTAAGTACAATGGAGTTCTTGAGGCACTCGAGGTTGAAATTTATTTCCACTCTCGCTGGGTGATCGAGCGACAACGGCTATGAGTCAACCACGATTCCATTACCTCGTGGAATGACTTAGTGCAAAATTCACGACCAAGTTCTTCCCACCTTCGAAAATTGCACAACTCGTGCAAGAGATCAATACTTTTGGGCAATTAGAGGGGGAGAACCTGGCAGAAGCATGGGACAGATTTCAAGAATTACTACGAAAATGCCCACATCACGGATTAGCAGGATGGATGCAAGTCCGTACTTTTATAATGGGGTGAGGAATCTTGCTCGACGGTGATTGATGCCTCGAGTGGAGCGCTAATGAAAACCACGGACCAAGTCTGAGATTACGGAAGATCTTGCGACCAACACAAACCGAGTGGCACAGAAAACTATACCCGGTGAAAGCCATGGTTGGCGCGCAGAACCGATGAGGTTCTCGATAATCTGGTTAATCATGTTTGACTGACGGCAGTTGAATAGACAGCAGGTACAGCAAATTCCCTGCAGACTGACCCATGGGAGTTGTGAATTACGTGGAGGAGCGCTTCAATAGTACGAGATATCGATCGGAAATCAAGCGTAGAAGCGGTATTATGTGTCGAGTTATTCAGAATCAATCACGGCGAGGGCGGTATGGGAAACAATTAGTAGAGTGAAATCAAGGCCCGAGGTAGGCGTAATAACGAGAATCAAACGGTCGAAATTGGCGGGACCCGACGGATACCTCGATTTCCGGTGGTCCGCTAGTGATCCACGGTATAATCCACAGGAAGATACGGTGGAACCATATAAGAGAGGAGTAACACCATGTAGTGGTAACACCCGATTATACATAAATATATACAAAACCCTTGATAATTATAAATGAGGTATCATTAAAGTTCCATACGAGATATCGGACGTTCTAAGAGTATTGTGGATTTAAGGAGATTTACAAGTAGAAATGAATAAGTCCAATACAACAAACTCATAATAGATAAATGCGTAGAGTACGACGGTGTGGCGGAGAGGCGACGTCGAATCTGGGCGCGAATAAGGCCTAATTTTATGCGGACCTAGGAGCAGTTTAAAAACAATGTGAGATAATAAATCTCGAGTGAGTGGCATAATTTTATAAGGAAAAATAACATTTTTATATTTAGTAGTTCTCCTCTCGAAACCTTCGTTAAATCTTTGTAAAGTTCCTAGTTTAGAAACATTTCCTGAAATGACTTTTACCCCAGAGTCGACATATGCATAGCATGCTCAACAATTTGCTTCGTCCCAATGTTAAGAAAACACCATGTCCAGGCGTACACAACATAAAAATAGCTTACAAAACATCTTATAGTCATCAAGAGTGATAAAAATAACCATGAAATGCACCAAACCATGAGTATTAAAATAGTTATACCACATTTAGAAATCAACAACGTCCATACCACGTAAACCAGCGTTTGCACCGTACCATGTACTCATCTGGCCGTCGGGTAAACCGACCTCCGTCCTGCCGTGGCAGAGCCCGAAATACCAAACCGTCGGGTCAAACCGACCTCACGTGCGTGCAGGCAAAATGCCAGGCCGTCGGGTGAAGCCAGGCCTCACGTCACCGTGGCAAACCCGGGGCACAAGCGAAATCGGGTCAAAGCCGACCTCACGTCCATATTAGCCGTGAATACCAAACCGTCGGGTCAAACCGACCTCACGTCACCGTGGCAAACCCAGAATACCAAACCGTCGGGTCAAACCGACCTCACGGCAACGTGGCAATAATAAGATCCCGTTCCTCACATGTACCTCGACAATACCGTATCGAGTCAGTCACAAATCTCAAAGATCCCCCTTTTTCTTTACAATAGTTTTTTCAAGATAGTTTTACAACCTGAAATCCATGTACCCAAAATATCCAAACACCACCGACTCATCCCGAACACAGTAAAACTTTCAAATAGTTAAAATGTTGACAAAATTCATGAAATAATGCTTGTTTTATATGAAACCCGAAAATCATGTTTAAAATGCAACCAACCATCTGATCAAAACAATATATATGAAATGTTTAATCACAATAGATATATCAACACAATACCCCAAATCATTTTAAAGCGTATAAATATTTCCTTTATTATAGGCGCTCAGTCTGATCTACAGGGAGTCGTCCCGACGTGAGTGCACTGTAATATAAATAAAACACCATTTGGCTCGATAACTGAACCAACAACATTGGAATACGAAGGCCTTAGAATAATTTTAGAACTATGAAACCATCCCAGTTGACTCGGCAGTCCGATTACAGTGTGCCCTATAGGCACGATACCCTGAAATTAGGGCTTTTATGAGAGCTAATTTCTCGAGTGAGCGAGTCAATAATTCTAAAACATCCAATTTCACTAATACAACTTCAAATTTTCCAAAATTTGACCAATCGATACTCTATTTGATCCAGGCTTCTCGGTAATTAAACAATGCAAAAATGGAAGGCACAGCACGACGATGTGGAATTTTAAACCACGTATCATGGAAAGCCCGAGACCAGGAACTCATTGGTACCATTGCAGCGGTCCAACGATCGGTATGGTGGCCGGAAAGGCTTTGATCTAAGCCGGTAGATTTTGTTTTTCAACGTAGCTTCCAAGCGGTCGAAATGCGCAGGAGCCACGTGGAGATGAGTTCGGAAGGTCGAAAATGGTGGAAAAGAGCTATGGGGTAACTGGTGGAGCGGAAAATGGCGAATCACAAAACTTAGGTAGAAAAATCGAGTTACAGCGCCCGTCGGGTCATGGCGGATCCGCGTCCGGCGGCGGATTGGCGGTGAAATTTTTAAGGCGTCGTCGGCGGTGCGCGCTTTGGTGGTCGGCGCGTGTCTGATAACTCCGGCCGGTGGTGCCTCGTGGTCAGTTTCTCACGGTAGCCTTGGTGGCTACTCAGCCCAAAAGGTGTTCCCGGTTTTGAGGGTTTTCTCTTAGGGTTTGGGAGCTCAAGTGTTGTTTAATTTGGGTTTCATTTGGTATCACAAGCTATGTTTATATAGGGTCTAGGGTCACTTTCGGGTAAAAATCCTGTCTATGAACTCGTATCGACGAGGCCTACGAAATGGTGTCTTAGTTAACCTAAAACTATTCCACCTCGAAAAAGTCAAACTTGGTCAACTTGAGTGAAACTTGGTCAAACTTGAGGTGAGCTTGTATTATTTAGTGCGGGTCATTCTGAGAATGGTCGAGGGTATGGATGGAGGAATAATCGAATGTATGCCATGAGGAGCTAGAACTGGTGAACCACCCTGCGAAAAGGTGGACCAGAACAAGCTCTTGCACGGATGTTAACCTCGATTCTGCTTTCATGAATGAGACCCGAGCGAACATCACGACAACGAAGCAACCCGGTTGAATGATCGACGGCCTTGGTGAGAAGTTTGGAAGCTTTGTAGATGGGCGAATGGCAAACTTCTGCGACAAAAGCCAGCCGGGTTCCCTCTGCAGGAGGCAACCGAAACAAAGAGCGGAGACGGAAATGAACATGTCATGATTACGAGAAGTGGTAAGCTTGAGACCAGGGAAATCCTCAGTTATAGAGGAAGTAGAGGCTGAGAAAGTCATCCAGCCCGGTCAGAATGATGATGCAAATAAGGAACAGCTTAATGAGAAGCAATCAGAAGAGAACTCTCTTTGAAGAAAGACTGACCCACCAATTCCATATCCGCAGCGCTACAAAAAGAAGCAAAGTGGATAAGCGGTTCCACTAAATTTATGGAAGTGTTTAAAAGTTACGCGCCGATATCCCGTTTGCCGATGCCACTGAAGCGGATGCCCGGCTATGTGAAATTTATGAAAGATATCTTGTCTCGGGAAGAAGGCGGGTGATTTTGAAGCAGTTAATTTAGCAGGAATGTAGTGCCATACTTGAAGCATAGAAGCTCAAGGACCTAGAGCGGTTTCACTATCCCTTGCACCATTAGATGCTATCTTGAGAGCCACTATGTGATTTAGGTGCAGCGTGTCATGCCCTTATCCATTTTCAAGCGTTTGGGATTAGAGTGGGGCCCGTGACTCTGATCACATTTATTTGCGACGAGATCATTGAAGCATCAGAGGGGTAATAGAAGATGTCAGTGAGAGGTTGACAAGTTTATTTTCGAGATTTCATTGTACTTCGATATGGAAGAAGATAAAATACCCATAATCTTGGGTGGCCAGTTTCTAGTAATTGGCGGGGCAATGGTTGATGTTGGAGGAGCGGGGAGTGAGAGTACAGGAAGATGAAGTAAAATTCAACGTGTTTGAAGCAGTGAGACACCCGGCAGAAAGTGATACTTGCTTCATGGCAGAAATAGTAGAGGCTATAGTGTCTAGCCGAAGTGGTCTCACTGACCCTTTGGAGACTAGCCTAGTGGAGGGTGAGTGCGAGGAGCACGAGCGAAGCGAAGAATATGTTAGGATGGACTCTTTCGGACACAATAGAGAATGCTTGAATCTCTGGCGAAGGAGTTAAAGCGCCCGGTCTAGTCGGTTGAGCAACCACTAGATGGAGCAAAACCTCCACCTAGCCATTGATATGCATACCTTGGAATATAATCGCTACCCGGTGATTATCTCGACATCTTTAAGCACTAGAGGAAGAAAAGTTATTGAGGGTCCTTCGAGAGCACAAACATGCACTCGGATGGTCTCTAGCTGATTTAAAAGGGATTCGCCCTTCTATGTGCATGCATAGGATTTTTCTAGAAGATGGACATAAACCTTCAGTGGAAGTGCAGAGGAGGTTAAATCCGACAATGAAAGAGGTAGTCCGGAAAGAGGTTTTAAAATGGCTAGACACTGGGGTGATTTACCCCATTTCAGACAGTGCATGGAGTAAGCCAGTTGGTAGTGCCGAAGAGGAGGAACAAGCCCCCATCATCGGGGCGAAAACAACATCTTATTGCCTTCTCGAACAGTTACCGGGTGGAGGATTTGTATTGACTATCGAAAACTGAACAAAGCCACCCGAAAATATCATTTCCCATTACCATTTCTAGATCAGATGTTGGATCGATTAGCCGATCATGAATACTATTGCTTTTTGGATGGATATTCCGGCTACAACCAAATCGCCATAGCCCACACGAAGATCGAGGAGAAGGCGACATTCACATGTCCACATGGTACATTCGCATTGAATCGGATGCCCTTTGGGTGTGTGCAATGCGCGAGGAACTTTTTTCAACGTGTATGATGGCCATGATATTCTGCGATATGGTTGAAAGAACAATTAGAGATCTTCATAGACCCGATTTCTCGGTAATGGGCAATTCATTTGACTATTGTTTAGAAAACTAAGAACTGTCTTTGGAAAGATGTGAAGAGACAGTACTCCGAATTGGGAAAAGTGCCATTTTATGGTACAGAATTATTGTCCTTGGTTTGTAAGTTCAGCAAGAGGATAGAGGTAGATAGGGCGAGATTGAAGCAATTGAGAAGTTGCCTCCACCCTCGTCGGTAAAGTTCGAGTTTTTCTAGGCTGTATTTGGATTACATAAATTGTGCATCAAGAGGATTTTTCGTGGATTGCAAACGGTTGTCTAACCTCCTAGTCAAGGAATCATTTGAGTTTGATTCCCAATGTTTGCATGCATTCTCAGTGTTGAAGGATAAGTTGGTTTCAGCTCCTATTGTTGTGGCTCAGGATTGGTCCTTTCCATTTGAACTTATGTGTGGCGCCCGATGACTTAGCGATTGGGGCGATCTTTAGAGCGAAAGCTTGAGAAAATCTTTGAATCTATTATGCTAGTAGAGACCTTTGAATGATGCTGGGATTGAATTATGCCACTCTGAGAGAAAGAAGCTGTTGGCCATTGTCTTCTTTAGGCAAATTCCAGGCCATATTTGATTATGTAATTAGTGGTGCACGATCATTCTTCCATTAAGTACTTGATGACTAAGAAGATGCAAAACCCGATTAATTCGATTAGGTTCTATTCTTTGCAAGAATTCGACGTAGGGTGAAGACAAGAAAGGCCGCCCGAAAAGCCTAGTGGCGGATCATCTTTCACGATTGGAAGGAGGCTAGAGATGATGTTCGATGAATGGCGAATTTCGGATGAAGCTCTTGGCTATTGAGGGCAAGAGAAATTTGCTCCATGGTTGCAGTTATGTGAATTGTTGTTGGCTAAAGTTATCCCTCACGAGATTTAACTATCGGCGAAAGAGATTTTTAGCACACTTGAAACACTCTTGTGGGAGAATTGCATCGCTCTGAGACATTCTTGCCGATCGAGGTGATAAGGAGATGTGTGCCGGCAATGAAGTACCTGATGATACGAACCATTGTCACACTCTACAATGTGGTGGACACTTTGGTGGCAGAAGCGGCGACCAGGTACTTGATCAGGTTTTCTTGGCCTACCTTATTTAAAGATGCTCATCAATTCGTTTCCACTTGTGTGAATGTCAGCCCAGATGGGAACATCTCTAGAAAGGACGAGCCACCCATGCATCCCATTTTGGAAGTCGAATTGTTTGATTTATGGGGAATAGATTTCATGGGACCATTCCCCGCATCGTACAATATCTTATACATCTTGTTGGCAGTAGACTATGTCTGAGGTGGGTGAAGCAATCCACGCACCCGGCATGATGCGAGTAGTGGCTCGGTTCGTGACCACATATTCTCACGTTTTGGAACCCCTCGAGCATTGATCACAGATAATGGTACCCATTTCTGCAATAAGGTAATTGACAAGGTTTTGCAAAAGTATGGGGTACGTCATCGCACATCTCTTACATACCACCGGTCGAAGCGGACAATGGTATCGAGTAAATCTGATGCATTCTCAAGACGGTAAACAGCTCGGGAAAGTTGGTCTAAAAAGAGAAGATGCACTCACGGGGCGTGCCGCCACGGCATTTAGCTCCTTTGGGTATGTCACCGTTCAGAGATCGTTTATGGTAAGGCGTGTCGTCTTCGGTAGAATTGGAGCATCGAACTGTTAGACCTTTCGGCGATTAAACATGGATAGTACATTGGCGGCGAAGCGGCGCGCCAACTTTCGATGGCTGGGCGAATTGAGATAAAGCTTATGAAAGCGCCCGCATTTATAAGAAAGACTAAAGCACAGCGCGACAAACACATTGCGAAGGTTCACGGCGGGGCGAGCCAAGTTCTTTGTTCAATTCACGCCTAAGCTTTTTAGAAATTGAAATCTCGTGGTCGGACCTTTCACGGTGACCAAGGAGTCTTTTCCGCGATTGGGCGGAAGTTGCATCTGAGAAAGGCACATTCACAGTCACCACCCAACAATTGAAGCCCCGTCTTATGGGGCGAGTTTCTTCTGGAGACAAGTAAATCCATTTCGCTGACGATTCGCGGGAGCCAAAGTGTAGTAAGCGATCATATGAGTTCGGGTCCTCGAACACATTGAGATTTAGGGTCGTCGAGATAACGACATTAAACATAGCGCTTTTTGGGAGGCAACCCAAGTGTTTCTTAAACTTTTCCTTTAAGGTGACATGCGGATTTATTGTTTATTTTCAGTTATATTGGTTTGAAAATTTTGTCCGTAAGCGGCTGTTCTTCTTTGTTGTTTACTTTTAGGACTCCCGAACGCAGGTACTGGGGAGGATCCGTTGTGCAAAACATTACAAGTCCAAAGTGTCCCAATTACAAGAGGGGAGGATCTCATTAACCAGGGCTACTTAAAGTGAAATTTTAGAAGCCTTCTACGTAGCGTCATGACGTTGGGTCTAGCGTCGCGACGTGTTCCAAAGTCGCGGCCGCCCGATTTTATCCTTCTGCGGAATGTCGCGACACGGGTTTTAACGTGACGTTGATTTTAAATGTCTGTAGCGTCGCGGCGTGGACTTAGCGTCGCGGCGTGAATTTTTATGCTCTGGGCGTCAGCGACGTGAGTAATCAACGTCGCGCCGTGAATTTTTAAAGACCTCTTGGAGCGTCGCGGCGTTGATACTCAGCGTCGCGGCGTTTGATAATCCACACTGTAGTAGCGGTTACTCCAGCGGCGTTGCACTTTGTTTAAGGCGAGAATAGTTCATTTTGCTCTTCCACCTCATACATCATTTACTTTGAACCACACCCATCCGCCCTTCCATCCTAGCCGGAGCTCCCTCTAACGTTGGCCGGAGGATCCTACATTGCCCTCCGACCGTCTCTATGCACCTCATAGTCACCCTCACACCTTGGTTGAACCTTTGGTTCCTTGTCACCCGTGGCATTCCCTACACGTACTCGGTTCGAGTACAGTGTGCGTGATACAGGATTACCATTACCGTCCACAGAGTTGGTCTAGGGGTCTTTTTTTAGGTTCAAGTTTAGGGTATTAGTAGGTCTATTTTAGGGTTGGAGTCACCTTTAGGGTCGTTCATTGCCAATGGATTTAGTGCACACTGAGTGTTTGTTTTGTGGTCTAGGTCGGTGGGTGATAAATTTTGTGCCACCTGCACGTGAATTTAGGGTGCAATGTACGGTAAAAGGCGACGCCTGCAGCGGTGGTCGGCGAGGACCCGACTCGGTCTGATGTCCGGTTTGAATGAAGTGCAGCGTCGGTTCGGCACCATGCTGGCGGCAGCTCGTTCATAAAAGAAAGGTTTCACCGCCCCGAGATGACTTTCCCTTGGGCCATTGCGGCTGGGATGTGTGACCTTGTGCGACCACCTCGTCAGTGATGGTGTGATGAGATTCTACGTAATCCATCCCAGTCTGAAAGAGAGTCGGGTGCGGGGCGTATTGGTGCGACTTACGATTGGGTTGATCAATAGTTATTACGATCCCAGAGCATGACGCCAGTTGCCATTAGTGGCTCGAGCACCTGACTACCAGGGTTATGCGGTATTGACCTTGATGGTTGGGGTGAGTGGAAAATCAATAGTGCGGGCCACGCGAGTCCACGCTGAATAAGCATTGGCCTTCATACCCTAGGTGCGCATCACTTTATCACGTCGCGTCTTATTAGGTAATGACGTGTGTGAAATGTGACAGCGTGCCTGCTTCGGCCTACGCCATCATCGATATGCCTTTTGATATTTGGGCGAGGTTATAGAGGATGCCATCCTCCATAGCAGGGACCTTAAAGATGGTGAGCTTACTTCCTTATCTTTAGCGAAGCGTGCAAGCGGCGCAGGTGCCGGCGACAATGAGGCCTGGCTCCACCTATAAAAGCCGCATATCGTGGCGGGATACGCAGGAGTGTCCGCGACTGAGGTATATGATTCCGGCCATGAGCCTTCGGACGAGGACGAGCTGCACGACTATTAGGCTCGGTATGGATCCCTGGGCGATCCACAGGGAGACATTGGCCAGTCCTCGTCCCCCCCACCTCCACCACCATCCCGGCCTCGGGCTGGCTCCTTGATCCCATAAATCCGATCCACGAGGACGGTGCTCTCCCTCGGCCGATGCCTTTTGGGGCCCGAGACCGAGCCGCTGAGTCCCTCGTCACCACGAGATATGGAGGCCCTCCGTGCGATATGCGTCTTGTGCTGGCCAACCGAGGCCACCATTCAACCGCGACGCGGTCCTTGCGGCGAGATCGCGGGCTCCTGCTTCCATGCCTCAGCTGCCACCCGCCGGTGATCACCAGGGGAGTCCCCTTCACCTCTACTTTTGTTTATTGCCGGTGGGACCTTTGGGTATTTTGTTGGGGGAGGTGGGGTGAGTGTGGACCAAATCACGATTCTGTTTAGTTATGTTTTGTTTTGAGTATTTGTGTAGTGTTTTTGTTTTGTTCAGCATATTAGTTGTGTTTTTATTTAGTCTAGTCTCTGTTTTTTTTAGTATTTACATTTTGTTTTGTTTCATTCTTATATGTGGTAGTTGTGTATGTGTGTGCCATGTTGAAAGTGGGAGTATCACTTTTGGGGTGAATTCACTATTGACATGGAAGACTGGTGCATTCAATGTTTGATACTCGGTAATTAGGTTGAATAGGTGGGGAGGCTTAGTGAACCAATTCCTTGTAGTCAAGAAACCATTTCTTAAGAACCCTATCACACTCACACACTAATGACCTTCGGTATGTGAGTGCCGATACCAACTACTAAGTTCGACAAACTGGAGATTCGAACCATCTAAGTGATGGGACACCAATCGAAAAGAGGATTGCCATAGAATACCAACAAAAAAAAAAAAAAAAAAAAAAATGTCAAAAATATAGATGCATAAGAATAGCGGGATCATCATTCGGAATCCAGTACGATGCGAGGGCTTTTCAAGCCTAATGCCACGAGCCGGCCGGAGTCGTGACTTCACTGCCCTTTACATGGGACAGAAGATGGATCATTCACGCAACCCTAGGGCCTTTGAGTTTGGTTGAGTGGTCGAGGTGAGGATTTGAAGGAATTTAATGCACAGTGCCCATGCCAGTGGTGGGGAGTCACTAATGGATCCCCGCTATAGGAACACTCATCTGAAACTTCTTGGAACTAGGTATTCTTCAATTTTTGTTTAGGTACTTAGGAAAATTTTAGGTATGTTAGTATGAATAAAAAGGGTGTGTTCTTGTCCTTTCTTCGTTAGGTTCTTCCAAATAGGTGAGTCGAGTTCAAGTTTGGGGGTGTCGGAAACTAGGTATACACTAGAGGTCATTCATTCGACCTTACATAGGGTCCTTAGAAGGTTGTGAATACCATGGAATTTGAGGTGCCAGTCACTTCCTATCTCGGCGGAGTTTTCCAAAGTCGAACAGCCCGATTGTCATCTTGTGAACTTCGGGCAAAGCGGCCGGTGTGAGTCGGTCCAAGGCGATCCCTGTTCTCAGCATGTGCAACCTTTGTCTTAGTGTTAGTTTTAGTATGTGGGGTGTGTATCTGTCTAGAGTCCATTCTTGCTTAGGGACAAGCAAGTTAAGACTAGGGAGTGTGATGAGTGCCTGAAACACTCATAGTATACTCGCGTCTTTCTTAGGTTTTTAGAGTTATTTTTATGGTTAAATATGTATTTTTCCAGTTTGTTATCTGAGTATGACTGAATCGGTGAATGCAGGTGCAAATGATGTGAAAAGAGCACTGTGGAAGAAAATTGGAGTAATGGAGAGCAATGTAGGAAAGTGGTTGCCACGTCACGACGTTCCAACGTCGCGACGTCTCCGTGTGACATGCCAGCGTCGCGTGTTGGGTCCATGTCGAGAATCCAACAATCGAAACGTTGAGGCGTCGCGGCGTCGGCCGCAGGTTGCACCTCATCATTTAAAGCACTGGGTTGAGTGGGGGCATGTCGGGAGGCGTGCGGACGAGAACGCAGAATTCGGAAGCCGGCCCGGTGACAGAGCGTCGAGAAGAAGTGCCCTTGATCACGTATTGTGATTTTTTGGATACTAGAATGATGTTTTTGAGATTAAACATTTTTATATTTCTATTCAGTATGTTCTAGATCTACATCTAGGGTGTGTTGAACCCTGTCACATGACTATGGATTAAAGTTCAGTCTTTTATGTTATTCATTGATTTATAAAATTATTTACTTTTGCTTTATATCTATAATTAAATATATGATGATGTGCGGCCAACATTAGCATAACTATCTTGGAAATCCGGTCGAGATGAGGATATCTAAGTCCCAGTAGAAGCGACCTTGATTGATTCGAAATGAGATATTCAGGAGGCTGAAGGTGGCATTTGAGTTAGAACATATTCAAGCATTTCGTAATACTTAATTGGGATAGAGATATGCTCAACTCTATTCCACGAGATAAACGAGATATACCTCGAGAGGATATCAGTAATTAAGATCACCTTGCCATAACAATATATAAATTTCATTGAATAATAACACCTTTAGAAATAATCCGTTGAAAGTGACGGGAGGCAATAACCACAATGCTTGATACCGATAATTATTAGAATCAATAGCTTGATCGAATTTCACATTACTCAATTTCTTCTTTAAAAATCGATACATTCGGATATTATCTAAGAAGCAAAACCTTTGTAGTCAAGCACACATCACGTGGATCGATGCTCCAGGTACCATTGGTACATTATATTACTTAGGCGCCAGCGTGCTTGCGCACATGGCGATACATTTACACACAGCGTTTTCGGCACGTCGGGTGGTGACCATTGGATGCAGATGAGAATATATTGGAGGCTATAGAGATCACCTCTGATGCCTCTCGAATAAAGCTGGCCACATTCCAACTAGAGAGTGAATTTCAAGTATGGTAGGATTGGGTTAAAGCCTCAAGGAACTTGGAGGTAATGCGTAGGAAGAGTTTAGTAAACTCTTTGTAGACGAGTATTTCAGAGGCATCGCACGACGTGCAAAAGCAGAGTTCCTAGGTTGAAAACGAACGATGTGATCTTGGAATAAATTATTTAGTTCTTGAGTTAGCCGTTTCAGCGATGATTATGTAGTCGCGGATGGCCCAGTGAAGAAGTTCGAGGATGGGTTGAAATTATCCATCCGGGGTAAAATTGTGGGACTCTTCTTAGAAGATTTGGACTCGATGGTCAAGACAGTTATGACCATTGAGAAGAAAGTGGATGACACACGGAGCATCCGGGATGCGGGTGCTAGTGATAAGAGGAAGGAGAGTCAAATACTTTCTTAGCTCGAGAAAGTAGAGGACTCTTTCTCGAGGTTTCATGGACAGGGCCGTAACTATTAAGGCCAAGGCCAAGATAAGTCATCCCAAGATGGGAGACACATCAGAGCTACTAGCCAGTCAGGGTAGAGGACATGCTACGAACATGCATCCTGGATCTCAAGGGTTATTAGGAAGAACATTTACCCTTGGTGGAATTAGCCTGCAACAATAATTATTAGGCGAGTATACAGATGGCACCGTATGAGGCATTATATGGGAGGCTATGTCGATCTTCGGTTTGTTAGACGGAGGTGGGAGAGAAACCCACTATGAGTTCGGATTTGGTTAGAGACACCTCTGAGAAGGTGGATTTGATATTAAAACGTCTTCTCTTTGACTCGAGGCGAGTGAAAATTCTGCCAACAGCGACGATGACCTGGGTTTGGCGGGTGATCATGTCTTCTTGAAGGTGATGCCTAAAAGAGGAACGTTAGGTTCGGCAGGGGCGGGGAAAATTTGTCGTCGAGGAGTATATCGGACCTTTGGTAATCGGGGAGGGTTAATCCACAGGTTTCTTATCGGTTGGCACTACTGCCGAATTTAGCATATGTTCACGTGGTATTCCGTGTCTCTATTCTCGTAAGTACACTCCAAATCCGACTCATGTAGTGGATTGGGGTGAGCTTGTTGTTGATGCAGATGGGACCTTCGAGGAGGGACTAGTAAGTATCATGGATAGCTAAGATCAGGTTTTGTGAAGCAAGACCGTGAGGCTAGTGAAGGTGTTAATAGCGACCAGGGAGTGGAGGGGACCACAACATATGGAAGCGAAGACACTATGTGTGCAAAATATCCTTTCCTATTTGAGGATGATGGTATGCTTTTAGTCATTTGATATTAAATGACGGTTGCATATGCTTGTGAAACCCGGGACGATATGCATTTGATTTTAGTCATTTGGAATTTTGGGGACGAAATTCTTTTAAGGGGGGAGAATGTAAAACCTGGGAAAAATGTAATTTTTCCGAGAAAGGGCAAAACGGTAAATTTCTACTGAAGTACAAGTTGAAAGCTTGAAATTTTCTAGATCTCGGATGACGAAACGGACTTCACCGTTGGAATCGTCTCTAAAATCCTAGATTGCAGTGAATTTCATGAATTCTCAAATGGTAAGATTTTCCACGTTTTTGAGATTTGAGATTTTGAAAATCTTGGAAGTTGGAAGTAATAATTTAAAGAGATTCATATAAGATAATTTGAACTTAGGCAAGAGCGAAATAAATTGTTTGGGAGAAAAAGCAAATCAAAAACGAGAGGGAGACACGTGGCGCGATATGAGTCATGTATTGGAAGTATAAAAAGGGACAAAGATATTTTTGAACAAAATATCTCCCATTTGGTGTTGGAGAAAACGTCAGAGAGAGAGAGAGAGAGAGAGAGAGAGAGAGAGACAGGAAGAGAAGCCGAGGTTTTCTTTAGCGATTCACAGGGTTTCGTCGGTCGGAAGTTGTCGAGCCCAGAGTTAAAGTTTTTTGTCTCAACAAGGGCTACGCGTAGGCACCAAAAAGGAGAGATTTCGCCGAAGATCCAAAGATGAAGTTTTGGGAAATCGAAGTTTTCGGGTTTAGGAGGTGTTCTCAAGACCTCTGCCATTCTGCGTTTCAAGGGTAGAGATTTTCTACTTTGGTTTATACCTAACTTTGGGGCTGATTTGGGATTGATTGTAGGAGGTTTTATGTGGTGTTTTATGGCTTTGTTTTGTGCCGTGTTTGTGGCATGTTTTATGGCCTAAATTAGGAGGATATTGTGGTAGGTGGAAAGAACATTTTCGGGATGGTTTAGATTCGAACAACGTGTGCTGGGCTGAGGTTCTGACACTATTGTGGTGACTCGGGTGTCTCAGTCACACAATTGCGTAGGTTCCTGATTGTGGCCTGTACGCTCAGGCCTCGACATTAAATGGTCATATCTTTTCGTCGAACTCAATTCATACATTCTTAGACTCGTAAATCTCTTTAGTATAAAATTTGACCATATGACATTAGATAGATTTTATTGCTCACATATTTCTTGAAAGGGTGGATTGTTGCACCACGTGTACTAAAATTTCTTGGTTGAGTTGATGTGAGTAGAGAAAGGTGGATGTATTGGTCTAAAAGAGTATTAACATTGGTGTATGTTTAGTTGATAATTATATGCATATTGATATAATTATCCATAATATATGGTGAAATGTTTGGGTTATAGTGTCCATATGTGCATTGTGTGTGTCATTGCTTGAACATCGATTGGCATGTTGTGAGTTGATGTTGATATATACATGCATAATATATTGACATGAATGAAATGTAGTATAGAAGTCATATGCAGGTGATTTGATCTATCCATGGAACCCGGTGAGTGGTGTGGATTATGTTGTCCATGTACCTGTAGACCCTCAATTTTGTCCCTCAGCACTTGCATTTATCCTTGGGTGTCACACTCACCCATCGTTCTCATATAACACCATTAGGGCCCTTTTAGGCTTAGTCTGTCTCCGAGCCTCGAGTGGGCTTGTATATGGTCCATTGAGTGCGTATGTAGTTCAATTTAGAGTGTCATCGTGGTTTCTTTTTTTTAGTTATTGGCATCGTGTCATAGGAAGCAAGTGGCCCCCCCAAGGGTTTAGCTCAATCGGAGTTTATTGGAGTATGTCGAATTCGGAGCACTTGGGCTTGTTGTGATCATATCTCCCTCGTTCGAGCTCGGAATTGAGTGTCGTTTCTTTTTTTGGATTCCTTACTTATTGAGGAAGCAACTAGAAAAAATTTAGAAATTTTAGTAACCGGATCAGCCAGCTCAATTAGTTACAGGTGGAAGTTCATTACTAAATGAGTTCGAAATTGGTACTAAAGGCTTGTTTGGTCAAATCTTCTCCCACGGACTCGAATCAAGCATCGATTTTTTCATGGACTCCTTATTCTTCAAGAAATATTCTCTCAAAATTTAAGATTTTTTCTCAATCAGATTGACCGGTTAGGGCTGTGCAATGGTGCTCGTGTTAGCTTCTGCGTGGGGCGCTAATTTTGTGATTTTGGTGCCCCAAATCACATATGAATTGGGCCCATAAGCCCCAGATCAGTCCCCTAGGCATGCGGGTTGATCCAGTTTTGGACCATGTTGTAGGTTGCTTGCAGCCCACCTTGAGTCAACTTGGATGCTTGGTGGTTAAACAAAGGAGTAATGTAATGACTATGGACCCAGGAATAGGAGTGTTTATGAAAATTTGGGGAAGTTCGAGGAATGGGAGTTCTCAGAATTGAGGTGTGAAAAATGGGTGGGATCCAGGATAAAGGGAGAGAGAAATAGAAGAAGAAACGTGGAGGTGATCGAGGAAGGGAGGAAGAAGAGAGAAAAAATGGAGAAAATGAGGAAAGGAGAGTTGATCTAAATCCGGAGGGGCGTGGTCTCTCTTGTTTTGAAGAGGAGTTCCGACGGATTTGAAGGAGTGGATACCAGGTTTTGGAAGTGGAAAGAAAGAAGAAAAAGGGTGGAATAGCCATGAATCTGCAGTGCGACATTTATATGGTTACCATTTCTTTTGCTTTAACTGCCTTTGTTTGCGGACTCGTGTTAGGTCACTAAAACGTTTGTGTGCAATTCTCAATCATTCAGTTCAGATTTTATACTTCGTTCATTTTTTTCGATTCCTGACTCTTTGAGGAAGGTTCTGAAAAATTTTGAGAGCCTCTCTCAACCGGTTGAACTGGTTGGGAAACCATATCAGCGGGTTCACTGAATTCAGTTTGCTGGAACAACAATTTAGGTCTTTGGCGTCGTTTGTGTTGGTTCTCAGTCATTTGGAGTCAGATTTGTACTCTGTTTGTTTTGTTGGATTCCTGACTCTTTGAGTAAGGTTATGAAAAATTTTGAGAGCCTCTCTCAACCGGATGAACAGGTTGGGAAACCAGATCAACGGTTATTTGAGCTAATTCTTTGAAAGCGATGGTTGGGTCTTTGCTTGCTTTGTTTGTGTCGGTTCTCAGTCATTCGGAGTCGGATTTGTACTCCGTTTGTTTTTTTTGGATTTATGACTCTTTGAGGAAGGTTCTGAAAAAATTTTAGAGCCTCTCAATCGGCTGAACTGGATGGGAAACCAGATCAGCCGGTTCACTGAATTCAGTTTGCTAGAACAGCAGTTTGTGTCTTTGGAGCCATTTGTGTCGTTTCTCAGTCATTCGGAGTTGGTTTTCTACTTGATTTCATTTTGGATTCTGACTCTTTGAGGAAGGTTCCCATTAAATTTTGAGAGCCCCTCTCAATCGGGTGAACTGGTTGGGAAACCGGATCGGTGGATCAACACTTAATTCGGTTCTTTGGGTTCTTAGTTTGGGTCTTTGGCGTCGTTTATGTCGTTTCTTAGTCATTCGGTGTCGGAATTGTACACCGTTTGTATTTTTTGGTTTTCTTATTCTGTAAGGAATGTTCTGAAAATTCTTCAGAACTGTTCTCAACCGGATCGACAGGTTGGGGAACTAGATCAATCAGTTTTTCGGGTTTTGTAAGGGTCGTCCGATTTCAGTTTAATTGAAGCCCGTGACCTTTGTGAGTCCGACCCATTCACTCCAGATCAGTGTAGGGCTATGTTTAGGGTCTAAAATGGGGTTTAGTTCAGGTTAATGTGGTTCAATTTTGGATTCTTAAGAATCAGAGACCTATGGGTCGGGTGATTAGTTAAGCACTAATCTAGTGTTTGTTGAGCTTTGTTTCTTCGTGATGAATAGATATGATTTTCAAGAGTGGTAGCATCAATGGAGTGGTTGAGATACCATGTATGGTTTCTCTTGGCTTCCTTTACTTTTGATATCTAATCTTTGAGAAATTATTGTATGCTCGAATGTGTGACTAACTTTCCCTTCTTGACAGCTAGAGACCCCTGGTGGCGCCATTTGCCCCTTTTGGTTGAGTGTTTTTAAGCATGCTAGATACCAATTGGGTTGAGTGCGATCCAAGTTGTATGTTTAGCCTAGGAGACTATCTGATGTGACCCACATGCTCCCGCGTACCGATTCACTAGTAGAATGAGTTCGGGCTAGAGGGTCGGAAATCTAGTATTCATGGACCGCTTTTCCATCTTTAGAGTCATTGGGGTTTTTTGTTCTTACTTGGTTTTCCCCTTTATAAAATAACAACAAAAAGTAAGTGGCGACTCCAAAGAAAAACTGTTCCTCCTCGGGGACGGATTTTCTAAAATTCGAAAATCAACCCACATTTTCTTTTCATTTAAAGGCGAGTCGCGCCAGCCCGTGGATTGGGTAGGGTCCACAAATTGGCGACTCCACTGGGGATCGAACCCAGAATCTCTGGTTTCATAAGAGGATCAAGCTTGAACTTGAGTTATGTATATTGGAGCACATGGTTCTCTGATCAGGAGGCTCTTGGGCTACATAGATGAGTGATGATCATACGCGGTGGTATTTGGCTTGCATTTATGATTTGTTGATGTTTGTGTGTTCACCTGTTGGATTATAGCATGCTTTCTCATTATTGATTGGTATCTAACTATAACATTTGGGATTTGGCTTAGCTGATAAAAATGTGTGTAGATTTTATGATGGGCTTGCTCTTTGTGCATGATTATTTGTTGCATGACTGCTCCTTCCCTTGCATGACTGCTTGCCGCTTGTGTTTGTGGGGCACGTGTGTATCCTGCTGAATCACTGATCTTAGTCGGCCATTCCTCATGGATTGCTTATGTTGCTTGGGAGTCATTCCTAGCGTCTACCTTCTGACCAGGCTAGGGAGGTTTGGAATAAGGTCCCAGCTATAAGAGCCTGTCGATGTATGGGAGCACTATGGAGATTGATGAATGTCAGAGCAATGAAGACTTGTATAGCCTTTGAGATGCGTTTCATGGATAAATGCATTGGCGGTATGTCACTTTGATTGTTGATTGATTGTTGATTAGGATCTTAGGTTGTATCCTTGTGAGTGCGATCATCTAGCCTTTAGGACGCCTTTTCTCTTTGTTAACTTGCGAGCCACTTTGCCCTTAAGGGTATTACCATGTCGAAATCTAAGCTCCGCATATGGAGCCACATATCAGATTAGCTGTTGATGTCACATGTCAGCTCATTCCCTTAGAGGATTTCATTATGGGATTGCATTACTGGATTGATTTCCGGATTGATAGTCATAGGGACTTAATTGCCCCTTTCCTTTTATAGGATTGTTGATTAAGAGCGACACAGGTTCCCGGCTTGGATCGGATCGAAGGTAGACATTAGAGATTCAGATCCTACGGTCAGTTAAATGAGACATCAAATCATAGAGATATGGACCCTCAGTACGCTATTGTTGACCAATTGGCTGAGATTACCGATACCATGGCATCTTCTGGGATGCTATATTGGGGTAGGACGAGGAGGATTGATGGAAGTCAGAGCTGACCATTTCCAATTAGGAGCACCCCGCGCAGCTCTCTTGCACCTCCACCACCACCATCATTTTGGACCACTATACAGCGGGACTATACGATTTCCTCCACCACCTACCTGTTCAATCAGCCCCGTAGAGTGACATTTGTACTACATGGTGGATGAGATCACACCACATTCTGTTATGGCACCGCGCGATTATTGATGACACTCGGGCGGTATCGATAGGATTAGAGCGGAGGATCCAGGTCTGCATGTTCACGATGGGTTATAGGTTGGGACGGATATGATGACCTTCCGGTGGCAGCCTTGCGGAGTTGGAGTTCCTATCTTGGGACATTGAGGAGGTACAGGTAGGGTGCCCCGAATTCACCTGGTGTACATGTTATGCGGGCATAGGTGGATGGTACACCGAGATGATCATGTATTTTCCTCTGTCGCTGAGTGGTGCCGCTCAGGGTTGGTTTGCATCATTAGACCCTTCGAGGCATAGGACATGAGCTGATTTGGAACATGAGTTTATCAGACAGCATTCTTTTAATACTGTAGTAGATGTATCCCGGAGAGAGTTAGAGGCCCTCGGTGAGGCCGAATGAGTGAGTCACTTCATTCATCAGCCCAGAGAAAGGTGCACATATTATAGATAGACCCTCAGAGCGCGATCAGATCTGCATGATTATGCGTAGTCTTCAGCCCCACTTTGCTAGGCATCTTATGGGCTTCCCACATACAGACTTTGGATCATTAGTTCATGCCCTCTATGGCATTGAGGAGGGCATATCTAGAGGATTATGGGCAGATTCTTCCCCTTCAGACTCTAAGGGAAAGAAGCCAAGGTCGAGACCCAGACCATCAAATGTTGGTGCCATTGGCATGTGAACCACGAGGTCCACGTCACCTTGCCAGTTTCAAAGGTAGTTTCGAGACCTCCCTTCTTAGATGATCACGAGTGGGATCGATGGGACCTCTTACTTTTTCAACGGTGGGCTTACTTATTTACATCCTCCACCATAGCCAGTATATATGCTACATGGCGCTTGAGTACATGTACAATACCATCGACAATGTAGAGACACGCCTCCAGGCGACGGACGGTTACCTGACTCGGGATGCCAGCGGTAGAGGCATTTCGGGAGATTGGTTGAAGGGGGTGTGATTGTTCCACTACCACCTAGACCACCACCATAGCCTACCCTACCCGGATTTAGGGCCGATCTTCACTGTGCCTATCATCAAGACCGATCCTTGATCTGAATAGTTGTCTGGCAGTGATTTTGGGCCTTTTGGGTGACTCTGAGCCGACCCGCTCATGACACTAGAGTTGTACCTCCGCTTTGAGTGGTATACATTCGATTGAGTTTTTGGGAGATGAGATATTCATGATGGGATGGGATGGAGAGGCTCCTCAGCCAATTTGTTTGTATGCAGACTCAGACTTTAGTAGATACACCTATGGTTAACTGGTCTCCAGGCCATTTAGATATTCCAGATGATGTTCCTCGACAGACAACAGTATCGCCAGTATACTTGCAACATGTTCCTCCCATGGCACCCTTCATTATGTTCCCGGAGGACTATGGGCCAGTGCATAGAGATGTCCAGATTGTTACGAGGAGTGGGAGGGTAGCTCAACCCCCACCTGTTGATAGACCTTTTTCTGGCATTGATGCTAGAGATGAGATTCAAAGGGAAGATGATGAGATTTTGCGCCAGCTGCGCACCACTCAGGCTCGCATTTCCATTTGGAGCTTATTGGCCTCATCTAGCACACATAGAGACGCATTGATCAAAGCTCTCAGTCAGATTAGAGTTGATACTACTACCACCCTAGGGGGACTGATCCACTTTCTGACAGCGGATAGGGCTACATGCATAGTGTTTTCAGACAATGATTTACCACTTGAGGGATTAGACCATGTTCGTCCTTTGTTCATCAATGTTGCTTGTTCAGGTCGTAGGGTGCCGTCCGTCCTGCTGGATAATGGCTCCGCCCTTAACGTTTGTCCACTGGTTACTGCCATTGCTTTGGGATTTTCACCATCCAATTTTGGGCCATCCACACAGACCTTCAGAGCTTATGGCCAGGACTGGAGGACGAGTTATAGGTACTCTTTCGCTACATGTCATGGTCGATCGATCGGTCTCCATACTCTTTTAGGTTTTGAGGATCCAGTCATCCTTTAACTTGCTTTTGGGCTGCCCTTGGATTCATGAGGCGGGTGTTATACCATCTTCACTTCATCATAAGGAGAAGTTCATGCGAGGGCGCATTATCCTGATACGGTCGGCCAGATGTGTTACCTCTTTTAAGCCGGTCATTTTCGTCGATCCGCAGTGAGGACGACTTGCGCCAGTAGGTTTGTTTAGGAGTCCAGGTTGTCGGTTTAGAGGATGACAATAGAGACATGGTACTTATGTCTTTTGATCTTCATGACACTTTGGTGCTTAGCATGATGAGAGCATGTCTTATAATACGGTTTGGGACAGGTCGCCGCCGACGGGGGCAGCAAGTTTATATTCTGATTGATCACGACATGCCATATGGATTAGGTTGCACTCATACGAGTTATGCACGACACATGGTGATCTTTGTGCGAGATAGAGTAGGCTAAACATCCAGGGATTCCATTCGATTACCGCCGCGTACTTTTCAGTTAGCTGGCTATTTTACCAGAGGATCAGAGCATGCACCCCATACAGAAGGAGTTGACCTTGTTTCAAAGATGGATGAGATTCGAGGCATTCAGCAGGCCTTAAGACAAATGTGTTTGAGTTCTAAGACCAGAACCACCGAGGCCATTATAGTTGCACCCCGTCAGGATTAAGCGGTGTGTTTTCCATGTGCTCTGAGGTCCACTGTCTATGATCTACCTATGGATTTAGGAGATGGTCCCGATGGTGTGATTTTGTCGGATACTTATATGGATGCAATGGACATGATAGGCACTGGCCGTATCCTTGACACAGCCCCGTGTGGGCCCCATTTTGCTTTTGACATGTTTGGAGTTTCCATGATTAATACTGATAATGTGACCCTTTATGACGCTTGCATTTACGCGATGGACATGATCGGCAGCGCGTGCGGATGCTTCCTCACCTAGGCCCAGATCAAGCTTTTAGTGTGTTTGGGATTTCTCTGCTTCAGTTTGATGGTGATGGACTTATTGCTCACTTGATATTACTCATGAATCTTGTTTTACATTGAGGAGCGTCAGGCTACGTGAACCCGCCTCTTTCTTTTGACACTATGTCAGGGTTTGTCACCCGCTTTGATGACATTTCTGATGGTAATAATGACATGAGTATTTTCGAGTATTTGCTTGTGTCACAGCATTTTCCTTTGATTGCACCACCAGTACCTATAGCACATGTATGCGATGTTGATGATGTGGGAGACACAGATGACCCACTAGGTGGTAAGTTAGAGTCTAATTCTGATATAGAGGACATGAAAGTTACACGGATTTACGGTATGCAGAGTTGATAGATTTTAGTGCGGTCTGACCCGGGGAGATTAGGTTGGCTCTTCACTTATCTCTGATGTGAAGTGGATTCATTGACCTACTCGGGTCATACTTGGATGTATTTGCATGGTCGTATGAGGACATGCGGGCCTTATTACTATAATTCAACATCACTTGTTTATACATGCAAAATTTAGTTAAGCGAAATTGAGAACTACATCTCAATGGAGTTTGCAGGTTAAGGAGGAGATTAAGAAGCAACTCAGTGTTGGCTTCCTGTCAGTAGTTGAGTATCCTGAGTGCTTGGCTAATGTCATCCCTGTTCCCAAAAAGGATGGCAAAGTTAGAGTTTGTGTTGACTTTCGAGATTTGAATAAGGTCAGCCCTAAGGATGATTTTCCCCTCCCACACATCGATATGTTAGTTGACAGCACTGCAAGGCACCCTATGTTGTCCTTCATGGATGGGTTTTCCGGGTATAATCAGATTTTGATGGCTCCAGAGGATATGGAGAAGACTTCTTTCATCAACTGAGTGGGGTGCTACTTTGCTATCGAGTCATGCCATTGGGTTGAAAAATCACGAGAGCCACTTATCAGAGGAAACGCTACTACTTTATTTCATGATATGATGCATAGAGATGTTGAGGTATATGTGGATGACATGATAGTGAAGTCTCGAGACAAGGCAGATCACTTAGCAGCATTAGAAACATTCTTTGAGAGGATCCGACAATTCAGATTGAGATTGAATCCCAAGAAGTGCACCTTTGGGGTAACCACGGGGTATTGGAGTCACATTGTTGATGGCGCGGTATAGAGGTTGATCCAGAGAAGATCAAGGCCATACTTGACATGCCCACTTCGAGGAATGAGAAAGAGATCATAGGCTTTTTAGGCAGACTACAATACATCAGTCGTTTCATTGCTAGGCTAACAGACATATGCGAGCCTATCTTTCATCTTCTAAGGAAGAACCAGCCTACGGTTTGGAATAATGATTGTCAATGTGCTTTTGAAAGATTAAGAATGTTTACTTTCTCACGAGTTTGAGTGCCTCCATGGGGCAGCCCCTGCTTCTATATTTGTCAGTTTCGGACATAGCTTTGGGATGCATGTTAGCTCAGCTCGATATTCACGAAAGGAGCAAGCCATTTATTATACGAGTAAGGATCTTTGGAATCTGAGTCTCTGAAATACATTATGATTGGCGTATACGTTTAGCGTTGGTTTTGAAATTCTTAGGAGACTTAGGCAATATGTGACAAAGTATTCCATACTTTTAGTCTCTTGATTGGATCCATTGAGATATTTGTTTGATCGACCTGTTCTGACTGGTAGGCTCATGAGATGGTTGGTTCTATTGACAGAGTTTGATGTTGAGTATATGACACAGAAATCAGTAAAGGGAAGCATTGTTGCATATCATTTGGCTTCTTTGCCGGTATCCGATGACAGACCAATTGACGATGATTTCCTTAATGACCAATTTGTTTCAATGACCAACATTATAGGATGACAGTTGTACTTCGATGGTGCCGCCAATTAATCGGGGTTTGGTATTGGTATCTTATTGATATCACCACAGGGTGATCACATTCCCAGATCAGTTCGATTAGCATTTTCTGATCATCACCGGTTGACGAATAATATAGTTGAGTATGAGGCTTGCATTACGGGCCCCTAGGAAACTGCTTATTTGGATCTTGGCATTAAACAGTTGGAGATCATGAGATTCCAACAGTTATCTCTGACGGACATAGGGTGTCGGAGGACTCGAGATGAGAAGCTGAAACCCTACCATGCTTACTTAAGACCTCTGGTTGCCCGGATTTGGCGAGTTTAGATATACATCTACCTAGGGCAAGAATCGGTTGCTGATCGTTAGCCACCTCCAGCTTCTGTGGTTGAGATTCTTGCTGGTGATTGTGAGACCACTGCGATTGAGACCCGGGGTCCACTTTTAGAAACCTACTTTGTTGTTTAATTGGAATGTGAGAATACGGGATGAAATTTGCCATGGTATCATGATATTTATCAGTTTCTATCATGTGGCGCTTACCCTGAAACAGCCATAACCAAGGATAGGAGAGCATTGAGACAGTTGGCCACCAGATTTGTTATTTGTGGGGATGCCCTTTATAGGAAGTTCACCCGATGGCCTATTATTATTATGTCTGGACCGCGCCTCTACGTCAGTGATGAAAGTTCATGCGGGTTTATGGCCCACATGGGAGGCCACATGCTAGCGCGTAGATCATGTGGACTAGTTATTTTGGTTGGCCCATGGAGATGGGTGTTGCTAGTTTATGCAGAGATGTCGGAGTGTCAAATGCCGGAGACTTGATACACATGTCACCTTCTGAGGTTGCATGCACTTATCCAGCAATTAGTTTTCAGTATGGGGTATTGATATTATTAGGAAGATCTACTTGAGTCTTAGGTGGGCATGAGTACATCCTGGTGGCTATTGATTATTTCACTAAGTGGTGGAGAAACTCACTGCTTATCTTTGAATTGGCCAGTGACTAGAGTGGTCAAATTCATCCGTCGCACATTATCTACCGATATGGGGTCCCTCACGAGTTGATTTCAGATAGAGGGCGCATTTCGGTGAAGTGGATACACTGGTCCAAGAGTATGGTATTCAGCATCATCGATCATCTGCATATAGGCCACAGACTAATGGGACAATTGAGGCCGCAAATAAGAATATCAAGAGGATTTTGAGAAAGATGGTTGGGACTTCTAGGGATTGGTAAGAGAATCTCCCTTTCGCATTGTGGGCTTATCGTACATCTTTTCGTACCTCAATTGGGGCTACACCTTAAAAATGGAACAATATGCAATTATTATGGTTTGTTGATAAAAAGTGGTGGAATTGCTCGCTTCAAATTTCACCTATCACATACGGATCTCCATTCAAATACAAAGAAGTGCCCAAATGTGCAATAGAAAGTGAAACAAGAAATGAAGCAACTTTCAGAGCAAAAAAGTAAAGCAAAAGCTAAAAAAACTACGGATATGGAAGAAATTCGAGCAGAATTACGAGGCACATCAAACTATCATTGATGATGATGATGAGGAGGAGGAGGGTGACGAGGATGTATATATGTATCGGCGATATGCATCGATGAATGAAGTGTCTGCGGAAGCGATCTTGTGGCTGAATCGGGGTGTCCTTTGACTACCGTCGGCTGCGGAGAAAATCTATCGTCTACATTACGAGACATATACCTAAGTAAAAATGGCCTTGGGCTATATGCAATGCTCATAAAAATATACCCAATTATATTCCAATAGTTCAAAAGTTATACATTACTCTTAATACAGTATATTAAAATTTATAATTCTAATATATTATCCCAAAGCTTCAAAGCCCTGGCTTAGGCTTTCTTCAAACTTCGGCCTCTAAGATGGCCAGTCTTCTCAGGCATCCACATTGCACGAAAAAATATTCCTCGACGGGAGTGAGCTATCGCCCGATGAGTGGAATATCTTTAAATGGAGTTACTCCCCACCTAAGTGCATATGCAATGATCAATGTAAACACACGCTCAAGTAAATCATTGATCTACTTGAATATCTACATGTACCGTTCCATGTCTCGATCACTTCCGACTCCCTTGCCCCTAAGCCATGTATGAGAAAACATCATTTCAAAACAAAACTTGTTGTTGAAATACACTACGAATTAGGTAAAAAGATGTGACTACCTCAGAGTGAATGTGTTGGAGAGCTTCCTAAGCAGTCCATGGTCTCATCCGAAATGATGCGTTGGAATTTGTCTCTCGGCCAGATTCTCCGAAAAATCATCTGTGAAATTCCTTTATAACCATGTTCATTTTCAGAAAATTCATGTCATGCACACACAATTCTAGGTTACCCGGTGCATATGAAATCGTATGCCATTTCAACATAATTTATATAACACGTGCGAGATATATCATGCATATATTTACATAATTTAAATCACAACATGTTATATAAATTCTTAATACATTACACCAAAAATTAGCTCACATGGGCTAATTAACAAATACGAGTAATTCAATTTGAATTACTCAACCAAACACTTTTCTCACAAAATATTTAGTGAAAACTATTCACATGAACGGTGAAGCCTTGGGTTACTGTTCACGACCAATCACCCAACATCAGTTCCACTTTGTGAACCGAAATCCATGGCTATTTCCGACCTTATGCACACCACAATACAATTTATAGAATAAATTATACACTAGCAGCCCAAACAGTCCGTGGACTATCACGAGGCCCCATCCAAGTCTTCCTGAAATTTCCACACTTTGGTTCTAAGATTTAGGACCGATCAAACGGCCGTTCAAGGCATCAAACCAACCCAATCATCAACAGAACACTTAAACAAAGTGTAAGTTCAAGTAGGATAAAACCCCTACCTCATGGAGTTTGTCGAAACTCCAAGAAAGCTGGCTTGCAGCGTTGTCTCGTCGTGGGAACCACTTCCTTCTTGGCTCGAAAAAAATAAAATGGTCGGATACTTAGGGATCTTAGAGAGAGTGTCACACTCTCTAAAATCAAAACCTAAGCTCACTATAAAGTTTTCTCCTCCCTTCGTTTTGGTCAAGGAGATGACACTATTCCAAATTTTGTCCTTTTCCTCATTTACAATTCAATTAATGTCATCCATGTCCCTTTTCTTGGATTTTGACACGTGGTACAATCTCGACCTTCAATTTCCATCATCTCTCTACTCATGCAACATGTGTCACATGAGTACATGTTATAGGTGACTTTTTTCACAACACATGTTGTTTTACGGCACGATGCCAGCGCCTCAAAACGTGCAAATTCCCATTTGTCTCGATTAAACGAAATTCGATGTGTTAGCGCTAGATTTGTTGAGACGATTCCAACAATTGATCCATTTCGTCATCCGAGATCTAGAAAAATTTCAGTTTTTACCGAAATTCACGATTTATATTTTGAGAAAATTAGAATTTTACGGGGTCTTCTATTTTATTACGACCCAAAAGCTAATGAATGGAATCGAAACAGGTTAAGGATTTATGGGAGGCAAGAAAAATAGGTAAATCTTTACATCTAATTCATTTTTTCACATAATTGTGTATCAAAGAATGTAATTAGATTTTTTTTTGTATAATTGCAATATGCGAGAGGCTTCCTGACAGGAGTGATCCGAAATCCAAGATATGCAAAGATCACAAAGTGTTTGGCATATGGACCCATCACCACCAATTGCATTGTCATTGTACAAGTCTTCGGCTGCATGACAAAAAAGTCAAAAAAATATGTTCGAAGGTGGTTTAATCAAGGAAATAATGGGATGATTGATTAGCAAGTTTTTCATATATGAAAGTGTTCCACCTCCTTCACACCTTTAAGAACATGATTATTGGTGCACAACAAGCAGGTTTGTCTAATTGTCTAATATGTTTTAATAATGTATCTTAAAATTATGATTGCAAATTGGTAGCCATTATCAACTTTCAGTTAATTATAGTAGGGATGGCATCGAACCACCATCTCCATATGAAATCAAAAGCGATACTTGAAATTGAGTATAAAGACATGAAGCTTATGTCAACATACATAGAGAGAAATAGAAGACATATGGATACCTGAAATTGTAATGCGATGGATTGACCGGGTCAACCAAATTGAGCATAATTAATTTCATGGTATATTCAAAAGGACGCACAATTTTCCTCAAATATGTTGATGCATCAGATAAGATTAAAAAAAACAAATACATATATGGTTTGTTGAAGGACGTGATCAAGGAAGTTGGAGAAGCAAATGTGGTGCAAATTGTAACAAATAATGGATCAGCATTTGTGAAAGCGGGAAAGTTGTTGATGATGAAATACAATTTGTATTGGAGAGACTCCATCAATGGGCTACAATGCATTGATTTAATGTTTGATGACATTGGTAAGGGATAGTGTTGCTTAGTTCAGTCATAGTGCTTGAAAGATAACCAACTTCATCTACAATCATGGTTGGCTGCTTGCAAAAATGCAAAAGGTTTGTGGTGGAGATATCGTGAGTCTTGGAGCAATAAGATTTGCAACAAACTATATCATCGTTGACAATCTTCTAAAAAAGATGGTTGATTTGAAGAAAGTCTTTATTAGTGATGAATGAACATCTCACATGCTTAGCGAATAAAATTTGGACATAAGGTTGAAGGCTCATGTTTGATAATGAATATTGGGAGAAGGTGGACAAGTTGGTATCCATCTATGAGGCGTACCGGTCTTTGCATTGTTGATTAGTCGTCGAACCTTGCCATTTGTCCTCTGAGTTGATTCGGCGATGAGAAAATTTAGACGACTGGTAAAGTGGTAAAACATATCATCCGCAGTCGTTGAGATAGAACCATTAAACATCCTCTTCATGCGTGGAATTATTATTAATATTCTCTTCACCGATATTCACATTTAATAATATTATGTTTCTATTATCACATACTAATTTTCAATAACTATTGCAACTGTAAAACCCGTGAAAATTTTAAATTTAAATTTTTCAGAAAAAAAGTAAAACGGTAATTTGTCGGAATAGTCCCGGAGGAAAAGCTAAGATTTTTCTAGATCTCGGGTGATAAAATGAAATCCATCGTCGAATTCGTCTCTTGAAATCTAGTTACCCTGTCGAATTTCGACGGATTCCGAGACAATAAGAATTTTACGTTTTTTGAGACACCGAGTGTCGGGTGACATATGGCATAATCATGTGGATGCCATATAGAACCCCAAGGGAGTGACACATGGTAGGAGCCATGTGGTTCACTTGGAATAAATGGCTCACACTAAGCTATGGAGGAAAGTGGGGGGAAGTTTCCCCCACTTTTTGACAAATTCGGTGGATGGATGAGGATCAAATAGAAAGAGAGGATAAATGAGAAAATGAAGAGAAAAAGAAAGATAAGAGAAAATGAGAAGAAAAGAGGAAAGGAAAATGAGATGGAAAAATGAGAGAGGAACAAACATGAGAAAGTGGGAATTCGGTGGGATAAGGAAGGAAAGGAAGGGAAGCATGGGGAGAAAAAGCAAAACAAACAAGGAAAGAGAGAGGAAAAACGGATAGAGAGGAAGAAGAAAGAAAATGGAGATTTTCCCGGCTTTTTGATGGTCGAAACTCGACGGTTCGAGAAGAAAATTCGATCCACTCATTGCGGGCTACGTGTGGGTACAAAAATATTAGAGTTTCGTCAAACTCCGTGAGGTAGGGAATTTTCCTACTCGAATTATTTTCTAGCCTAAAGGCAATTTAATGGCATGTAGGTGATTCTTTGGGAGCCTGGCGCGCATGATTTAGTCCCAGATTTTTGGGGCCCAGATGGTAAAATTTTTGGGATTGGCGAGGCGGTCGGTTAGGTGAGGTTTTGGTTTTAATCTCGGGAGTGATGTCTTCAGGTTTTGTTGAGTTTTTCGGTATCACAGTAATGTATTGATGAATGAAACCAAAAATGGTTCATGGCCGTGAAGGGACTAAGAGGTACCCTGTTTTATATGAGTCTGAGATTTGGGCCATTTTGTGTGTTATTGTTGGAAAAATAAATAACATGCTATTGTGTGTAAAAAGCATGTTAATATATACTTGCTTGATGTATTAACATGAAAATTGTGATAAATGGAAATTATATGTAGGAAATATAATTATCCGGAATTTATAAATGTTGCATGTAGCTCTTATTGTGCATGTAGCATGACCTCGCATGAAATGGCATGATTGCGTTTCATATTCATGGTCACAATCGCGTCGAGTCGGGTGTGGCGGGTGCATGAATCTTGGTATTCACCATTCTTAGTGAATGTGTGGTGAGCTCGAGAAATGGGGTGCGTCTGTCGAGACTCACGGTTGTATAAAAACAATAATAATAATAAATCACGTGTTTGGGTGAGCAGAGATGGGGCGAATCCCCAGGTGAAACTGGATTACATTCTTGGTCGGACATATGTATCCGGCGATGAAAGTTAGAGTAGAAAGTGTCGGAAGGCTTTGAAACTGGTGAGACAGTCGCAGCCCGAATAAACACACAGGATTTGATAAAATTTAAATGAATATTGGAGAGTTGTCCAATGGGTTAAGTCATTGGGTGAAACACCATTTCACACTTGGCGTTACAGGTGTGAGGGAGTCGGTTAGGACTCGGGTTGTGAGCATGAGGCGTCCCATCTCATGCATGACACATAATATTCCATATAGGATTGCATTATTTATATGGAATGTGATTGGATGTTTTATGTACGCCATTGCATGTGCATTTTAGGTGGGGAGTAGCCCTTGTAGGAGAATTTTCTAATGGCATTGCTCACCCCGTCGTAGGACCCCCTTTCAGGTATAGGGAGTGTACAAGTGGTTGCGAAGGAGGCTGACATGTGGCCTTGAGTAACATTTTTGTAAAAGTGTTTTGTATAAAAGGATTTTTATAAAATTCTTTTGGACTATTGTATAAATAGTCGGGTATGTAATTATGGTAAGAGGGCCATAATTGGACCCCTACAGACTGTAATTATTCATTTTCTTTTCATATTTTAAATTTAAATATGAATGAATGCGTCCCGGTGAAGGGTCGTATGGAAGTGGTGCCGAGTAACTTGGTGTCCATGGGTAGTTGGTACCAGTCCGGTACCAAGACTTAGGTGTAAGACGACATAAGACAGAAATTCTGCGGGTTAACGGGTTGTCAACGGGACCCTCGGAAATTGGGGCGTCACAACAACATACTATCTAAAGCCAAAATTTCAATATAGACATGGAGTTGGTTGTGACCATGAGCTACTTCAAGTTGTTCATGACGTTTTTTCTAAATTAGATCCTAATGTTGAAGGCCTTTGTAATTTTGGAAATGAGGTAAATTAATGAGCTTCTAATTCTAATTAATTGATTCAATTTATTCTATTGATATTTTATTTTAGATATTTTGACGTGATGCAATTCACGACATATTTTGAGATGCAAAAACATGATTTAGTGATCGACGTGTAACCTCAAGATCAAAAATGGTTCTAGTGAGTGTTAATTCTCATTAAAAGTGAAGGCCATAAATATTTTATTATTATATACCAGATATAAGTAATTTTATTGCGGTTGAATGATGGTTTTGTATGAAAATCACGCTCGACATCAAAGAAATTTGGCCAAAGGTTCTTTCCCAAACAACATCATCTTCAACTTGTAGAGAAATTGGCTTGTTGCTCTAATCCATACGAACAAAAAAAATCGACCCTAGGCTCCGACAATTGGTTTTTGTTATTACAACATGAAACTATATGGAGGCAGAGATTGATAAAGTTGCAAAAAATAATTTTCTCGATTTACTTGAGATTTCGGTGAGTTTAATTGAAGAAGAGGAGAATCGGCTATTCAATGGGTTAGATATATATCTCCATTTATATGATGAAGATGGAAATTTTGGTGATCTGACAAATTCGCACATGTTTGAGAAGCAGGTGTTGATGTTGAGCGGGTTTTATCTGAAGAAGTTCATAGTTAAAGTTTTAGTCAAGACCCGAGGGACTCATTTTAGCCTGCTATTACTTCTTGACCCTCTTTTGATTCAAGTGCTAAACATAGTAGTAGACCAATTTTTGCTAGTACTTCTACTACATGTTATGATGGCTCAAGAGGAGAGGGGACCAATTATGGTAGTGATATTGGAAATTATGGTAGGGATATTGCATATCCATAACAGAGTCAATATCCATTGAGCCCATTCATCGGTGAAGATGATTTCACACATGCTAAATAAGATGAAGACCATAGGTTTAGGAGAGTCGGTCCAGGTATTGGAGTCATTGGAAAGCCATATAGAGAAGAGTGATTCGATGCCACGATGGTGAAGTGAATCAGCCAATGTTATATACCTAAGTTCCTCCTCTTCTTAGTAGTCGAGCCTGCGCGTTATGGTGAATCTGGGGTCGAACACGGGGATGGGTTTTCATCCTAGAAATGATTTGCATAAGTGTAAAAGGTAAGAGAACTTTCTATTTGGACTTTTTGGATTTTTGTTTCAAAAAAGCGATTAATGATGAGTTTGAGCGATTAGCTGTAGCGAAAATGAAGTGTGAAAGTTAACTTTGAAGATTTAGGTCACTAACTTTCGGTAACTTAGAGGGCAAACAAGTGTCCATCGAGTTTTATCCTCGGCGTTATGACAAGCAACCCATAGTCAGCCTAGCCTGGGATCTATGCTTAACTAGCAAACCTCACCACAAAATCAACTCTATTTGAGTTAACTTACGAGATAACATGCTTCTATTGCCCCTTTTCGGTTTGAAACCTAACATTAAATATCATCTGGGCTGGTAAGACCATCTAATGAACCACAGTGCATCTAGCAATAAGTATGCCTTGTATCTGACATGGTAAGTAGGCCAAATTAACATTCAATGCTATTCGCCATATTTTGAGAAGATAGGGCCATAAACCACAATTTTTGTAGCTTTTAATACAAGAGGACAGCACACATATGCCCCACCACCAACTAGCTTCCTTTCTCTTCAAAGAAAGAGGCTTAGCCAAGCATCTCTTGAGTTATCATCCTCGAGGGTGTTTTGTGACGAAAATAAGGGAAAGAGGAGAGAGAAGAGAGAAAACGAAAACCACAACTAAGGAAATGCGAGACAAAATAAAAACTTGCAAATTGCTTCTCAATTTCTTGCTTAGGAGTTACAAAATGGGAGGGCTTATATAGGCCACCCAATGTATGAAAATACCACAAAGCCTAACAATTTGGCTAATTTTAGGAATGAGAGTAATACACCAAAATTGAAGTCGGTTGCATTAATTACAAAAGCATGAGCGTGAATTTCGTTAAGGCTCAAAAATTTAGCTAGCGCGAAAATTTTAAGTAACTAAGCGAAATCACCAAGATGAAATGCAAGAATTTCGCTGGGCGTGTGATTTCGCTAGCTAATGAAACAGCTAACTATGAGATTTAAGCTAACAAATTTATAATGATAGCGAAAATGCAGGAAATTTCGCTAGGAACGATTAACCTAGCGAAATTCTGGTGTCACAGCGAAAATTGGTAATTTCGATAAGATTAACGAAATTTTTAAGCTAAGGTTGCGAAATTTTCGCAATCCAATGAGTACCCGCAATCTTAAAGAGAATTCTGGGATTTGCTGATTCATCAGCACGTACTTCACATCCTCTTGCATCGATTTCCATCACTTTACCTTCATTCTTTCTTTGATTTTGAGTCACATTTTGATGGGTGACAGTGAGTTCAATCTTCATGATTCATCATATGTCTCGATATTGAACTCCCAAAGTATAAAAACACGAAACAACCAAAAATAACCTCTAACACGACATAAGTGATACTAAAGACTTGAACACTTCCAGGTGGCATAAATGACATGATTAGTGCGCAAAAGCACTCAAAACCTATCTAATATAGGGTTCAAAATAGCACTTTTTGGGTACTAATCACACCCCCCAACCGAAACGTTGCTAGTCCCTTAGCAATGCAAAAACTAAAAGGAGATATATGCGGAGTGATTTTCAAAATATTATGATTGAAAGGTGTATGTACATAAATTGTCCTTAAACTGAAAAATGGACAAGTTTTGAAAACACGACATGGAAATAACTGTAAAAACCATACAAGAACAAATTTTTTAGGTCAGTATTGATTCCATGATTCTCAACTTGAATTTCCACCTAAGTCTAATGGTTCTTTATATAGCCGGATTAAGCGATAAATTGCAAAATTTGTCCCCTCCCCTAACCTATACTTTATCATGGCCTTAACACATTGAACAACCTAGATAAGGATAGTTACGCACTTCTTTCTTTATTCAACTATATTGTAGGGTGCAATGCTTAAAATCAGACCACCCAGTCGGGTGTAGCAGGGTTCTGGAGCTGACTCCAGCCCGATTAAGGTTTAGGGCATCAAGCGAAAGGATCCTTGACCACAAACTCTACAGGCTTCACCGATTCCCAGATGACGAAAATCAAGCACCAACAAATCGTTAGACTCTACTATCCACCCATGTAGCGAACACTAAATCGATGACTCTGACCAATTAAAGGCTTAGGGCATCGGGTTTCAAGGCTTCATATCCACCCCTCGGACCGTGCTCAGGTTTCAAGGCAAAACTTCACAACTTTATTTTTCTTTTTCTTCTTTTCTTTTTCTTTTTTTTTTTTTTTTTGGAAGACAACATTGGTCTTCAAATGCGGGCAACACAAACCTATCCTTGGTTGCAAGCATACCTAAGGCCGTATGCAAAGTGAAAGGAAGTATACAAATTCTGACCTATTGGAACAATACGGTGTGCGGTGTGT